>VDFB02281492.1:392321408-392370278 GCA_007258455.2 Sequoia sempervirens
AAAGCTGCCATATCATTGATGACTGTGCACTAGTAGAGAATCCCAAGTTGTCTTGTGTGTTGTAAAGTGATGGCACCTTTGTACCTCTAGACAATTGTATCATTTGGCTCTACGTCCACCATCTAAACAATCAGTTGAAGCAAAACATTGTGCTCCCAAGCCCAAATATGAAGTAGGGTGACCCCTGTGCTAATCGCCCTACCATTGCATTATACGAAATCATGCATATCATGGTATAAGGAGGAAAACATCATTAACCCTGTGCATACTGTATCCTTTGAAAGAGAAACTTATGCCAAGCCAAGCCCCATCCTAGACTGAATCCTTTACTCCATCAATCTGGAGCAACCAAGCATGAGATAATCACTACAATGATTAGTCTGAAAGTAGACACCTGACCTCTGTACATCTCGAGATCAATCTGTGAGATGAATAGAACAATATCCTCTTGATCAAGCACCTCATGGCACACATCCTAGCTGGTTTCAACATTGTATATCACATGCTCACCATGTATCCAAACACAATATCTACCATACATCATCTAGTATCACTAATCGATAAGTAGGTGCAACAATGAGGTCTTGTTGTACTATTGCTTGCACAACACTGTCATCATCATCAAATGTGTATGGATGATGGGCATGTACACAATGTACCATAGGCCAATCTCCTTCAAATTCTCATGTTCCAACTCAGAAATATCACCAAGTCTGGAAAAAACTGTGAGTCGATGCTCGCAAGACATCAAAGATGGGATAACCTCTTGCACCCATGAAGTGCACAACATCAAAATTTAAAAAAAATTGGCTAAGTTTCGAGTTTTTATCCCCCAAAATGACAATAGCATCGCTATTTATGATAACATTAATATAATTCGAATTTCAAACTGCAACACTTGAGGCATTTAAATTGCAAATCACTTGTTTTGTCGCTAAAAAAATATGTCACAATCTACCTCTGGAAAACCCTAACCCTATTTTTCAAATTGTGATATGCATCACTAAACACAAATGTTTTGTGATTTAAAATCTAAAACCCTAAATCTAAATCACAAACTGCATCACCAAACACATGCATTGCTAAAAATCAAATTAGTGCCACCAATTCTAAAAATAGCATCGTTGTAGAGAGATCCTACCAAAGTTCAAATTTTAAAAGGAATTAAATGCATCAAAAAGTCAAATTTCAAATCAAGTTTCAAATCCCATATCGGTGGTCCTGCACTTGGAAGCATCCGGTACTCTTAAACCTGGTTGGAAATGTGTTGTGGGAGCACTTGTTCCATTTCGTTAGAGGGTCAGAGCTCAAAATGCAAAAATTCCTTAAGGTGTGAATGCACAAATGAATTGAAAGTGACCCTTCCTCATCAATGCGACACCACTCCCACAATGAGATAAGTTTTGAATAGATTAGAGTAGACATTTAATTGTTTTGTAGTTTAGAATTTTTAGTTTTGATAAAATTTTAGATTAATTTTCATTTGAATGATCTTGTTGAGATTTGACATTAGAGGATTTGTTATGGTTTGATTCTTCATGGATCAAGCGTAATCGGCCCATACTAATCCATCCGATCATAGGTATTTATATGAAATTAATCTAATTTCCATAAATTAAATCTTGATAGCTCACATTTGACATTTGAAATTAAAATATTAAACTTCCAACTTTAGCATATTAAAAATTGGAGCCAAAATAGGGGGACCAAGTCGCCTAGGGAATCATTGTCCTAGCCGTATTTTGTAGGGTGTAAAGTGTCGGGAGAAAAATATTAAATGTCTACTTCAATTTTGTACATTTGAATTCTTGATAAATGTTAAAATGGGCCATGGAATGCATAATTTAGGAAATTAGGAACATAATTATGTCCATGCACATATGAGGGAGAAAAATCTTGTGTGAAATTGTCAAGGGTGACAATTTATCTTGCTACACTAAGTTTAAGAAATAAAAATATTAAAATAGTTAAACTATTTTAAAGTAGTTTAATGATAAGTAATTATACATTGATCACTTTAAAATATTATCTTCAAAACCTTTTGGAGTTAGGGATGAGGTACCATGATTGACATACCAATCTTGAGTCCCTTAATTTTTCATATTTCTTAAATTTTTAGTGTACCAATAAATAAGCACCAATTGGTGTTTTCTATCATAATATTTCCCAACACAAGATAGAAACAAATGTAATGTCATTATGAAGTCAAACACCCATCATAAAGTAATGAAACTATCCTTTCACATTCCTATGGCTACATAGAAATTGGAGACAACTACACAACAATTATGAACTCTTGTGCAACCATTGAGATGTTGCACATCAACTAAGATAGATTGACATATGACAATTAAGGTAGGTTAATCAATTGTTGTCAAAACAAGGACATGTAATTAAGAGGGGGGGTGAATCAGTTGTCACTGAATATTAAACTTCAATAAACTTTTCACACTTAAGTTAACTTAATCTCTAATCTGATGAACAAGCAATTAATCACAAACAATTAGAACACCAGAAGCATAGAGAACACCAAGATTTTTTTCGTGGAAACCCTGTTAGGGGAAAAACCATGGTGGATGTTAGTCCACAATTATACCCTGTTAAAAGTATAATTATAAATAAAAAGGGGAATTCACATGCATTCAGGCTCATTTCCTAGAGCTCACTACTTAATCACAAAAAGGGCTCACTACCCAATAGATAATGGATTAGATCCAAAGGATTTGAACTAATAGAATAGCTTCTACAAAAGTTGGATTATAGTTCCTATTAAGCACATAAAGACTCTCTTCACACTTCACTCTTACTCTTCACACTCTGCATTATCTTCAAATGATCTGTACAATATTTGCACACATACATAGAAACACACACACCTTTTTTCACTCACACAACCTTTCTTTTACATCTGCTACATATATTAACATCAACAACCTAGTCGACCAGAGAATATAAAATATAATTACAATGTTGGCAATGTCGGCCCAACTTTACAAATAAATTTTCAATGTGGATCAAACACCATCGGCCAAAATTAAGATAAGACTTAAAAAAATTTCCTCGAGCATGCCAAACATTCAAATTTTAAACTTCAAGGATCCATGACATGTTACCACCATCATGTCGCCCAAGAACAAGAAAAACTGAACATGCACAAGAAATATTTGACCATGAGCACATCAATCAATGCAAACATGCAACAATGATAGAGCACAATCTAGAAGCATCCATGAGCACCAAGAAATAGCATAGAAACATCCACAATAGGTATAATCATCAAAACCACATAGACTTCAATCAGGAACACTGACAAAGACCACATAAACACTGTTAGAACACAAATCTCCATAACATAGACAAATATTAATGCAGACCTCTAAAACTTCTGGTGGATGAACTAGACACACTCAACAGTAAGCCCTTTAGTCCATAATAGTTGATCTTCTACGTACAAAAAAAACACCTTCACGACCTTCACTATTCAACAGATTTCCTATAATTATTTCTTTTACAATTTTCTCAATATCCTCAACATATACAACCTTTAACATCTCAATTCTAATAGTGTTAACATCAATGAAAACCACATATTAGTAGCACATCTACAATTCCCAACAATCTCCCCCTTTGGCATTGATGGCAACACATGATCTGAAAAATACCATCAACCCAAATCTTCATTCCACAATTCTTCTTTTGTACAAGACTCTTCTCTCCTCACAAGGATTTTTCACATTACTCTTCTCCCCCTTTGACATGAATGGAAAAGGTAAGCAATACCTTTCCCCATACATGCTATGAACGACATATTTGCACATTTGACTACTCCCATTGAGTTGCAGCCTCAGGCAACCTCAGATATATCAATCTAGATCAGGATATAACAATGATACACACAAATTGATGCATGCAAATGCATCTTTTAGTTCTTATCAGGAGGAGTGATTACCCCTAGCAACCCTCTGAGATACTCAAAAGTATCCTTCAGTAATGGATTCATGAAAATATATACAATTTGCTCTTTTGTGGGAAAATACTCCAATTGAACTTCTTTCTCATTCACTTTCTCCCTCAAGAAATGGAAATTGATTGATATATGATTTTTCTTCAAGTGTAGTACTAGATTATTTGATATGTTGATTGCACTTGAATTTTCACAATATATGGCAATAGGTTCATCATATACTACCCTGATATCTCTTAGCATATGTTTCATCCACATCACATGTGTGCATTTTTTAGTAGCAACAATATATTTTGCTTCAGTAGTAGGCAAAGAAATGGATTTTTTCTTTTTACTCAACCAAGACACCAACTTCTTCCCTAGGAAGAAGGCACCACTACTAGTACTCTTTATGTCATCTACATCTCCTGCCTAGTCAGCATTAGTATATGCATTCAAGATAAGATCATCATCCATTGGATACCAAAGTCCAAAATCAATTGTTCCTTTCAGATACCTGAAGATTCTCTCAACAATAGTCACATGAGACTCTTTTGGATCAAACTAAAATCTAGCAACCATAAATATAACATTCATAATGTCTGGCCTATTCTAATTTAGATAGAGAAATCCTCCAATCATTGAACTATATCTTGTTTGATTCACTTTGGGAGAATCATCATTTTGTGTCAACTTACATTCAGTTACCATGGGAGTATCGATAGGTTTTGAGTCCTCCATACAAAACTTCTTTAGCAGTTCTCTCACATATTTGGACTGTGATATGAAGATCCCATTATCTAACTAATTAACTTGTAATCCCAACAAGAATCTCATCTCTCCAATCATACTCTTCTCAAATTCAACCTTCATTGATCAACAAACTTCATACACAAGTTATCTTCTCCAAAAATGATGCCATCAACAAAAACTTCAATAATCAATTATTTGTCATGATCTAATTTAAAGTATAAGTTGTTGTCGACAGTACCTTTGTTGAATCCAAGCTTCAGTAAGTATTTGTCCAACCTAGCATACCAGGCTCTAAGGGCTTGCTTTAGTCCATATAAAGGTTTCTTCAATTGGTAGAAAAAATCTTCCTTGTCAATCAATTTCAATCCATCAAGTTGTTCAATGTAGACTTCTTCTAATTCACCATTGAGAAACAATCTTACTACTTCTATTTTGGCAACAGGGGCAAAATTTTCTTGAAAATCAATTCCTTCCATTTGAGAGTACCCTTTGCAAACTAGCCTTGCTTTGTTTCTGACTACTTCACCTTGTTCATATAGCTTATTCCTAAAGACCCATTTAGTAAAAATCACATTCTTATCTTTAGGTATAGGAAAAAGTACCCATATATTGTTCTTTTCAATTTGCACCAACTCCTCTTTCATGGCTTCCATCCAGTACTCATCATTGCAGGCTTCTTGGACATTTTTAGGTTCAATCTGGGAGATTAGGAAATATTCTTCTGTAATCTTGCTTCTAGTTTTCACACCCTTATTCTTATCTCCTATAATTTGATTCTCATAATGATTTAATCTTACATACCTTGGAATATTTGGATTTTGTCGCACTTTTGATTCTTCTGCTCTTTCTTTTGCACTTGCACTTGTCTTTGCTTCTTGACTGTCTTGATTTACCAGAATAGTTTGAGGTTGTCTTACCAGAATATATGGCACAATTTGAAGTTGATTTTGTGTCTGAAAACTCTTCAATTTATTTGTATTTCCTTCATCTGAATCATAGCCATTGCATCTGGATGATTTACTAGAGTCCTCATCAACTCTAACATTTGCACTCTCAACCACTTTCTTCAGTCTTCTGTTGAAACATTGGTAGAGTTTACTCTTAGTAGAGTAACCTAGAAAGATTCCTTCATCGCTTCTTGCATCAAATTTTCCTATATCATCATCTCTCCTAATGTAGCACTTACTTCCAAAAACATTGAAGTACTTGATAGTAGGCTTATAACCAAACTACAGTTCATAAGGAGTCTTACCAAAGTTGCCATTTACATTTACCTGGTCCAAAGTGTATACAACAATGCTTACAACTTCACTCTAGTAGGTTTCGAGAACATTTCATTCTAACATCATTGCTCTAGAAGCATCCAGAATAGTTTCTTTCTTTCTTTCTACAACACCATTTTGTTGAGGGGTTCAGGGAGCAGATAGTTGTCTTCTGGTTCCATTCTCTTCACAAAAGGAATTGAATTCCTTGGAGGTAAACTCACCACCTCTGTCTGACCATAAGTATTTTATTCTTAGACCTTTCTCATTTTCTACCATAGCTTTGAAACTTTGAAACTTTTCAAATGCTTCACATTTTTCTCTTAGAAAAGAAACTCATATCATTCTTGAATAATCATTAATGATCAACATAAAGTACCTTTCACCATGAAGAATTCTCACTCTAGAGGAACCACATAGATCTATGTGTACCATCTCCAGGAATCCACTTGTATGATGTTGTTTTCTTTGGAAGTAGGCTCTTGTTTACTTACCCATCTGACACTTGTTGATCATGTTTTCTACGCAACAACTCAGATAGAATATAGAATCCTATCTCTCTTGAAAGGTAAATCTCTATCAGAAAGCCTCAAGAGATAACCCCAAGGTCTCTAATGTCAAGTCTTGACAGTGCAAAAACAACACAGTGACAAGTGTGAAAATGGTGGTAATCACAATGGGACCTTACTACAAGCAAAATACTGAATCTCTGTTTATCAGACCTAGCAATACAATGATACTTTAATTTGAACTCCAACACCAAAAATCAAAGAAATAGAAAAAGAAAAGGTTTTGAAAGAGAGTTCTAGACTAAATACTAAACCTAAGATTAACAATGCAAATGACAAAATACTTGAAACGGACCAATCCCTCAAACTTATTTCTATTTAACCCATATAAATCTGCAATCTTATAGAAATAGTGCGATCTTCCAAGGTTCTTAATATTTTAAAATCATGAACATTCATTCACACAACCCCTTTTCCGTTGAAATGAACAAACACTCACAACTAAACTAAGCACAATGAATGTGAAGTCCAGGCTAACTTTGCAAAGCATCTAACAATCAGTTGGTTGAAAAAAGTATGGATTGATAGATCACTGCAACATCCAAGTATCAAATCACAAACATTATTGAATTAAATCTAGTCTAAATATTAACCAACTCAGAGCAATTTTAAAGATGGAAAAACAAGAACCACGCAAGATAAAGCATACAAGTATGGCACCAAATCACAATGTCATTTCTTGTATTCAAATTGTCCACTGTAGCAACAATTCTAGCTTTCTGTTACAATATTTGCTTAAGAGCAGCTACTCGCTAACCCTAGCTCTACTTAACTTGCTTTTAACTACTTTACTCTACCTTCTAACTCTATTTTTCTGTATCTACTCTCTGGACCCTTACAAATGAGGCAAAATGCCAAATATATAGAACCTCGTTGGTCCAGTAAGAGCTTCGCCGCATTAATTAGGTGCCACTAGTCAGCCAAGAGAAAGTCAAAATGGGACAAAGGAACACATTAAATGCATGAACTAGACCCAGGTCGGCTCGAGATCCCCAACACAACTCGGACCAATGCAAGACAGGATAATGGGGAAGCACAAATCTCGACGTAGTTGGGCATTAACTACCTTCCCCTTTGTCCTTGTTCCGATCCAGCCCCTCATGGACATTGAACAACACCTCATCCAAGTCGGCCATAGGTGGTAAAGGAAAAACCCTAAGTTGATTTTCGATGGATGCAATTTGTTCTCTTGAGTGTTTGACTGGCTTATCCCACTCCACCTTATATGTCATATATTTATCAATAACTGCCAGGTAGGTGGCTGCATTGTCTAACTGGTGCTCAGAAATAGAATCATCATCAAGTGGTGCATAAACATCCTGCCACCAACCCCTCAACTATTATAGACTCAAACATTCGGGAGCAATCTTCCTTTTTCCTGTCATGATCTCAAAAAAATTAATGTAGCCATTCTAAACTCTAGTTAAGGTGTCATCGATATGCCTCCTCTGTTTGTAAATCTTCTTCAACACTTTCTGCCAGATTTGCAATGCCTCAAACCATTCACAAGGTTCGATAGCCCTAGAAAAGGGGAGGATCTTGTCACCTACCAATCTATCCTTGGTGTATTCCATGATGGTATTGGCTTTCTTCAGTGGTAGGTCTATATCCTCCCTATGTTGTGCCAACACTGTCTTCACCCAATCCATCGTCCTGGCAGTATCTTTCTCTGTTGATAGGATTTCCTTAATAGCTTCATCGCCCTTTACTTGCACCCCTTTAAACCAATTCATAGTGGAGAGGTTGGAGGCTTTCATCCTTTCTAGCTCAGTGATGGTCTCTTGAGGCAGAGGATTTGCAGTAGAAGCTGAAGGGTTAATAGATTGCAGGGGCTTCATTAATACCTCCAAGAATTTCCTGAGCTCTTTATTTTCTTTCTTTAGCTCCTGCTTGGTCTTCATTTCTTTTCTCAATCTACCCATAATAATTGCACTGGAGTCCTCATAATCCTCAATGTACCGCTTGACTGATGTAGGCCCTAGATTGAAAGTATGAATGTTGTAATCCTTTCCAACCACATCATCTCGATTTTTATCTGGAGCAGGGATGGGAATATGAACAATTTGTTATGGACCTCATCCCTTTCGACTCTTGAGATCACCCTAGCCTTTTTCTTATCTTCACTTTTCCCCATTTTGGCTAGGAGTTCATTCCAATACGGTGGTATGTCTTCCACCACCACTTGCTTCCTCCTTATTTCTCTTTCAAGCCATTCTAGAACAGCGGGCTCTAATTGCACTTGGCTCTACCCTGTTTCTTCTTGTTGATCCCCTGCCATCTCTTCTCCCAAATTATGTTCTTTAGGAATCTAATCGTTATTCCTCTCCTCTTCAGGTTCAGGTGATGGAATCTTTTCCACTTCTTTCTCCTTTGAAGGAGATTGAGCTTCTTCATTTGTGACTGGTGACTCTGCAAATGCAACCATAGGAGATTGCATGATCTTGTCAGCTTCAGCTTGTGTCCTGTAAAGGTCACCTTCGTGGAATTCCTCTTCTTCAGTATCCGGATCATCCTCAGTATTTCTTGCCACACCTGGTTCACTTTGAGTTTCATGAGGGGAAGGAACGTCATCTTGTTGCTTCTCTTGGGAAATGACAGGGGGAAACTTGCTTTAGGCAGACTGTCCTTAGGAGAAGGAGTCCTAGATCTCCTAGTATATACTTTCACCCTCTCCCCTAAAATTTCTACCTCAACCACCGATGGGGTGACCTTTCCCTGTTCCTTGGAACCTTCTTTCTTTTCCAGCTTAATAATTCTTCTTCTCTAAGGTACGGGAACACCAGCCTCAGGATTTTGTTCTTCAACTTCCTTTTGTTCAGACCTTTTAGTTCTTGTCCTCTTCTTAGCCTTTTGCTTTCTCTATTTTTCTGCTTCCTGGGCCTCCTTTCCTTGAAGACTTTTTATCTTAATTTCTAAAGGGGAATCAAATTTACCTTTTCCTTTAGGATCTTCCTACTCCGTGGACTCCTCAGAAGTTGAATGGGAATCCAAATCTCCCATTAGGTTTTATGTGCATTTCACCCCCTTATTTTCCAATTCCCATATCGTATGCTTGAGCCACATCTTGGTAACTTTGATAACTAGATTCATCAATTGTTTCAGTTATGTTTTCTCCTCCTCTAACCAGTCCACATCAAGAATTGGCCTATCCTTTACTGCTTCATAGGCATGATCCTGGATTAAATTCCCATCATCCTCCAATTGATTAGGTACTGCCCTTACATTATACAAACGGACTGCATCCACTGGAAGCCGAGAGAATTTCTTCTTTCTGACCTCGTACTCATCACTGCAGTTGGCCCAGTAGTCCTCCAAGTTCACCTTATGCCCATATTCTCTATTGGCCTTCTTTTTAGCTTTGCCTGTGATATCGAACCTGGATCTCTTAGAGTGAAAAGACAAACTGAGCGTACTCATTTCCTCCTCGGAAGCCTGGGCAGAAATAATGGAATGGCATTCCTCTCCAATGCCAATCCTTAGGGGAAAATCTCCACCAAATCCTATCTTGTGTTTTTCCTTCTTGACAATAGCATCAAAGTCACAAATCTGTCTAGTTACTTCCAACAATATGATGTGATCGGTGGGATACCTTGGAAGTCTATATGGGGATCTTTGGAAGCCATCAATCTGAATGTAGGAGAAGGTTGGTAATTGAATAAACCAAGCTGCATACTTCTTGATGAGCTCCTTGGCTTGATTTGAAATTCTGACATGCTCTACCCCTTGAAGCATTCTGGTGATATACATGGTAAATGCATCATTTTCCCTCCTATAGTTTGAACCTCCCAATGCAATTGAGGGAAAACTTCATAAATAACATCTTGCCCAAAAACACCCTTCGTATACAATCCTTTATAGGAATGGAATCTTCCGAGCGCATAGACTAGGTATGAAGTCATTGTGAAAGTCTTGGTCTGCAACACATTGGATAACTATTCATGGAGCACTCTACTAATCAAACCATCCCAATGATAATCAATCAATTCTTACTCCATCCTCACAATGGCATGGCACATTCAATTTTCAAATACTCCTGCATTCCTCAATCCAACCACCCTGCCGAGTAATGTAATAGCATCATAGTACTCCTTCTTGAACTTTATCTTGAAAAGCTGCTTGGGCAGTTTAGAATAATGAGACTTGGGCTTCTCCAACCATGAATTGATCAATTGCTAATATTTCACAGTCTGATCCTCCTAAAATTCCTTAGCAGACCCCATGTTGAATGCCACCACATGAGATCTATCAGACATATCAAAGTTCCAACAATAGTGACAGGGTTGAGATTTGCTATTACTCTCCCTTGAGGATTGATAATCTTCTGGGTGCCCTTGTCATAGTGTCTAGCACACTCTAGGATGATCTCATAAGACTACACCATTGAAGGGAAGCCAACCACATGTGCCAAACCACACTCCATCCTTCTGGAAACCAAAGGAATATCTTTATCCACCATTCTTTCTTTGAACTCTTTATAGTCCCAGAGGCCCACATTCATATCAATCACCTCTGACCAGATTGATGTGACTTTGCTCTCAGGAATCTTGCTCTTAATTTCCATTTTGATCTTCTCTACATCAGACTTTGAAGATCCAATTGTTGCCTTGTCGGACTCGACTTGCATTCAACATGAAAATCATAGTAAAAACCACCAGAAGGAAACGTTATTCCCTCAAAAAAACATTAGAATAAACTTCATGTAATCATAGTGTCGTTAAATCTCATATGAAATGATTACAACAAATTTTGGGTTTCAAGACCAGCTGCAGAATCTGAGCCAGAGGGGAATTTGGGAAATTCCAGAGCAATCGGATTCAAATGGTATAACCAAGAAACACCTAATTAATCATTAAACCTAATCATGACCAATCAATAAGTCACATGGGAGATCCAAATATGACATGAAATAATCATTGAATGCATCATAAATCCCAAACAAGTCCAACTATATCACATTCCTTTAAATTTCATCATGTTTCAGGAAAATCCATGCGGGACGAATTCCCGTGAAGAACGAGCTAGATAGGAGACTTCAGAAAATCAGGGAGACATCGGAATTTAGAGAAATCCGGGCTCAGAAGAAATTCGTGGATAAGGTGAGACTCCAAACCAATTAGCGCAAAAGCATGTCCTTCAGCCAAACAAATTTATTCGGGATGAGGTCACACCGAGTGGGGCATGTCTTACCGACGGGCGATGAAGATATGCATGCCGATGAAAGACTTTCTCTTTGAGGTGACGTTACAACAAATGAAATTTGTCTTCCTGACTTTGAGATCCAAGCAAACACCTTGGAAAAATTAAAGCTTTTCGATAGGAGGTCTCAGCGAACTTGGAGAGTCTTGTCGAACATTGGTGTAATAAACATATCGATATGACTAGCAGGTAGTCGAGGTAAAGTCTCGACGAACAACTCCAGGCTTGCCGACAAAATACAAGAGACTTCCGGTGTGAGAAAGATATTGTCACGGCGACCAAATATTAACTTAAGAAGTTTTTCAGCGCAACGTCCTGCCAAAGAGGGGAAGTCTCATCAAAACAAATGGATGTCTCGGCATTAAGTTTTAGTTCAGCTAGAGGTCTCAGTGACTACATATTGTTTCACTGACATGCACTCCCATTGAAATAACCTCTCGCTGACAACATGTGGTCTCCCTGAAAGTGAAGGCTTCGAAAGGAGTTGTGAGCTCAATGAAAGGTCTCACCGACCAAGCAAGGTCTCCCCGACTGAAATGAAGGGAACTCGACGAGAGTGGAGTGCACTTGGTAAAAGGTCTTGTCAAAGGATGGAAGTCTCAGCAATAGACAAGAAGATTGGTATGACCAAGGGAGCCCGCTATGACCTCTTGGCAACAAGGGTTTGTCTTGCTGACATGGCGTATATGATAGCGATGACTCATTGCACTTCGCCAAACTTCGAGAAAATCCGCTAGAGATGGATTATTCTGAAGGAACGGGAAATACCAGACTGAGGCCAAAAACTGAATTGTGACGTGAAATCACGATTTCACACACAGCATCATATTGATCCTGGATTTCAACTGTTTAAACCTAGGGAAAGTTATACATGGAACCTCAGAAGACTTTCCATGTGTTCTAGGCCCGTTTGAGATCAAACTAAAGATGAATGGTGATGCCCTAGGTTTAAACCCCACTCATCTACCATTAAAGTATAGGCGAGCCCCGACTTAAAACTTTCAACTGCCCCCAAAACCCTGCTAAGGATAACTCACAATTTCCAAAGCACAACTCCTAATAAGGTAAATAAATAGATGAACTCAGGTCTTGCTTGGAAAACCATAAATCAAATTATTACCATGAAACCCTAAACAATGCAAAAAAAAACCCGAATAGGATTTATAACTTCAACGCATTATCTACAATCACCAATGCAAAGTAGGGAAATCAAAACATACCATGGTGACACGAGAATCGATCTCAGAAACAAAAAATTTGAAGAGAATGATTTCCACAAAGAACAGAGGCACGAACACGCAAGAAAACACCACTAAATTGATCAATTCAAAGAAAAATGCCCCAAAATCTCAACCAATCACTCACAAGAAAGCACTCCTCAGCTCAATGATGGAAAATAAGAAGCAGGATAGCATAAAAGACATCAGAATCAAGTTAAATACATCATTCAAACCACGTACAAGGTCATTAATGCACTCGACAAGATAGTAAGAGAACTTGGGAATCTGACAACAGGGTGGAATCTGGGAATATCCGGCCCACGCGAAAATCCGCGAATACCGAAAATCCTTGAACCACAAGGTCCAACCAGAGTCCAAGCGGGATCCGGGAAAAATCTGACTAGGGCAGAAAATCCCGAATCCGAGCAAAAGCCCCAAATTCATCCTAAGCTTAGGATTTTCAATGAATAACTTAGGGGAAATTCTTAGGAATTCAAAATAAACATTTAAGCACATGCCTCAAGAGGAAAAAACCTCAAAATGAAAGGGCCAAAACACCAAAACTGAAGCGAAAGAGGGTCCCTGTCTTCAGCAGGGTGTTTGTGTGAGAACCGCACAATAAATGGTGACCTCTACTGGGAAAATGATCCAGAACATTTGATAACAAACAGGAATCGAGAACCCAGAAGCTCTGGTTTCAATCTCACCACCAAACAAAAAAATTAGAATGAAAATATTTAAAGAATCAGAACCAAAGGATAGACCGAACCTTCCATAAACTAAAAATCTGAGTGTGTGCATTTGAGTTCATTTCCCTCCTTGAGCTACTTCAGATTCCAATTCCATTCAAGTCAGGCTACGTAAGGATTCTAACTTCAAAAGCAACCTAGATAGAGCCTCACTGCTAGTCAAGCATCCATAGCCCCAACGAGGTTATCGTTGTGACTCTCCTGAACATAGTTGTACTGCCAGCCAGGTGTCATAGCCCCGATAGAGATATTCAGGTACCCCTGATGAGTTGAATTTATTCTTTTGATATTTGATATTTCATTTTTCTTTCTTTTGATATCCTTTTCTATGTCACTTTATTTCAATCTATGAATAATGAAGTTCACACTTAGGGCTGAGAACCACAATGGCGCTGAAGTAGAAATAGGATTTTTCACCTGACAAAACTTCACCAGGACCCCTACAGGAACACCAGGATTCTTAAAATATATCAGAGGTATAAGATTTTAGAGTATTTCGAGTTCAAATCAACACTAGTGACTCACCATCCTTAAATCAAACATTTAGACTTCTTGACGATAGTGAAGAAATCAACCATCCTTTTAGGATGCAGGACATCAGTCCATCAACAGAATACTTAGAACAGTCCCAAATAACTATAGATTTTTCCATACAGGTGCACACGGCCAGGAAAAAATAGGGAGACCCCCAAAGCAAAGCAAAACCAAAAACCAAACTGAAAGCAAACCAAAACAAGCGAAAGCAAAGCAAGAAGGAAAACCAACCCCAACCAAAGCAAAGCAATGCAAGCAAAACAAAGAGGAAACCTAATCTAACTATATACAAGAAAAGAGCTGAAAACAGCTCAAGACGGGAAATAATGCTTCAAATACTACCCGTTGACATGTAGTGGGATATCCTCTCCAGTGAGAGTTTTCAAACGAAAAGCATTATCTCCCAAGATTTCTGAAATCTGGTAAGGGCCAAGCCAAAGTTTATCAAATTTTCCATGCTCACCTTTACGATCGTGGGCTTTATCCCAAGAAAAAACCAAGTCAGAAATCCTAAACGCCTTAACCTTAGCTCTTTTATCAAACCATCTCTTGACTACCCCTTGATGTTTAGCAAAGTTTTCTAGGGCTTTGTCTCTCTTTTCCTCAAGGTGCAATAATTCAGTGAGTTTGGCCTTGTGTTTATCTTCCCCATCATAATAGTCATTTATGAACTGCAAGGTGGGGATCTTTAACTGAATGGGGAACAAAGGCTCTAATCCATAAACGAGGTGGTAAGGTGATGTTCCTATGGAAGTTTTATATCTGGTGCGATCTGCCAAAAGAGAAAATCTGAGCTGGGTATGCCAATCCTTTGGATTTCTTTCTAACAATTTGCGAATAACAGTTAGGAGGTTTTTGTTGGATGACTCCGCTAAACCATTACCCTGAGGGTAATAGTTAGATGCAAAATTAATGATAATCCCATGATCGAAAGCCCAGTGAGAAATCTTTAATGATGAAAATGCGGGATCATTATCACAAACTAAAGGCATAGGACATCCAAAACGATTAATGATACTTGATTCCATGAAGTTAATTACTACCTCTGAAGTGCACTGCTTGCAAGAAAGGGCCTCAATCCATCTTGTAAAATAATTGGTGACAGTAAGGATATACCTATGTCTTATAGAGGAAGGCAGATTGATGGGACCTATGAAGTCCATTCCCCATTGCGCAAAAGGTTTTACCTCAAAGACCGGCTGGAGTGGGAGTGTTGCATACTTCTCTCTCGTGGCTGTTGTCTAACGCACATGACAAGTTCTAATGTGATTGTGGGTTTCTTTGAATAACGTAGGCCAATAGTAACCAGCTCTTAGGATCTGATTTGCAATAGAATGCACAGAGCCATGGCTCATACCATATCTATCATGAAATTCCACCATCACATGCTCAGCTTCTTGCTACCCCAAGCATCTTAAATACAGGCCTTCATGATTCTTCTTATATAGGACAGCTCCTTTTAACATGAAACTATCACTTTTCAAATGTAGTTCCTTTATTTGGACTGCATTAAGATGATCAGGGCATCTCTAAGTTAGGAGATAGTGAACAATATCATCATACCACCCACCAGGAGAAACATCTTCTAAAGTATAAGTTTGAGCTGCAAGCTTAGGGCCTATCTCTGCCATTGTCTTTGTGAGCCCATGCCCTCTCACCAGCTTCATGGGTTGGATTTCCATATCATAATATTGTAGCATAGTTATCCACTTGGCTCTACATTCTCCCAGCTCATTCTGCATCAATAACAGCTTAACTGCAGGATCTGAAACTATGGAAAAGATTTTGTTTCTGAGGACATAATGCCTGAATTTCTTTACTGCTCTGACTAAAGCATAAGCCTGCTTTTCCACACTTGGATATCTTAGCTCTGCCTCTTTTAATGGCACACTCATAAATGCGATGGGATGTTCATTTCCTTGGTCAGATTTATGAGTTAATATAGTAGCACAGGAGTGGTCAGAGGCAAACGAATATATATATAATGGTTTAGAATAGTCTGGGCATACCAAGACAGGAGCTTCAACAATCACCCTATTTATCTCGGAAAATGCTTCCTTTGCCTCTGTACTCCATTCAACTTTGGCCTCCTATTTCAACATTGCATTCAGGGGTTTAACTATTTCCGCGAACCCAGTGATGAACTTCCTAATAAAGTTGATCTTGCCAAAGAATGATTTCATTTCTTTTTTACTAGCAGGTGGTGGAATCTTGAGAATAGCCTCTATACGTTCTGGATCAATTTCAATCCCTTTCTTAGAGATAATATGCCCAAATAGCTTACCTTCTATGACTCCAAAGATGCATTTCTTGGGATTGAGCGATATACCAAACTCTCTACATTTCTGGAAAACTTTACACAAATCTAAGACATAATCACTCCTCTTCTTTGAAAATACTGTTAGATCATCCATGTAGATGATTATGCACTTCCCAATTATATCTTTAAAGGATATGTCCATTGCTCTCTGGAATGTAGCTTATGCATTAATCAAGCCAAAAGGCATCCTTCTATAGGTGAAAGTGCCCCACTTGGTGGTAAAAGCGGTTTTATGTCTATCCTCATACTATGCCATAACTTGGTTGTATCCTAAATAGCCATCCAAGAAGGACATCATCTGAGATCCATTGACAATCTGAAGCACTTCATCTAGTGAGGGTACTGGATAATTATCTTTCTCTGATGCCTTGTTTAGGTTCTTGAAATCCACACAACCTAATTTCACCATTTTTCTTCCACACTAGAACCAGATTTACAACCCAAGTAGAGTGTCTGACTGGAAATATGATTCTTGCAGACAACAGTTTTTGCACTTGCTTTTGTATTATAGGTTCCAGTAGAGCATTAATAGGCCTCTGCCTCTATCTGAAAGGCTTCACCCCTAGATTGAGAGGGATAGTATGAGTTATGATTGATGTATCATAAGTCTTCAAGTCCTCATAACCCCAGGCTATCACATTTGAATATCCATGTAGCGCATCGATGATTCCCTGCCTCTCTTTGGGAGTGCACACTTTGCCAATAAAAACATTCTTAACATCATTCTGAGTTCCCATGTTAAACTTATCACACTTTCTGCTAATGGACTCCTTCCTGGTGTCATGTTCTTGGTCCCTGACCTTATCTAGATCAAAAATCCTTTCTAATTGCACCATCCCCCTAGGAATAGTATTGGTCTTCAAATTGATTACCCCTTCAAGGTCCATCTCTGCTTCTTGGAGCTCAGTTTCATCAATAATTTGAGAAGCAAAAATATTTGTATTTGTGATAAAATCTAGAATATGCTTATCATCTTCAAACACCTAGAAGTTGGTAACATTATCAGGGACTGAGGGTACTGGGCTCAATTCCACATTAAATTTCTTCAATCCAAAAAGGGACAGAGGTTGCAATGTACTAGCTGCCTGATCCAAGGAATCAACTGTCTTGTTTTTATTTTGTGGAATCAACTGAATATTGAAGGCATCAAATCCTTCAATAAGGTCCCATACTCGATGTCTGTAGTTAGTCATTCTTCTGTCATGGCAAGAGTACTGCTTCCTAACTTGTTTGACTACTAAATCAGAATCTCCAAAAACTTGCAAGATTTTAAATTTTTTCTTTAATGCCATTAACAATCCATGAACCAAAGCTTCATATTCTGCTACATTATTTGTACAATGAAATTGAAGCCTATGAGTAGCAAAAAATGTCTTACCTTTTGAGCTAATTAGCTCAAATCCTGCCCCGGCTCCTTGCTTTGATTTAGACCCATCAAATCTTAGCATCCAACAACCAGTAACTGTAGACCTCTTTGCAAAATCCCTTACATTATTGCTGTTAGATGGCCCCTCTATGGGTGTTACTCCTTTTCCTTTGTGGTCTTCTTGGACCTTAATTATGACTACAGGAGTGGGATTAATACACTTATGTATTTGTTTTACTGCAGCTTGGCATAGGCAACAATTCAATTCTAAATGTGAAGCATTATGTACCCTACACCAATTAGGCAATAGTAACTCTTCAAAGTTAATTCTTCTTCCTAATTGGATTTGATCTTCAGTACACTTTTGAATGAAATCTTGAAAACTATCTAGTAAGGCCAGTTGATTATCCTCTGACTCATAATCCTCTTTGGTTGGTCCCATCAAGGCTTTAGTACCAATGGATTATGTTGCAAGGTCAACATGCACTATGTGGAGCATAAGGAATTCCTCCAGATTTGACTCTTCAAGAAGGGATGTGAGCACATAGTTACCCATGCTTACTCTTGATACCAGAACTTTAGTAGAGGTTTTCTAATATTCCGTAATCATATACTTCATTCTGGGTTCTCTTTCAATCCTAATCTAGTTTGGCACTCCTTTCCAAGGAAGCCACATATGGGAGTGATCAATTGAGGCATATCCATTCAAGTCCTTGGTAAAGTCTCTTCCTAGGATTAGGCCATAAGCGTCAAGTATGTCAAATACCTGTATATTGATAACTTGCTAAATCCTAGGGTCAGAAGCAATCTACATATGAATCATATTTAACTCTCCCACAACATTCACTTCAGTCCTATCCAATTGTGTGACTTTCTTTTGGGAATTAGCAAGGGTGATACCCATAGCTCTACAGACACTAAGGGGCATAACATTGGTTGAAGCACCAGAATCGAGAAGACAATTATTCAGATTCTTACCGAATATTTGAATAAAAATCAAGAATGGAGGTGTGTCTATCTTCCCTTGAAATAGAGTTAAGGGAGTATCTACTTGAGCAACCTAAGATTTTTTCTTTTCTTTCCTAGTGTCTCCAGGGGGCATATGGGCTTGATTATGGGACTGATTTTGTCCTCCTACTAACTGAGGACTAGATATTATGTTGACACTCTTGCTAACTGATTTATCTTGTGATATGGAGTTTGCATTATAAGATCCCAAGACTTCATTCCTAATGGATGGAACTCTTAATAAATCGAATGCAGATAGATGGAACTCTTAATAAATCGAATGCAGATAGACTTACCTTCAATTTTTGAAGTTCTTTAGTAACATACTTGGTCAATTGTTCTTCATTTAAATCAGTAGGGGCCTCCCTCGGGCATTCCACCATTTTCAACTTATTTGCATCAACATTTCTCCCTTTTGGTATATCAACATATCCTGGATCTTGAGATAAATATTGCTTGGACATATGAGGTAGTGATGGATTATTGCTAGCATTAGGTTCTGGAGGCGTGTTGAAATTATTCGGTGGAATGGAAGTAGTGAAGGGGCCTCCAGCCTATGGGCGTCGGTGTGGCAACTCCCTCAAATCATACTTCTTAACAGGTCTTTGGAAGGTTTGCACTTCTTCAACATAAGCCCCTTCTTCATCTCCGGGACCATTATCATTCACTAGATTCTCATCAACTAGCTATGTCATTTCATCCCCATTACATACTCAATCTGCCTCTTCCTCCAACTAGTTAGATTCCTCTTCAGGTACATTCTTCTTAACTTGAGGAAAAGGAGCATGGTTCAGTACTAACACTGGTGAATCATAAGGATCGGATGGGACTATTTCTTGACTGCTCGCATTGTTCTCCACTTCATACTGGAAAATTGAGGCTATTGTTTGGAATTCTTGACAATCTAACTCAGAATGCTGATTTGTTTTATGGGGCCTACACCATCCTGATAAGGTAGCCTCGACTAAATATACACCGCTAGGAGGCTTCTCTTGATTCACTGGCTAATTAGCGGGTTGATCTAGTGGGGTGGGAACTCCTCCGTTATTGGGCCCTGTGTTCCAAATCCTATTTTGTCTTGGCGGTTGCCTCCTATCGAACCCCTGTCCACCACCTCTGTCAAATTTTTGGCCTAAGGGTTGTCCTTTATCATAGTTTTGTCTTATATCATTGTTATACCCTCTATCACTATTAAATCCCCAATCATTGTTATATCCTTTATCCTAGTTATATCCCTTTTCGTTATTGTATCCTTGATCATAACGTTTCCCTCTGTCAAAGTTCTGCCCCTAGGAATTCTCTTTGTTCTGACTAGAATGCATATTTCTTTGAGCAGCTTGCAGCTAATTGTTCTAGTTCCTCAAGTAGGTCACCTCCATATTTAGCTTTTTTATTTTTTCGGACAATTCATCCAATCTCTCCTTATCAGGATTAATATATGGTGATTGATTTGCATTGTTTTGAGGGTATCCTACTGTGGCATTAGCATTTAATGATTGATTCAAGACTTTAGAATTCTGCAGATATTGGGGATAGCTTTCCTGAGGACGTGAATGCAGATACTGATTCACACTTTGCTGAGGGTAGCTAATTTCAGGGGAAACTTGTCTCACAAGTAGTCCTAGGTGAGGGACCGGAGGCAACTGAGGTAATGGGTTCATGATTGGGGTATGGTTAGCAAGGGCTTGGTTGAGAGCTGGAACTTGTCCAAGGTAAGCGACGGGTCCTAATGAGGGTAGAGGCCCAAACAAATGTTTCCTTAAGGTAGTGCTGACCTTGACAACTTCTGCATATGCATCAAGTAGACTAGCAGGAGGGTGATTACTCACTTCATAAAGGTAGTTGTCAAACTATCAAGTCCCTCATAATAGACTTCTAAGGCCGTAGGTTCATCCACAACATAAGGAGCTTGCAGTCTGGTGTAAGCATGATGAAATCTATTGTTAAAGGAAGCTATAGGTTCATTGACCTCCCTCTTGAAATTTGTAAATTGAAGATAAAGCTCATTGGGACTAATGGGAGTACGGAACTTCTGCAAAAATGCAGTCTCTAACTCAGTCCAGTTTTTGATAGACAGAGCAAGTAAATGATTGTACCAATAAAATGCATCTTCTCCCAAATAATAGGGAAAGAGCCTACATGCTACATCCTCATGGTTTATCACTCTATCTTTAAGGCCAGTCTGAAAGATTATGACGTGTTCCTCAGCAGTCCTATTAGGATCATTGACATGGAATCTTTAACAAAAGTGTTCAAGGTTCTTGGGCATGACATTGTAAATGGAAAAACTCAATGGAGATGGGTTGGTTGCTAGGAAAGCCATTGGTGAAGGTGGGGGTGGTAATGGTTGATTTATGACTGGCTTAGGTTGTGAAATGGGGATGCCCTCAAACCTAGATGAAGATGAAGATGAAGATGGGGATGATGGAGATGTGGGAGGTGGATGGGATGGTGATGACCCTCCCCTTCTTTTGGCCCTTCTAGACTTGGTAGGGTCTAGTAACTCTTGAAATCTCTCCTCTCCTGGAGTAGATTTGGTTCTTCTTCTAAATCTTTTAGGAGAGATTGCATTCAAAAACTGATCCAGCTTGCTTATTTAGGCCCTCCTTCTAGCGCCAGTCCTGTTGATCATTTTTTCTACACAACAACAACTCAGACAGAATATAGAATCCTATCTCTCTTGAAAAGTAAATCTCTATCAGCAAGCCTTAAGAGATAACCCCAAGGTCTCTAATGTCACGTCTTGAAAGTGCAAAAACAACTCAGTGACAAGTGTGAAAATGCTGGTAATCACAATGGGCCCTTACTACAAGCAAAATACTAAATCTCTGTTTATCAGACCTAGCAATACAATGATACTTTAATTCAAACTCCAACTCCACAATCAAAGAAATAGCAAAAGAAAAGGTTTTGAAAGAGAGTTCTAGACTAAATACTAAACCTAAGATTAACAATGCAAATGACCAAATACTTGAAATGGACCAATCCCTCGAACTAATTTCTATTTAACCCAGATAAATCTGCAATTTTATAGAAACAGTGCGATCTTCCAAGGTTCTTAAGATTTTTAAATCATGAACATTCATTCACACAACCCCTTTTCTGTTGAAACAAATAAACACTCACAACTAAGCTAAGCACAATGAATATGAAGTCCATGCTAACTTTGCCAAGAAACTAACAATCAATTGGTTGTGAAAAGTATGGACTGAGAGATCACTGCAACATCCAAGTATCAAATCACAAACATTATTGAATTAAAACTAGTCTAAATACTACACAACTCAGAGCAATTTTAAAGATGGAAAAATAGGAACCATGCAAGACAAAGCATACAAGTATGGCACCAAATCACAATGTCATTTCTTGTATTCAAATTGTCCACTGTAGCAACAATTCCAACTTTTTGTTACAATATTTGCTTAAGAGAAGCTACTCGCTAACCCTAGCTCTACTTAACTTTCTTCTAACTACTTTACTCTACCTTCTAACTCTATTTTCCTGTATCTACTCGCTAGACCCTTACAAATGAGACAAAATGAAAAATATATACAACCCCGTTGGCCCAGTAAGAGCTTTGATGCATTAATTAGGTGCCACTAGTCAGCCAAGAGAAAGTCAAAATGGGACAAAGGAACACATTAAATGCATGAACTACACCCAGGTCGGCCCGGGATCCCCAACACGGCTCAGACCAATGCAAGATAGGATAATGGGGAAGCACAAATCCCGACGTAGTTGGGCATTAACTGCCTTCCCCTTTGTCCTTGTTCCAATCCAACCCCTCATGGACTTTGAACAACACCTCATCCAATTCGGCCATAGGTGGTAAAGGAAAAACCCTAAGTTGATTTTTGATGGATGCAATTTGTTCTCTTGAGTGTTTGACCGACTTATCCCACTCCACCTTATATGTCATATATTTATCAATAACTGCCAGGTAGGTGGCTGCATTGTCTAACTGGTGCTCAGAAATAGAATCATCATTAAGTGGCTCATAAACATCCTACCACAAACCCCTCAACTATTCCAGACTCAAACATTCAGGAGCAATCTTCCTTTGTCCTGTCATGATCTCAAAAAAATCAATGCAGCCATTGTAAACTCTAGTTAAGGTGTCATCGATCTGCCTCCTCTGTTTGCAAATCTTCTTCAACACTTTATGTCGTATTTGCAATGCCTCGAACCATTCCCAAGGTTTGGTAGCCCTAGAAAAGGGGAGGATCTTGTCACCTACAAATCTATCCTTGGTGCATTCCATGATGGTATTGGCTTTCTTCAGCGGTAGGTCTATATCCTCCCTATGTTGTGCCAACACTATCTTCACCCAATCCATCGTCCTGGCAGTATCTTTCTCTGTTGACAGGATTTCCTTAATAGCTTCATCGCCCTTTACTTGCACCCCTTTCAACCAATTCATAGTGGCAAGGTTGGAGGCTTTCATCCTTTCTAGCTTGGTGATGGTCTCTTGAGGCAGAGGATTTGTAGCAGAAGCTGAAGGGTTAATAGATTGCAGGGGCTTCATTAATTCCTCCAAGAATTTCCTGAGCTTTTGATTTTCTTTCTTTAGCTCCTACTTGGTCTTCATTTCTTTTCTCAATCTACCCATAATAACTGCACTGGAGTCCTCATAATCCTCAATGTCACGCTTGACTAATGTAGGCCCTAGACTGAAAGTTTGAATATTGTAATCCTTTCCTACCACATCATCTCGATTTTTATCTAGAGCAGGGATGGCAATATGAACAGTTATGTTATGGACCTCATCCCTTTCGACTCTCGAGATCACCCTAGCCTTTTTCTTATCTTCACTTTTCCCCATTTTGGCTAGGAGTTCATTCCAATTCGGTGGTGTGTCTTCCACCACCACTTGCTTCCTCCTTATTTCTCTTTCAAGCCATTCTAGAACAGTGGGCTCTAATTGCACTTGGCTCTGCCCTGTTTCTTCTTATTGATCCCCTGCCATCTCTTCTCCCAAAATTTATTCTTTAGGAATCTAATCATTGTTCCTCTACTCTTCAGGTTCAGGTGATGGAATCTTTTCCACTTCTTTCTCCTTTGAAGGAGATTTAACTTCTTCATTTGTGACCGGTGACTCTACATATGCAACCACGGGAGATTGCATGATCTTGTCAGCTTTAGCTTGTGTCCTGTAAAGGTCACCTTCATTGAATTCCTCTTCTTCAGTATCCGGATCATCCTCAGTATTTCTTGCCCCACCTGGTTCACTTTGAGTTTCATGACGGGAAGGAACATCATCTTGTTGCTTCTCTTGGGAAACGATAGGGGGAAAACTTGCTTTAGGCAGACTGTCCCTAGGAGAAGAAGTCCTAGATCTCCTGGTATATACTTTCACCCTCTCCCCTAAAATTTCTACCTCAACCACCGATGGGGCGACCTTTCCCTATTCCTTGGAACCTTCTTTCTCTACTAGCTTAATAATTCTTCTTCTCTTAGGTACGGGAACACCAGCCTCAGGATTTTGTTCTTCAACTTCCTTCTGTTCAGACCTTTTAGTTCTTGTCCTCTTCTTAGACTTTGGCTTTCTCTATTTTTCTACTTCCTAGGCCTCCTTTCCTTGAAGACTTTTTATCTTAATTTTGAAAGGGGAATCAAATTTACCTTTTCCTTTAGGATCTTCCTACTCTGTGGACTCCTCGGAAGTTGAATTGGAATCCAAATCTCCCATCAGGTTTTATGTGCATTTCACCCCCTTATTTTCCAATTCCCATATCGTATGCTTGAGCCACATCTTGGTAACTCTGATAACTGGATCCATCAATTGTTTCAGTTATGTTTTCTCCTCCTCTAACCAGTCCACATCACCAATTGGCCTATCCTTTACTGCTTCATAGGCATGATCCTGGATTAAATTCCCATCATCCTCTAATTGATTAGGTATTGCCCTTACATTAAACAAACAGACTGCATCCACTGAAATCCGGGAGAATTTCTTCTTTCTAACTTCGTACTCATCACTATAGTTGGCCCAGTAATCCTCCAATTTCACCTTATGGCCATATTCTCTATTGGCCTTCTTTTTAGCTTTGCCTATAATATCAAACCTGGATCTCTTAGAGTGAAAATACAGACTGAGAGTACTCATTTCCTCCTCGAAAGCTTGGGCAGAAATAATGGAATGACATGCCTCTCCAGTGCCAATCCTTAGGGGAAAATCTCCACCAAATCCTATCTTGTGTTTGTCCTTCTTGACAATAGCATCAAAGTCACAAATCTGTCTAGTTACTTCCAACAATATTATGTGATCGGTGGGATACCTTGGAAGTCTGTATGGGGATCTTTGGAAGCCATCAATCTGAATGTAGGAGAAGGTTGGTAATTGAATAAACCAAGCTCCATACTTCTTGATGAGCTCCTTGGCTTGATTTGAAATTCTGACATGCTCTGCCCCTTGAAGCATTCTGGTGATATACATGGTAAATGCATCATTTTCCCTCCTATAGTTTGAACCTCCCAAATGCAATTGAGGGAAAACTTCATAAATAACATCTTGCCCAAAAAATCCCTTCGTATACAATCCTTTATAGGGATGGAATCTTGCGAGCACATAGACTAGGTATGAAGTCATTGTGAAAGTCTTGGTCTGAAAACACATTGGATAACTATTCATGGAGCACTCTACTAATCAAACCAGCCCAATGATAATCAATCAATTCTTACTCCATCCTCACAATGGCATGGCACATTCAATTTTCAAATACTCCTGCATTCCTCAATCCAACCACCCTACTGAGTAATGTAATAGCATCATAGTACTCATTTTTGAACTTTATCCTGAAAAGTTGCTTGGGCAGTTTAGAATAATAAGACTTGGGCTTCTCCAGCCATGAATTGATGAATTGTTAAGATTTAATAGTCTACTCCTCCTAAAATTCCTTAGCGGACCCCATGTTGAATGCCACCACATGAGATCTGTCAGGCATATCAAAAGTTCCAACAATAGCGACAGGGTTGAGATTTGCTATTACTCTCCCCTGAGGATTGATAATCTTCTAGGTTCCCTTGTCATAGTGTCTAGCACACTCTAGGACGAGCTCATAACACTGCACCGTTGAAGGGAAACTAGCCACATGTGCCAAACCACACTCCTTAATCCTTCTGGCGACCAAAGGAAGATCTTTATCCACCATTCTTTCTTTGAACTCTTCATAGTCCCAGAGGCCAACATTTGTATCAGTCATCTCTGACCAGATTGATGTGACTTTGCTCTTAGGAATCTTGCTCTTAATTTCCATTTTGATCTTCTCCACATCGGACATTGAAGATCTAGCCATTGCCTTGTCGGACTCAGCCTGCATTCAACATGAAAATCATAGTAAAAACCACCAGAAGGAAACGTTATTCCCTCAAAAAAATGTTAGAATGAACTTCATGTAACCATAGTGTCGTTAAATCTCATATGAAATGATTTCAACAAATTTTGGGTTTCAAGACTAGCCGTGGAATCTGAGCTAGAGAGGAATTCGGGAAATTCCAGACCAATCGGATTCAAATGGTATAACCAAGAAACACCTACTTAATCATTAAACTTGATCATGACCAATCGATAATTCACATGGGAGATCCAAATATGACATGAAATAATCATTGAATGCATCATAAATCCCAAACAAGTCCAACTATCTCACATTCCTTTAAATTTCATCATGTTTCAGGAAAATCCATGCGGGATGGATTCCCGTGAAGAACGAGCTAGAGAGGAGACTTCAGAAAATTAGGGAGACACTGAACTTCAGAGAAATCTGGGCTTGGCATAAATCCATGGATAACGTGAGACTCCGAACCAATTAGCGCAAAATCATGTCCTTCAACCAAACAAATTTATTCAGGATGAGGTCACACCAAGTGGGGCATGTCTTAATGATGGGTGATGAAGATATGCATGCCGATGAAAGACTTTCTCTATGAGGTGAGGTTACAGCGAATGAAATTTGTCTCCCTGACTTTGAGGTCCAAGCAAACACCTTGGCCAAATTAAAGCTTTTCGATAGGAGGTCTCAGCGAACTTAGAGACTCTTGTCAAACATCGATGTAATAAACATATCGATATGACTAGCAGGTAGTTGAGGTAAAGTCTTGGCGAACAACTCTGGTCTTGCCGACATAATACAAGAGACTTCCGGTGTGAGAAAGATATTATCACTGTGACCAAATATTAACTTAAGAAGGTTTTCAACGCAACGTCTCGCCAACGAGGGGAAGTCTCATTGAAACAAATGGATGTCTCGGCATTAAGTTTGAGTTCAGCTAGAGGTCTCAACGACTAAGTATTGTTTCACCAACATGCACTCCCATTGACATAACCACTGGCCGACAACATGTGGTCTCCCCAAAAGTGAAGGCTTCGAAAGGAGTTGGGAGCTCACTGAAAGGTCTCACCGACCAAGCAAGGTCTCCCTGACTGAAATGAAGGGAACTCAATGGGAGTGGAGTGCACTCGGTAAAAGGTCTCTTCAAAGGATTGAAGTCTTAGTGATAGACGAGAAGATCAGTATGACCAAGGGAGCCCACTATGACCTCTTGGCAATGAGGGTTTGTCTTGCTGACATGGCATATATGATAGTGATGACTCATTGCACTTCGCCAAACTTTGGGAAAATTTGCTAGAGATGGATTATTCTGAAGGAACAGGAAATCCCAGACTGAGGCCAAAAACTGGATTGCAATATGAAATCACGATTTCACACACAACATCGTATTGATCCTAGATTTCAAATATTTAAGCTTAGGGAAAAATATACATGGAACCTCAGAAGACTTTCCATGTGTTTTAGGCCCGTTTGAGATCAAACTAAAGATGAATGGCGATGCCCTAGGTTTAAACCCCACTCATCTGCCATTAAAGTACAAGTGAGCTCCGACTTAAAACATTCGACTGCCCACAAAACCCTGCTAAGGATAACTCACAATTTCCAAAGCACAACTCCTCATAAGGTAAATAAATAGATGAACTCAGGTCTTGCTTGGAAAACCATAAATCATACAATTACCATGAAACCCTAGTCATGAGAACATCCAAACAATGCAAAAAATAAAACCCGAATAGGATTTATAACTTCAACGCATTATCTACAATCACCAATGCAAAGCAAGGCAATCAAAACATACCATGGTGACACGAGAATCAATCTCATAAACAACAAATTCGAAGAGAATGATGTCCACAAAGAATAGGGACACGAACACACAAGAAAACACCACTAAATTGATCAATTCAAAGCAAAATGCCCCAAAATCTCAACCAATCACTCGCAAGAAAGCACTCCTCAGCTCAACGATGGTAAATAAGAAGCAGGATAGCATAAATGACATCAGAATCAAGTTAAATACATGCCTCGAACCACGTACGAGGTCATTAATGCACTCGACAGGACGGTTAGAGAACTCGGGAATCTGACAACAGGGTGGAATCCAAGAAAATCCGGCCCACGCAAAAATCTGTGAATACCGAAAATCCTTGAACCACAAGGTCCAGCCGGAGTCCAAGCGGGATCCGGGAAAAATCTGACCAGGGTAGAAAATATTGAATCTGAGCAAAAGCCCAAAATTCATCCTAAACTTAGGATTCTCAATGAATAACTTAGGGGAAACGCTTAGGAATTCAAAATAAACATTTAAGCACATGCCTCAATAGGAAAAAACCTCAAAATGAAAGGGCCAAAACACCAAAACCGAAGCGAAAGAGGGTCCCTATCTTCAGCGAGGTGTGTGTGAAAACTGCACAATAAATGGCGACCTCTACTGGGAAAATGATCTAGATCATTTGATCATGAACAGGAATCAAGAACCCAGAAGCTCTGGTTTCAATCTCACCACCAAACAAACAAATCAGAATGAAAAGATTTAAAGAATCAGAACCAAAGGATAGATTGAACCTTCCATAAACTAAAAATCCGAGTGTGTGCATTTGAGTTCATTTCCCTCCTTGAGCTACTTCAGAAACCAAGTCCAGTCAAGTCAGGCTACGTAAGGATTCTAACTTCAAAAGCAACCTGGATAGAGCCTCGCTGCCAGTCAGGCATCCATAGCCCCAACAAGGTTATCGTTGTGACTCTCCTAAACATAGCTCTACTGCTAGCTAGGTGTCCATAGCCCCGATAGAGATATTCAGGTACCCCTGATGAGTTGAATTTATTCTTTTTATATTCGATATTTCATTTTTCTTTCATTTGATATCCTTTTCTGTGTCACTTTATTTCAACCTATGAACAATGAAGTTCACACTTAGGGTTGAGAACCACAATGGCGCTGAAGTAGAAATAGGATTTTTCACCTGACAAAACTTCACCAAGACCCCTACAGGAACACTGGGATTCTTAAGATATATGAGAGGTATAAGATTTTAGAGTATTTCGAGTTCAAATCAACACCAGTGACTCACCATCCTTAAATCAAACATTTAGACTTATTGACGATAGTGAAGAAATCAACCATCCTTTCAGGATGTAGGACATCAGTCCACCAACAGAATACTTAGAACAGTCCCAGATAACTATAGATTTTTCCATACAGGTGCACACGGCCATGCGAAAATAGGGAGACCCCCAAAGCAAAGCAAAACCAAAAACCAAACCGAAAGCAAACCAAAATAGGCGAAAGCAAAGCAAGAAGGAAAACCAACCCCAACCAAAGCAAAGCAACACCAGCAAAACAAAGAGGAAACCTAATCTAACTATATACAAGAAAAGAGCTAAAAATAGCTCAAGACGCAAAAGAATGCTTCAAATACTGCCCATTGACAGGTAGTGGGATATCCTCTCCAGTGAGAGTTTTCAAATGGAAAGCATTATCTCCCAGGATTTCTGAAATCTGGTAAGGGCCAAGCCAAAATTTATCAAATTTTCCATGCTCCCCTTTACTATCGTGGGCTTTATCTCAAGAAAGAACCAAGTCAGAAATCCTAAACGCCTTAACCTTAGCTCTTTTATCAAACCATCTGTTGACTACCCCTTGATGTTTAGCAAATTTTTCTAGGGCTTTGTCTCTCTTTTCCTCAAGGTGCAATAATTCAGTGAGTTTGGCCTTGTGTTTATCTTCCCCATCATAATAGTCATTTATGAACTGCAAGGTGGGGATCTTTAATTGAATGGGGAACAGAGGCTCTAATCCATAAACGAGGTGGTAAGGTGATGTTCCTATGGAAGTTTTATATCTGGTGCGATCTGCCAAAAAGAGGAAATCTGAGCTGGGTATGCCAATCCTTTGGATTTCTTTCTAACAATTTGTGAATAACAGTCAAGAGGTTTTTGTTGGATGACTCCACTAAACCATTACCCTAAGGGTAAAAGTTAGATGCAAAATTAATGATAATCCCATGATCAAAAGCCCAATTAGAAATCTTTAATGATGAAAATGCAGGACACATCCAGCTTGTCACGGCGAGAAAGATATTGTCACGGTGACCAAATATTAACTTAAGAATGTTTTCAGCGCAACGTCCCACCAATGAGGGGAAGTCTCATCGAAACAAATGGATGTCTCGACGTTAAGTTTGAGTTCAGCTAGAGGTCTCAGCGACTACGTATTGTTTCACTGACATGCACTCCCATCGACATAACCTCTCGCTGACATGTGGTATCCCCGAAAGTGAAGGCTTCAGAAGGAGTTGTGAGCTCACTGAAAGGTCTCACCGACCAAGCAGGGTCTCCCCGACTGAAATGAAGGGAACTCAATGGGAGTGGAGTGCACTCGGTAAAAGGTCTCGTCAAAGGATGGAAGTCTTAGCGATAGACAAGAAGATCGGTATGACCAAGGGAGCCCGCTATGACCTCTTGGCAACGAGGGTTTGTCTTGCTAGCATGGCGTCTATGATAGTGATGACTCATTGCACTTCACCAAACTTTGAGAAAATCTGCTAGAGATGGATTATTCCAAAGGAACGGGAAATCCCGAACTGAGGCCAAAAACTAGATTGCGACATGAAATCGCGATTTCACACATAGCATCGTATTGATCCTGGATTTCAACTGTTTAAGCTTAGGGAAAGTTATACATGGAACCTCAGAAGACTTTCCATGTGTTCTAGGCCCGTTTGAGATCAAACTAAAGATGAATGGTGATGCCCTAGGTTTAAACCCCACTCATCCGCCATTAAAGTACAGGCGAGCTCCGACTTAAAACTTTTGACTACCCCCAAAACCCTGCTAAGGATAACTCACAATTTCCAAAGCACAACTCCTCATAAGGTAAATAAATAGATGAACTCGGGTCTTTCTTGGAAAACCATAAATCAAACAATTACCATGAAACCCTAGTCACGAGAACATCCAAACAATGCAAAAAATAAAACCTAAATAGGATTTATAACTTCAACACATTATCTACAATCACCAATGCAAAGCAAGGTAATCAAAACATACCATGGTGACACAAGAATCGATCTCAAAAACAAAAAATTCAAAGAGAATGATGTCCACAAAGAATAGGGGCATGAACACACAAGAAAACACCACTAAATCGATCAATTCAAAGCAAAATGCCCCAAAATCTCAACCAATCACTCGCAACAGCTCAACGATGGAAAATAAGAAGCAGGATAGCATAAAAGACATCAGAATCAAGTTAAATACATCCTTTGAACCACGTACGAGGTCATTAATGCACTCGACAAGACAGTCAGAGAACTCAGGAATCTGACAACAGGGTGGAATCTGAGAAAATCCGGCCCACGTGGAAATCCGCGAATACCAAAAATCCCTGAACCACAAGGTCCAGCCGGAGTCCAAGCGGGATTCGCAAAAAATCTGACCAGGGTAGAAAATCCCGAATTCGAGCAAAAGCTCAAAATTCGTCCTAACTTAGGATTTTCAATGAATAACTTAGGGGAAACGCTTAGGAATTCAAAATAAATGTTTAAGCACATGCCTCAACAGGACAAAACCTCAAAATGAAAGGGCCAAAACATCAAAACTGAAGCGAAAGAGGGTCCCTGTCTTCAGCGGGGCGTGTGTGTGAAAACTGCACAACACTCCTTGTAGATTGTATTAGCAGGCTTCATCAGTTTAGGCAGATCTCTAACTTCTTGAGAAGAACTTATCTTGACAATGTTATCAAAATTCACATGACACAATCTTCTATGCCACAACCAACTTTCATCTACTTGTGCAATCAAAAAAAATTCTCTAGCAGTAGCCAGATGAAAAATATTACCTTTTGTTTGTTTACCTAAGGCAATTAGGTTTCTGGAACTTCCATATATCTTGCATCTTCCATCTCTGAACTAAAGATCATAGCCCTTATCCACCATCTATCCAACACTCAAACTAGAACTTTCTAAAACTAGAAAGTGGTTTGATTGATAAACCTTTTGGATCTAAACTTCTCAAATAAGTTTTTTAGATCATATATCCTCTTAGAATTATATTTTTTTATTTTTACTTATTCCATGACCCCTTTCCTAATTATCTCATAACGTCAATATCATATTCCCACTTCATAGCCAAGAGTCCACATTTTTTCACAATCATAAAACTAGGCCCGACCTCATTTTTCTTCTCTTTCCACACTTTTTAAAAAACATCCCTCCCTTTATCCATCACTTTTCAACCTATTTATCACTCTGGTCTCATTTTCTTATAAATTGATCCATTTGTAGCCACCCATTTTTTACTCTTTTCTTCATTCATCATCCTATTTTAGCCCCTATGATTGCATATTGTATTTTTCTATTCACTACACCTCCCTACACTAACTTATTTTGATCCCATTTATTTTTATCAAGGGTTTTTTAATTATAATGCTTCACAATTTAGTTGACATTATTAAATTATGCTTAGATTGAGATAATCTACATTCAAAAGTTTTAGATTTATGAAATGTATAAGATTTGAACCTAGACTACAACTAATGAACAAAATCCTATAATATAGAAATTATTTTCTATTCTCAAAATAATTTATGTGCTATGCCACTAATTTGATGTTAAAAAATGGCTTAGTTGTCTAATTTTTTTATTATTAATGCTCATATTTGACTACAAAAAGAAGGGCATAAGAACTAAAAGGTTTCTATATGTTATGTTTGGTTTACATGAGCTTGCTATTATATTGATCTTGTTCATAAAAAGTGTTGTTGAATATTTTAGAGCACCAACAATTAAGGATAGACCATTCCCATAGGACCTACTATCCTATATTTGAGGTATTTTGTTAGTAACTTCTTGGGGCTAACTATCTACTAGTGAATCATGTATTTTAGAAGGCCAATATTTCTTGGGGTTAAGTTTCATACAAATCCTATGGATTGTTATGATATATACTCGAGGGTGCATGGAAAATTATGACTATATAGAGGCTATTTGAGGCCTGATTATTGAGATCAAAACACTCCTCACTTCACTAGAACCTTTATGAATAATGTATCTTAGACAAGAATTATAACTCTTCTATGGATAGTTGAAAATTTTAACATGGTTTCTAACCTAAAAATTGAAAAGAAGATTTCAAGGGAAAAAATGTGGCAGATCTTGGGCAAGATATTTAGTGTCATTACTTTTATAGCCACATTTTGACAATTAGGATCTTGAGAGGGTGAAGTAGTAGAATGAAATGGATAATTATAGAAATCCTTACAATTGCAATGGTACAACAAAAAATAACCTTGAAAAGAACTCTAATATCACTTGTAATGAATGTGAAATAGATATAATATAATACACACATAGTTATTGAAGTTTAGAGCTAGAATTTATCCATGCCAATCATAAATCTTGTGGACTACATGGTCATGGTATGATGCTTGATCTAAAGGACAATATCCCTACCAACATAACTTTTAAAGGAGCTTGGTAGGTTGAAAATGTGCACCATCACAACCATATAGAAGATGAATAAAGGACTATCCAAATTGATTTATCATGTATGTAAATTTACCATAGAAGGTAACTGATCATCACTAAATCATGGAAAAACAACTTAAGTTACATGGTCCATTCTTAATAGTAGATGAATATGCTAATAGAACAAAAGAATATATGTTTAAATTAAGAGCATAATCTTAAAACAAAAGGACAAGTGCAAATACATAGGCTAGAAGATAGTAAATTGCCATTAATACAAATCATGTTTTTTAAAATATAACATAAGAAAATTTATTAAAGTAAGATGACTTGTTGACACTCATTGAATTATTATGTGCAAAATTTCCTCAAAACAAGAAATAATTGTAGGCTTAAATCACACAATTAAAAGAAAATTTCACCAAGGATAAGATTATAGTAACAACATAAATCCCTCATTAATATATCTTTAATTAGTTATAAGCATGTGAAGGGCCAAATGGTAACACAAAAATTCATGATAAAAAATATTAAATTAGGTGTCAACACTTACTTTCCTTGATCCTTCTAAAGCCACTAAATTAATGCAATTAGGGGTCTAAGAAAGGAGAACATGAACCTTGTGATATAACAAATTTCCCAAAGACCTTTATAAACACCACTAATCATTAGAAAAAATTAGATATTAGAAGATCAAGGCAAGAAAATTCCAACATTTAGTTTTTCACTAATTTATCTCGTGGGTCAAAGTTCATTTCTACATTTTGAGTTCATATATTTGTTGTTGGATATGATAAGTTTTATTTAAACATATGCAAATTAAAATAAGTTAAATTTTTAAAATAACCTAATTCAAATTTTGTCATTTTATTCATCAAAAAAAATCAATTTTGAATTATAATTTACAATTTAAGATCAAAATAGAAAACAACTATCTTTTAAGTGTCAATTAATTAAATATTATTATTTCTATTTATTATTTATATTTATTAGGTCTATTGCATAATTTATCACAACTCTAAATTAAATTAAGTAGATTTTTAATATTTTTATATTAACTTAAACTTATCAAATTATATAGAGAGAGATAATTTCATGCATGTTTTCTCTTTGAGGAAAGCTTTAAAAGAAAAAATAAATGATATTTGAATGAAATTATATATCATCATATTTTCCATATGACCATTTGTAACATTTAATATTTATTCCTAAATGTCATTTTTTTTGTGTTAAATGAAGTTCAATTACAAAGAATGAACTAGTCCAAGGAAAGGAATTGCAAAAGAAGAAGAGACAAAAGAAATTGTACAAAATCTTTACACAAATCTATCCAACATAGAGCAGGAATTAAGTATGTTAGCAACCAAACAAATAAAGGAGACTACTCTCCTAATGTCTCTAACACCATGTAGATGATACACATTAAAGGAAACACTTAAATTTTGAATTTGAAAAGGTATTGTAGTTGTCTAGAGCACCAAATTTCATCCTCATGGAGTTGTGGAAACTGAAGTTTGATGGCCTCCAATGTTGTACAACTTCTTTTGCACCATCCTTAAGCTAAAAGCAAAAATACACAAACTATAGAATGATATTAGAGTAAAGCTTTAGAATTCCAACTTCCTGATGAACCATATGTTTAGAAAACATTGATGAACATCTACATTTCCATATATTTAGTAAAATAGTTTTCCTTATAGAGTCATCAACTGCATTATTTTGCATACCAACACCCAAAACAACCTCCTTCTAATACAAAATGTGACCAAAAATTGTTGAAAAATGGCTAAAGATAGCACTCCATTTCCTTTTAGCCCTTCTACAATCTCAAAAAATATGCTTCAAATTTTCACTACATTGACAATTAGGACAATTATCTAGTTTAGATTTCAATTTTTTTAATCTATCACCTATAGGTAGTTTGTGATGTAAAGTTTTCCATGTTAAAATTTGAGCATTTTCCTTAGCTTTATATTTCCAAATCTAGGCACTCAAATTCCTCCATTTCTTTTCACGGAACTTGTATTTCCATTTTAATTTGAGCCTAGGATTAAGTGATATATTCAGAAGTAATCTCAAATAGATCTTACTCAAGGGGAAGCTATAAAACTAAAATTTAGCAAACCATTTCCAATCCTTGAAAAAAATGTAGGATAAAGGTGTACAAAGCTTCATAAGAAGCTCCATCAAAACTAATGACTTCACAAAAGTAAAAAAGCTTTGATATTTATTACTTATCTTAATGGTATTTTTAATATGCTGCCACTTAATCCAATCATGTAATTTGAAATCCCAAATATCCTTGAACTGTTGCACACCCTTCTTGAAAGGGTAATTAGTATGTTTAGGGAAGGCAACAACCAACAAATGACCATGATATTGCACAATTTTGTTCCACTAAATAGAAGAAGAAGCAAAACTAAAACCATACTATGATGAATCCCCCTCTAATTCAAAAATTTGTAAACTCGTTTCCAAGACTTCCAAATTGATTGCAAGGGAAAAGAAGCCTTAATACTAAAGAATGGAGCCAATAGAATCTTATCCAACCATCTAACACCTTGCCACTTATGATCCATAGTCGCTTGTACAATATGATGGTGAACAAAAATCTTCCATTGGTCCTCTCTAGATGCCACTCTAATAATCCATTTTACAGCTAAGCAAGTCCCTTGTGTTTTAGGATCTAGTAGCCCAAGCCCACCTCTATCTTTAGGTTGTATGCAATGAATCCAAGATAAGGATTTGTAACTAGCTTTTCCTTCCCAATTGGTCCACAAAAACTTTCAGATGATTTTATTAAGGTTTTCATAACCTTTTTAGATGACATTTAGAAAGAAGAATAATAAACATGATAAGCCAAGAAAATTCTATTAACCACCTGTATTTTACCAACAAGAGAATGATATTTGTTTCCCCAAGTAAAGATTGTGTTTTTCAGCTTGACCAAATACCAATTCCACATTTCAGATAGATTGACCCCCAAAATAAGTATAATTCCCAAGTAACGAGCAATTTTCCCTACTTAATTTTCTTCCATTCTTTAGGGATCCAATGAGGGACCTAAACCATATATTTTTGGCTCTCTAAATCTTTCTAGCACTTCTAGGGTTTTGCACCTAAAACGATAAAGAAATGGCCAAAGAATCTAACTATTTCATTCAAATTAGGACTAAATGGAATGATCTAAATGTATTTATATAAATGAATTGATTGATTATGAATGAAAAATCTAAGAAACAAATGATGTTTGAAAACACATTATGTAATGCAATAATGAACTAGGAATGAATGCAAAACTTAATAGAAATGAACCAGACTAAAAGTGTGATCCTGGAATGTGGATGGAGATTGTAAATTGCATTTGAATGTTGTTGATGCTGAAATTTGGGCTAGGTGGGACTCATTCACCATTCTGGGTGAATCAGTCCTAGTTCTGCAAAACTGAACCAGAGCCCATTTTAGACAAAAAGGTAACCAAAAATGTAAAAATCCAAAAACTGACCTTGGGGTGGAACTCATTTGCCACCCATGGTTAATGAGTCCACTTTTGAATTTTTGGATTTTCAAAGGTGAATTTTGAAGCTTCTGATCTGCAATTTTGCTTCCTACAAGTGTCCGCTTCAGAAAATGTCGGGAATAGGTCTAAAAGTGACTTTTTGTTGATGATTGACTTGAATGAATAGGAGATTCCTTAAAAAATTAGAAATTCAATCTTCAATGATCCTAAAGCTCCAAATGATCCTAAATCTGCAAATAAACAACACACGAAGATAAAATATTGATTGTTAAGGCATGGGGGTTTGCCTTGGTCAAACCCCTTTTAGGTAATTAAGCCAAAATGATGAAATAAATGAATAAAACATACAAAAGTGGAATAAATTACTTTTCAATGATGAATTATCTTATTGTTCTACAATAATACATGTATAATCAGCCCTTGGATGCTTTAGAATGCAATTTTGAAGATTTCTAATGAGTAACCCTCAATTACTTGACTTGAAAGAGAAAATTGATGATGTATGTTTAAGAAGAAATGCAATAATGAGTGGATGGATGTAGGAGATGTAAAAAGAGGTTAAAATAACTTATTTATAGACAAGTGTGCATTAATACATCATTATACTACATCACAGGCTGACATCAATTGAAAAAATAAACTTTAAATTTCACTTTTTCTTGCTCAAAAGTCAAAATGGGGGCCAGATAGAATTCATTCAACACACATGGTGAATGGGTCCCACCTAGATGGGACTCATTCACCAATAATGGTGAATGGGTCCCACCTAGATGGGACTCATTCACCAAGCATGGTGAATGGGTCCCACATGGGTCCATTTGACAACTCATAAGCCAAGGAATAAGGAAATACAACTTAAATTGCAACATTGTTGGGTGTTTGACCAATTAAAGCCTCAAGATGCACAATATGGGTTGAAATAGGTCTACTAATGATGATGTAAATGTCAAATTTGTCTAGGGACACATAAATCAATGTGAAAGTGTAATTAGATACTCTTTTCAACACTAAAATGAGGTCCACACAACCTAGGAAGGCACACAAACCAATGTGAATGTATAAAATACACTACAACACTAGTTTGTCATTAAATTCACTTTACAAGTCTTCTAAAATAATGTGATGATGTAATTAAATATGTTGAATTAGGAAGAAATAAGTTCATTAAGCCTAGAAAAGTGTGAAAGTATCTTACAAGACATCAATAAACACATTTTATTTAGCTTAGAAGGGTCCAAGACCTAGTGTGGACGCATAAAATACCTCAAAACACCTAAATCAAGGCCACATTGAGTCCATTTATCATAAATTATCCCAAATCAAGCAAAGGGTAATTTTTTCTATGGCACATTTAGCCCCCACTTTAGTGAGAGGATGAACCTGTTTCAAACTCACACTAAAGTAGACATTCAAGAGAGATCCACATGTATGCTTAGCCCCCAAGATACCAAATCATGCAAAGGAAAGGAAAAAAGAGAGATAAAAATGAAAAAGATGTACTCAATCTCAGCCCACAAACTTTCAGCTCGTCTGCGGGGTGAGAAGGGCCATAAACATAAAGAAAAGGGAAAAAGTAACATACGCTAGTTGGAATACACTCACGAACATAGAATAGGGAAAATTCACACCGCTATTTGGGATTCCCAATAAACCATGCTAGAGTTATGCCTCCTAATAACTTTAACAAGGAACCAAAAATATATTTGAGGTCCATGATGTAAGCAAAACTTCATATGCTTGACACCATAGACATTGTTAATGCAAGATAGTGTAAGGATTGATCAAAGAGATTTTTCCTTGTTCATGTAAGGTCTCATCTTGGGATATATCATTCTCAATGTCTCCAAAAGAGGATAAGTCAAAATAAATATTATGCTCTTGGATGAAATCAAGCTTAATGGAACCATCAAGAAAAAGATGCATCATAAGAGGAAAGAAACCACACAATCAAATGTAAATGGTGATGTATGCCCCCACTTTAAATCAGTTGCGAGCACCATTACTGAGAGCAATTTCTTTAAAGTAGAAGAGAAAGAAGAAGACATGAGAGCTAACTTGGAAAGCCCTATGCCAAGTCATATGTTTCCAATAAGCTACGTCATGAAGAGAGAGAAGTATGTCAAATGTGAACCAACTTAAGACATGTCATCCACATCTCAAGCTTGCTCTTATGTAATCATGAAAAGTTAAAAACTAGTGAAAGAAGGTAACAACAAGTGACATATGAGAAGAAGGATACACAACTCTTTTCCCCCACTAAGTATAGGGAAAAAGTGAGCTGAAAAGATTAGTGAAATACATGCGAGAGTGAAAATCAAGAGGAGGTAGATTCCCCCACATAGAGAAGCATCCTAAATTCCTCAAAATCTTATATTTTTCATCTCAAAGCATGAAATTCATTAGTGAAATGACCATGAACTCGATGATATTTGCAAAAGAAAGTCTTTTTCAACACATTTCTTACAAGTTCTAGGAGGGAGAGTAATCAAGTGATCTTGGAGGAGTCTCAATAAGATACCCTCTTGATCTATGGTAGAAGGAGGTGTTGTGTTAGGTGGGGAAGGAACATCTTGCTTAGTAGTGGATGTAATACTTACACAAGTATCTTTGGATTGTGAGAGTTTATGCTTCCCATGATAGGAAGGTGTAAAATATATCATATTCAAATCATGGAAATTTTGTGAGATGACATTGTCATTAAGCAAAGGTGTAGTTGTTTGTTGCATAGTTAAAAACTGATGTTTAGGTGAGGAGGATGATGAATAAGGGTGTTGTGTAGTATTTTTGATGTTAAAGGAAGGCTTGGAAATATCTATTACATGAAAATAACCAAGACCATGAGTTTGTTGTGTGTTAGGCTTGATAGGGTTGCAGATACCTTGTTCGCGAGCACCACAACCTTTTCCACTATATGAAAGTTGTTTCATGATTTTATACCCTTTTCCGTAAAGCTTTTGCATGGATTTGGAATTAGGTGGTTGTTCATTGGTGTGTTCATCAAAAGTTTTTGTGCATGTTGTGTCATTGTTTAAAGTGGTTGAGGTGGATTCTTTCGAAAGGTTGTTTGTATTTTGTGTTGATGTGATGGTTGATTGTTCTTGTGTTTCATCTATCTTTTGTGAGAATATGCATTCCCCCATAAATGAAGTTGTGAATTATAAAGATCCCAAATCATCACCAAATAATTTAGATATTGATTCCTCATTGTTATGTTTAGTTTCAAGAGGATCTATGGTGGATGTTGGAATCAAGGTTGTTAGAGGACTTGTAATTCCTTTGTCAAGGTTCAAGCAACTTTCAAGCTCGAGATTAGCTTCAATTTGATAAATGCAATTGCTTAAAAATATTTCATTATACAATGAATGGTTGAAGGAAATGCATTCATCTCATGAATCCATTGTCTACCTAAAATAATATTATAGGAAAGATCATAAGGCAAGACATAGATAGGAAGTTGTGAAGTAACCACCCCCACTGTAATAAGAAAAGTCATTACACCAAGCGATTGCGTTGATGAATTATCAAATCCTCGAATAGGTGTGGAATCAGGTATGATCTATGACCTATTGACTTTTAATCGATCAAGGAGACTCACACTACATATATTAAGGGAAGAACCATTATCAATGAGAGTGCATTTTATTCCTGTCGTATTGTATCAAGCAATGATCATGAAAGCTTCACTTTGTTTTTGTGACTCTAAAGGAGGGAGCTCATGATGATGGAAAGTAATATCAAGATTATTTTTGTGTACAAGAGCTACTACATCATTCAGAGTTGTACTATGAGGAGCTTCAATTTGTTTTAAGGCTATTTGAAGAAAGTGATTGTAATTTGATGAATTCTGAAGTAAATCCCAAAGGGAAATTTTTGCAGGAGTATTCTTTAATTGTTCTATAAGGTCATACTCCCTTGTTTGTGAGAAATAATGTGGAGAAAAAGGTGGGTTGGGTGAAGTTAAATAGGTTGGATTTGGTTGCGATGGTTGAGGATTATTTCGAGTGTTATACATATGAGCAACAATATCACTACTATATTGTTGTGATACATCATCGTCAGGGGGATAAAGAGTACATGTCGGGGTTGATTATTAGGATGAAGGAGATGGTTAGGTGGATAAAGAATTATATTTTGTTTAGGTGAAGGGGGAGAAATAGTGATTTTAGGTTTATTAGAAGGAGGATGTGGATGTGAGGGTGGGTAAAGGATACACTTAGGTTGAATATTGTTAACATCCCTTATCAAGTGAGATTTGTCATTGTCTTTGCAAGGGATAGTATCGTTGTCTTGGCTTATAATGTCCTCCTTAGAAGGAGAGTGGATAGGAGAACAACAAACCACATGTTCATGAAAATTACGGTTTGGTTCATCCAGAATAACTTCATCACAACTAAGGGGGCAATTAATGGTTGAATATGTTTGATGATTGATATAGGGGGGATTAAAGGTAGAGTCTATTTGATTGTTTGTGTTTTCTATAGTCTCATTCTCTTGTTCCATATTATCTACCCAACTAGGAGAGATTATAATATGTTCATCTAAGTGTGAAATCGGTAAAGTAGCTTCGTCACAAGCAGGAGAGGTATCAAGAGGACAAGTATGATTTTCATGAATGGATAGACTATTTTGATCAAAGAGGCCTTTCCAAATGTTAGGTACATTAGGAAGGATGGAAAGAATATTATTATTTTAAATCCATATGTCCTCTTGAAAAAGGTGATATGTATGGTCATTCAAGATTATAGCCTCTTGTTTTAAAGCCTTCTTACTAATAGGGAGGATATTGAGAGAGGGATTTGGGATAGGCAAAGTGGTGTCTATGAGTTCACTTTATTTTTGTATAATTTCTTCCAAAGGGGGATAAGAATAGGGACAATCAAGACCCTCAACACTTGCATCTTCTTTCATCAAGATATCTTTGTCACAAATAGGAGAGATATCAAGAGAAGAACAAGTATGATTGTTATGATTATCAACACTATCATCCACACCAATGGGAAATGTAATGTTAAGGATTGTATCAAGGGTTTGATCACGTTTCTTAAAGTCCACATTGCCATAATAAAAATTAAACTTATAAGAGGAAATGTTGTACTTATACAATGCACTATTAACAAAATCAAAGCCACATCTTTTGAAAGAAAACATACTGAAATGAAATAAAGTGCAATGCAATGCAAGTATCTATAAATGATATGAAATTAAACAATGCATAACATGAGCTAATTCAAGCAAATTTTAACAAAATATAGGTACAAAAATGTAACTAACTGATATATACAAGTTAAGGCACCAATAGAAGCATAAAAACCAGTTTTTGATATCTGGAAAATGTTGTTTTAGGTGTCGAAAGGGACTGATTAGCCCAAGGTGGCGAATGAGTCCCAGTATGAACTTTTTTCAAGATTTTTAGAAACTTCAAATTGATTTTTATGAATTCAAAGGTCGCCAATACATAGATCTAAATGAAAAATGTAGAATTACAATAAATCTAAATGAATTTAGATGCAAGAAATGCAACCTAAACACACTTTTTATGAATGCAAAATTTAACACCTAGAATGCAAATGAATTATGCAAACCCTAATGCAAGCTAGATGATGAAAGGAATCAAAAATTAGAAAATAAAGTATTCTAAAAAGGCAGGTTCACCAAAATGAACCATAGATTTTAGGATCTATGTACTTCTCTTGCACTCTTAGGGTTTTGCACCTAAAAGGAGAAAGCAATGGCCAAAGAATCTAACTAGTCCATTCAAATTAGGAAATTTGTGATGTAATTAGGACTAAATGAATGATCTAAATGCATTTATATGAATTAACTGATTGATTATGAATGCAAAATCTAAGAAACAAATGATGTTTGAAAACACATTGTATAATGCAACAATGAACTAGGAATGAATGCAAAACTTAATAGAAATGAACCTGTAGACATCTAAATTTAATCACTTTTCGTCTATCATATTAAATATTAATTTACTAAATTAATATTAAACCTTTTGTCTCATATAGGTAAAGTATTTAATTTAATAATTAATACTTTATTTTTCACATTCTTCCTCTCTAAATTAAATAAATACACTAATTTATTTAATTTAGTCATTTTTACCCTTTTGATTTTAAATCAATTTAAAATTCTTCATTTTCTCTCTCCTTGTCACATCCTCCATAATCTTGCCCTAATCTGAATTAATTTAATTAATTCATGATTATGATGTGCATCCTCTTAATTAAAGATTAATGTCACATCCTCCTACATTTGCCACTTGCCTCTAATCTTTCATTAATTAGCCTAATCCAATATTTGCACAACCTTAACCAAGGTCATTAGCCAAATTTAGCACCACTTTTTAGCCAACCTTTGCATTTACCTTCTTTTAGCATTGACCCCCTTTCCCATGTGCATTTTTAATTCACATTTATGTATCCTAAATTCCCCTCTTTTATATGTAAATTTTGAATTCACATTCCATCCTTCCAAGGATTCTAGAACCTTGGACTTGTCAATATCTCCACATGTGACCAAGTCCCACCTTTTTGGAGCCCACCTTTTATCCTTTAGACTCTCTTAAGAATGTGAATTTTTAATTCACATTTATGTTTGCAACCACCTTTCCTTTTCCCTTGTAGATTTTTGAGGAATTCCAAAATTTCTCAAATATCCCTTTCACTCCCACTTGGGGACAAGAAATTTTTTTTTGAGGAAATCTTCTCACTCCCCAAGGTGCTTGTCCTTCCTCCACCTCATGTACCTTTTTGACACCTCACTTACACCTCATCTTCTTTTGGCCACTTCACCATCCACATGTCAAGATGTGAGGGCTTGTGGGTTCTCAACCCACCATAGCCCTTCATCTTGACCTTGTTGGATGCATCTTGACCATTGAATTCTCTAGAGAATTCAAATTCTTCTATAAATACCCCCTCCTTAAGGGCATTTTCAACACTTTTGATTTGAGTAACTACATGCTGCCAATTTACATTCTCAAACACTTTTGATTTTCATAACTACATGCTGCCAATTTGCATTCTCAATCATCCACTATCATCTAGCTATCCATTCTAATCATTTTGCATAAGTTGATCTTGCATTTAGTCACTCAAGAAATCATCTAAGGAGCACACAAAATCATCCCAAGCAAGGGCCAATCAAGGAGTCGTCAACAGCAAGGAAGGTGAAATCATTTGCATTTTGTTTTATCCATTTTCCTTCTTGTTTTATCACTCTTTTGGCTATTTTTGAAGTGTCCTTAGTCTTTTATCACTTGCGTTTTTAAGTTATTTTGCATATTAGAGTAGGATAAAATATTAAGGTACACATTTCTGGCACGCCCGGTGGGACCCACAAATGGGTTCTTGCATTTAACCTTCCTTTTTACTAAGAATTTTATAGGAAAAAGTCGCAAAAAGGCGGCAGCGCCCTTTTTTTTACCGCAGAAAGGTGGCAGCGCCCCTGTTTTGCTGCAAAAAGTTGGCAGCGCCTCTAATTTTGCTGCAGAAAGGTGGCAGCGCCCTTGTTTTGTTGCAGAAAGGTGGCAGCGCCCTCTTGTCCACTGCAAAAAGGCGGCAGCGCCCTATGTCTGTCAATTTCATGTTCTTCTAATAGTTTGTTGTAGTTAGGTGTGTACTTAGAAGGTTTTTCTAACACTTTCTTGTAGTGGGGCGTACAGTTTTCCCTTTTAAAAAGTTTCCTGCAGAGGGGTGGATACGCCCTTTTATTTTAAAAGACGATTTTCCTCTAATCTTGCTGCAGAAAGGTGGCAGCGACCCCATTTTGCTGCAGAAAGGTGGCAGCGCCCCTATTTCTCTTGCAGAAAGGTGGTAGCGCCCCTGTTTTGCTGCAGAAAGGTGGCAGCACCCCAAAACAGCACTGTTTGGAAGGTAAAACAGTACTGTTTGGAAGGTAAAACAGTCATTTTAGCTTCAGTTTTACTCTCATTTTTTGCTATTTTCAAGTAGTAACCCTCTAACATTATTTTGTCAAGAATATTGGTGTTTTTTGCTAACGTTTTGCAGCATATTAGGGCGTAATTGACCAAGAACGAAGAAAAAGACACCTAACATTTGTTTGCAGGGTCATCTATTTGATCAGATTTCTAAAAATTATCCTTGTTATTTTGGAACATAGTCTAATTAGGGGGAGTAAACTTTATTACTTGCTATGATTGTTTATTCTTGTGTTACCCGAGGGGGCATTAATTTGTTTTCACTTTCCCCTTGTATTTCGTGTGAGTTTGGGGAGTAGTTGGAAGTGGTTAGAGTCTTCTTTTTAGTGGGACCTACTTGGGGATTTCATCACCCCAAGGGACGATTCCAACCACGCATACCAGCGGGGTATATAAAGGGGGAGAACGAAAGTTGTACCCTAATCCAGTCACGTCGTAATTGGCAGAGCATCGAAGCTAGGGTAATACCTAGATAGACGTGAAGAGTTGGTCTGAGTCTTTCAGTATCTCGCTGGGGTTCCGGACTCACGCTTGTGACGAGCTGGTGTTCACGGTTGTGCCTCACGTACCGAGAGTATATCGAGGACTTCCTAGAAGCCTTGTGCATCCTAGATTAAGACCTTGTCTGGCCATACCCTTAATATTAATCATAGGATTGTGCTTGCTTGAAGTGTTTTCTTGTGAAAAGTCTGTCAAATCTTTGATACTTTGGCCCTATTTTATCATTTTGCGTCCTTGCCATAGCCATTGCCACTAAAACCAAACTCTGTCTTACCACAGAAAGGCGGCAGTGCCCCTAATTTTACTGCAGAAAGGTAGAAGCGCCCCTGATTCCACTGCAGAAAGGTGGCAGCACCCTTGATTTTTGCTGCAGAGGGGCAGATTTTCCCTCCTGAGCACCTGAAATCATCCCATTTGAATCTGTTTAGCCTCTAAACCATCATTCAATCATTCCCAACCATTACCTCATCATCCTAAGCCTCCATTTTGTCACTCTAAGTCTCCTGAAACCTCTATTTGATCTGTTTAAACCTCTATCTTATCATTCCAAACCTTTGTTTAACCATTATAAATCCCCACTCATTCTCCACAATCATCTTCAATCTGCCCGTTCATTCTAATTTCCCCATATTCCATTCAAAATTCCATACCCTCACCTAACGAACGTCATAATTTTTACCATTTACATCACTAAACACCACTCATAATCAGCGCAGAAAGGTGGCAGCGCCCCTGATTTTGCTGACTACGCCCCTGATTTTGCTGTCAATGCCCCTGATTTTGCTGACTACACCTCTGATTTTGCTGTCAACGCCCCTAATTTTGCTGTCTACACCCCTAATTTTGCTGTAGAAAGCTGACTACACCTCTGATTTGCTGCAGAAAGCTGACTACACCCCTGATTTACTGTAGAATGCTGACTACGCCCCTTTAACTTCCTAGGGCCATCATTTACGAACCGTGCATCGGATCGACTTCGTCCAAAAACCAAAGTTGCTTAGTTTTTCAAGCTCTATCTAGTGGTGTCTTCTATTTCCACATATCAAGAATTTGACCATCTCGGGGCGGCCACGTGCTGCATCGCGGGGTGGACACGCTCCTAACTTCCCGGGGCTGTCATTTACAAACTGTACATCGAATCGACTTTGTCCAAAAACCAAAGTTGCTTAGTTTTTCAAGCTCTATCTAGTGGTGCCTTCCATTTCCATATATCAAGAATTTGACCATCCCGGGGTGGCCACACCCCGCATCGCGGGGTGGACACGCCCCTAACTTCTCGAGGCTGTCATTTACAAACCGTACGTCAAATCGACTTCATCCAAAAACAAAATTTGCTTAGTTTTTCAAGCTCTATCTAGTGGTACCTTCCATTTCCTCCTATCAAGAATTTTACCATCCCAGGGTGGCCACACCCTGCATCGTGGGGTGGACACCCCCTAACTTCCTAGGGCTGTCATTTACAAACCGTACGTCAAATCAACTTCATTCAAAAACCAAAATTGCTCAATTTTTCAAGATCTATCTAGTGGTACCTTTTGTTTCTTCCTATCTAATCAAACCAATCCATTCCTCTAATCAGATACATATAATCATCTTCATCTAATCATAATTATCCAATCAACATCATCTAATCATTTGATCCTATCCAATCAAACTGATCTAGTACTTTAATCAAATTCATCAAATCATCTACCCAATCCAATCATCCGTCTATCGAATCCCATCAAAATCAAAAGCAATCCCATCCAATCATCCTAATCTGAGCTTTTGTCCAATCCTGATATGAGCTTGACCAAAATCTTGATTTGAGCTTTAATCTGTTCCCATCCAAAATCTTTTATCCATCCTCTTTATCCTGTCGACATCATGAATCCTCATCCTCCATCAATAGTGGTCAAGGGAAACCCTAATTACGTCGACACTGATAACGAAAGTCTTGTTGATCGAGAGGTATATGACATAGATCCCCTTGACACTATCATCTCTAGTAAGCTTTCTCCACCCACTTTCCAAAATCCAATTAATCCTAATCATGTTCCTTATGCTACCTTTGACAAGGGGTATCCAGTACCTTCCCCTTCCCCATCTACATCATCCTCTTATTCAACATCCACATCCTCTTATCCTCATCTTCCATCACAATATTCCTATTAAAATTCCCCATACATGACCCCCTATCCTAATCCTCTTTTCCAGTCTATCCATACTAATCTTACATCCACACCCTTTTACCTTAATCCTACACCCACATATCCTAATCATAATCCACCATCCCAATACCTTTATTATAATCCATCCCCCACATCCTCTTGTCCCACTACACCACCTATATCCTCTTGTCCTAATCTACAATCCATGCCCCCCTATCTTAATTCACCACTCCAATATCCTTACCTTAACCCTCCATCCAATCCTAGTCCTCCATCTACTCCTAGTCCTCCATCCAATCCCATTCATCCATCTACTCCTAGTCCTCCATCCAATCCTAATCCCCCATCTACTCATGGTCCTACATTCAATCCCATTCCTCCATCTAACCCTAGTCAACCAATCCATAATCCCTCATCCATTTCTACCACCCTAGCCAAGCCAACCATATGCAAGTGTCTCATTTCAGAAGTTCTCCAAGGACTCATTACAAAGAAGCCATCCTCAACTCCACATCTTGAAGTCATGGAACCATGCCATCTAGATCCATCATCCACACTCACTAGTGATGATACCCTTCTCCATACCACACCTATTATTGATGTTACCACCCCTAGTACTGCCATTGAACCCACTAAATCCATTGAACCCCCATCTCCTACTCCAAGAACCACCAAATCCATCGAAGACACCCAATTCAAATCCCCTCCCTCTACTCCTAGGTCCATCTAAATCCAATCCACTCCTCCCACTCCTAGTAGCACCGAAATCCATTCTGATAACTGCATCGAATCTTCCATCCCCCCATCTTCCCTACTCTGGAAGAGGTCCCAACAAGACTCCATTATCATGCCTCCCGTGACACGACATGAGTCACGCAAGAGTCTAACTCACCCCAAAGTATGCCAAAGATATTCCTCCCTTTATCAAGATCCTACCATCCCATCTAGTCCACTCCTAAGATCACAGCCCCCATCCATTCCACCCACATCCCCTTGTCATTCAAGCTTCCACTGCCCATCTCCATCTCCATCGC
>VDFB02281492.1:392370378-392432507 GCA_007258455.2 Sequoia sempervirens
CTCCAATTTGCTTCTTATATTCTTAAGTATGATATTTTTACTGTTATTTTCTTTAACTTTTATCAGAAATGTCGGACATCATTCTCAAAGAAAGAAAGTAATACCTTTAGGCCCAAAGGTTGGGGTTGCTAGACTTTATTCATAGTGTTTCTTGTTCAGATAAGTGTCTTTCTGTGTCTTTTTCTTCAATAAGTTTTTCAAGCTTTGATTGATTGTCTTCGCTTAACGTTTCATCCAAAAGGATTTCGCTGTCGGCAATAAGTCATAGGGAAGTGTGCTTCATCTTATAATTTCTAAGACTCTGGTTTCTTTATGATTATCAGGTTATTTTCAAACCCTGGTTTTCATCACTGTTTCACAGTCTGCAAATGTGAAAGAATTTCTAGAGACGTTGTGGGATAACATTACTGGAAGGAAGAGGTCTGAGTTTCAGAATTTGGAAGATGCACCTATGCAACTGCAGCAGCAGCTTCTGAGGCAATCTAAATCAACTCTGCTTATATTAGATGATGACGGGTCCAGAGCAAATTTGGAGAAATTACTATTTCAAGTGGCAGGATACAAAACTCTTTTCACAACCAGAGATAGCTCCATTATCCCCAGAAACTACTGTATTCATTTTTATCAATTGCCTATGCTGGGCCAGGAAGATGCTATGTTTCTTTTCTGTTTGCATGGAGAACCTTGTGAGGCCTGGGAGAGTGTAAACAACAAAGTTTCCAAGGGGGAATTAGTATCAGATTATTATATCGGTGGGCTGCTTAGATTCTTGGATACCAGTATTGGATTTGTGGATGGCGTGGCCAGGGAATGCGTTTTAGACTTGGGAAAATTTCCAGAGGACAAAAGAATCTGTGCAGATGCACTGTTGCACATTTGGGTTTATGTACCGAAACTGGAATGGCTAGAAGCTTTTGCCATCCTATTGGAACTTGCAAGTAGAAATTTGTTGAATTTAACCAGCAATCCTAGGTAATTGCCAGTTCTTGAATATATTGATTTTCTTGTTATTAATTATTTGAAACTGCCCTAAAATGGTTGTATCTATCAGGAGCACAGCACCAATCTCTTATGCCTCTGAGCTCTACTTTTCTCTGTACGATATAATACGAGATTTGGACTTGCATTTGGGAGGCCAAGGCATTACAATCCAGACGAATAGGTTACTTATGCCCAGGAAGGAGAATATTTTGCCATGGAAATGGGAGTTGCTGAAGGATAGGCCATTTGACGCTCAAATTGTCTCCATTTACACAGGTGAGTTACAAGACAACACATATGGATTGCCACCAATTAACAGTTTTTTGCTGAAATGCTAGCAATATATTTGACTCGAAAAATAATAAATTACGAGATTTATCTAGCGTCAAATCTACCTTTTATAACATTCCCTAAATTATCAAATTATCTGGATTTATTGTGCACATGTTTCTTGCATGCTTGCATATGAGAATCTAACGTCCCTTATCACATCCAAACTTCATCTCTCTAACTTGAATATGATGAGTACTCAACCTAGACAAAATGTATTCATTGGCCGATGCAGAATTTTCTGATTATATTCCATTTCTGAATTATCTATACAGGTCATGTGGACAAAAGCAACTGGTACAAGAATAATTTTCCAAAGAAAGAGGGCCACAATAAAAGATGTAGATGTCTTATCTTTACTCCCTCAACTAAGGAGTGTGCTTGGAGAGGTTGATTGCACCGCAATTTCAAAAACAGAGAAAAGGACTACAGAACTTAGAGGAGCTATCTTTTGACCGTCTTCCTGCACGTTAAATGTTGGCAAATTGGTGATCTTAGCTTTATTTTGGTGGCACAGTCAGCACGTTGTTTGTTATTTGAAATATTGCGTTGAAGCTCAGATTGATCGAGGAAACAGTCGGCACGTTGTTTGTTATTTGAAATATTTAAAACAATAAATGATGGTCTTTATGAGAAGGATTGTTCAAGGAGATTGAACGAGAAACTGTTGATGAAGAAAATCTATTTTTTAGTTGTTTATCCAAAACAACTAATTAGCACTATATTACGGAGCTTCTGAGTTGAGTCAATGACATCATATCTTCTGTGATTCTGATTGTATGGTCACTATTATCTGGGCAGCGGTGAGAGAGGAGAATTTACTACTCTTAATCCTCAATTGAAAGAATATGTTAGCCTTGTTAATTTTTAATACAATATTATTTTGGGATGTTAATAACATTTTATTTTTATATTAATCAAAGCTCTCTCTTATGGTTAACTCATCCATCAATGACTTTATTTTATCTAATATATCTAGGCATACGATGTTATAGTGTTTACAGAATTAGAGTAATTTTATTAATTAATTAGATTAAAGATATATATTTTTTTATATTGAACAAAGTTGAGAAAACGACAATGAGGAAAAATGCAGTTCAAAGAGGACTGTGAAAGGAAAGTGCAAAACAGTACTAAATACAACATGACTACAACTCACCAGAAATCACCAAATAATAACAATGAAGGCTGAAGCAACCAACAATACACATAACCCATGACATAGAGCTAGAGCCTCTATTACATTTTGAACTTAAAAAAAAACTGCAGCTGTTTGGCACAACTGAATTCCCCTTCTTGGCACTGTAGAAATTGATACTTAATCACGTCCAGATGCTTATAGTTATCAACATCTCCTTTACGCCCCTCCCTTAACTGAGAATATAGAAAGATAAATTGCAACATTATGTCAGAGTAAAACTTTTGAATGTCTATCTGCTGATGCAAAATGTGATTAGAAAACATTGTTAAACATTTGCTTTTCCATAGGTGTAGCAAAATACATTGTCTCATAGAATCAACAATTAAATTTTTATGTCGTCTAATATCGAACATAGTTTCTTTCCATTGCAGTGCATGATAAAACATAGCAAGAAAGTGGTCAAATACAATGTTCCATTTCCTTTTTGCTCTATAACAATCCCAAAAAATATGCTTAATATTTTTATTACGTTGACAAAATGGATGCTTGACAACTTGTAACTTTAAGTATTTTATTCTATCCCCTATAGGCAATTTATGATGCAAGATTTTCCAAGCCAAAATTTGGGCATTTGCTTCCGCCTTGGACTTCCAAACTCGAGCGCTTAGCAACCTCCATTTCTTTTATGGAAACTTACAATGCCATTTTCTATTAAGTCTCAGATTTAAATTCATATTGGGAAAGAGTTCAAAGTAGATTTTGTTCAAAGGAAAACATAAGAAGGGGTATTTTCCAAGTCACAACCAATCCTTGAAGAAGTTACAATGCAAAGGAGTACAAATTTTCATAAGGAGCTCTATAGGAACTAGTGCCTTCACAAAAACCATGAATCCTTTAATCCTATTGTTTAAATTAAAAGCTTGCTTGGACTCTTGCCAACTGACCTAGTTAAGGAGTTGAAGTCCCAAATACCCCCAAATTGTTGCACCCCTTTATTAAAAAGATAATGAGAATGTCGAGGAAAGGATATAGCAAGTGGTTGTCCATGATATTGAACAAGCTTATTCCACCAAATGGAGGATATAGCAAAGCTAAAACCATACTATAAAGAGTCATTCCTCCAATGTAAAAATTTACAGACTTGTTGCCAAGCCTTCCATATGGATTGTAGCTGAAAGGATGCTTTAACATGAAAAAAAGGAGAAAGCAAAATTTTATCTTGCCATCCCCACATTCTACCACCTATTTTTACCCGTAGCAAGAGCAATAAGATGTCTTACCAAATATTCCATGGTTCTTCACCTGCCATAACTCTTACTATCCATTTAGCAGATAAGCAAACCCCTTGAGTCCTAGGATCCAATAGACCCAACCCTCCCTTGCTCTTCAGTTGTATACAATACAACCATGAAGAGGTCGTAAAACCCATTTTTCCATCCCAATTAGTCCACAAAAACTGTGGAATGAGAATAAGAAGTAATAGGAAGTCATAGGAGCATTATATATTATAGAATGTGAAGAATGTTTTGTGTTTAAATTTTAGACGCCCTTCCAATATATATTAATATTTTTTTATTGTTCTAAAACTTTTAAGGGTTAAGCCACAATAGTGGTTTACAAATTTTTTGAGGAAGGAAATTTGATTATTTTGTGTTTCCACAATGTTAAGGGGTTTGGTCGAACTCTTTGGTTCGCTCGAACCGGCTTTGGTGTTTGATCAAACACAAGGGTTCAGTCAAACCACCTGTTCGACCGAACCCCCAACCATATGAATAAAAAATTAATATTTTATGGGGTTTAGTCGAATGGATGTTCGACCAAATCCCTTGAAATAGGGCATAAAAAATAAAAGAAATTGTCACTGTTGCATTATACGTTTTCTCTGTTCTGTGTATGCAGCGAACGATGAACCCAAACATGAACACTGAACCGAATGACAAACAAAACTCCTAGGGGAAAAACGTACACTAGCTCGAGCCACAGTTCATCAACCTGACCTCCATAGCTCAGCAGGTTGGTTAACTTCGAATTTCGTAGATTTCAAACTGCATTTGTTTGAGAAATTTTTAAACCCTAAAGGTGAAATGTGAAATGTTTCAAATTTGTAGATTTCAAACTGCATTTCTTTGTTTGAAATTGCATTTGCTTTAAAGTTTCTAAATCCTTTTCAACAAACACTATTTCTATCATGCTTTGATGAATGTCCATACCCTATTCCAAAGCTCCAATTTTGGCATGGGCAGGGAGTGTTGAATAAATGGCTTTGCAGTTGCTTGAAATATTTTACAAACCCATTTCTAAACTCTATAAAAAAATTAACATGCCTTGTCTATGCTTCCACGTTTTGCTTACATTTCTACCAGGGCACCTCCAATTGCATTTGCTTTAATGTTTCTAAAGCCTTACCTAAACATTAAGAAATTTATTTGAGGCATTATAGCAAACAGTTCATGGTAATTTTTTTTGGTTATGTTTGTTACTAAAATTATTGTTGATAACCATATATCTTTATAATTTTATATAGGATGGAATATTTTGTTCAACCTACAATAATGAATTATTGGTAAATAAAAATGTGAACCATAATAGTGACTATTTCCCTCATTGAGGTTGATAAGTTATGCTAATGATTGTGGTATGAAAGTATAAATAACAATATGATCCCTAATTGGTAAGATTTATTAATGCACAACCTCTCTAATGAGTATAATTTTTTGAGGGATTTGAAACAATTAATCTAGAACCATTGATTAGAGCTAAACATATTATATTACACTCTAACAAAACTTCAATTGGAACTTAGGTAATCTAGTCTATTTATAAAAATGGGGAATTATAGTTATTCCCCTACAAGTTTTTATATTGGTAAATCCTTGCAATGAGGCTTATAGTTATCGATATGAAATTATAAATTGGTAAAAGGTATAAAGTGGTAATCAATTAGAATTAAAATGCAAACATTGGTGAAGGTTTATCTAATTATTTTTTATAAATCAGACCTTTAGAAAAATGGGCCTCATTCATGGTGGATATGACACCAACAAAGAAAGCTAGGGAGCATGGTGATAATGATGTGAAAATGTCATACCTAGAGCTATGAAGTATAATTAATATATTTTATATCTTAATCTTAATATAATTAGGTGCTTCTTACTATTTTGGATCACCTTAGATAGTTTAGAAATTCAACTTAAAATCTAAATCCTTGTTAAAAGAGGTAGTGTTGAGTTGTGTACATGTCCCAAAGATAGTTTATAAATGATACCATTCTAAAATTATAACTTAGGGTGCATACAATGGAAACTTGGATAAAATTATTCATATTTTTCCTTTGAGTCTTATGACATTACTCCAAAAATGGTTGGTTCTAAATGCATGAATCAAAGAATAAATTTAGGAAAGAAACTAGATTGTTTGAATGAAATGTATAATAAAATAGTTCTATTAGGATTAGAAGGAATGAAGGTATTATTAAATTTTCTATTTTACAACTCAAAAGAGAATAAAGAAAAGGGTGTGCCTTGTTTGTTGTTAATTTAAATTATTTAGTAAAAGTGAATGAGAACCATTCAAATGAAAATAAACCTCCATTACAAAAGTCTTAGGATGTCTTTCCTAGAATGAACTCCTCATGTTTCCTCCTAAATGGGTGTTTTATTTTTTAATAGAGTTCATGCATGAATTAGCCCCTATATCTAGAGATCCCTATCCAACAAACACTTCATATTTGCATGAATTAAAGGATTTCCTAAATGACATTTTAAAGAAAGGATTTATATGTTCTAGTATCTTGTCATGGGATGCTCCAACTATTTTTTATGAAAAAGAAAGATAAGACACTTTTCCAAGTTGTCTTGATTATGTATGTTCAATAAATAAACAATTAACATTAATATCCACCACCTAAAATAGATGACTTATTTTATTGATTGAGAGGGGTGGCCATATTTAAAAAAAAAGGTCTAATATTCAATTACAATTAGCAAAGAATAAAGGAGGAATACATTCATAAAACTACATTTAGAACTAGGTATAGGACATCAAAATTATATGTTTGAGGAAATGCATATAAGACACCTATATACAAAATAGTACAAAAGAAAGAGAAAAAATGTGAAGAATGCACTTGTAACCTATACTTGAGAGCATTAAAATTTTGAAATTAAACATAAAGGATAATAGGATTTATAAATTAAATACACGAGGCTATTATATAATATCAAAAAAGACTATTTTAAAGTTTAAATTTATATTTTAATTCTAGGGTAAATACTTTTGGTTGAATTATGAATTAGAAATAGAAATTTTGAAAGGGCCCCACCCTTTTACAAAGACCAATAAAGAGACAAAAAATGATCAATCATATTGGCATAGAACAACAACAAGAAAAATATAGTTGTAAGTTAGAAAAATAACATCCAATTAGAAATACTCCACCAATAGTGGCAATATATCTAATAAAGAGGGTCATTTTCCCAAAAACATTAGTAGATCTATCATTTCACAACTTGAATCCAAAATTCTTCAAGGAACTATATCTTATTGTCAACCTTATCCTTTTCCATGAATGCACCTAGTTCCTTTGTAATGGAGTTTCCATTTTAGTTTCCAAACTTGAGACCAAAGGGAATAAAGGGTTCCTATAATCTTCTAAACTTGAACCTTCTTCATATTTTAAAATTATTAGAAGGAATACCAAGAGGTGAATGTTGCAATTCAAGAGAATGGTAGAGGCAATGAACTCCAACTAATCCATCTATAACATGATTCTTGTCTCTACCAATCTCCTCTAAATTTCTCTTGACATGACCTTCTAAATTAGTAATGTCTACAAGAGGACCAACCACCCCTCGATTATGCTCAAAGGGAGCCTAAACCAAATCGTAAGGTAAACAAGGCTCCATCTCATCCTTATGCATTTTTTTCAACCTTTCCTTCCTCTAAAATTCCTACACCTATAAAATACATAGCTATCTACACATGACAACATGGTGAAAACACAAGAAAATCCTATAGCATGACATGTTGAACCCAAATAACCAAATTCAAAAATAATTTAATCTACAAGTATAAATAGTTTGATGGTAGAAAATTTATACATATAAAAATATGATAAATGTTTGATTATTTTTCTTTCCAATCTATACATTTTTTATGTACTTGGCTATATAATTGAGATGATTCACTCATAATGTAATGATAAAAAATTAGTATGTATGAAAGAAATATTTTCGAGACATCAAGCTACCATTCTACATAACTCTCATGGAAACAAGAATATTATTTTATTTTAACTAAAGAAATTGTGTGTACTCTATCTTGAAAATTACTAATTAATTTTGAATTATATACTTATAATTTAAAATAAGAGCATCCTTTGTAACATGGAATAGATAGGTTAATTAATGAAATAAAATATGTTTTTATATTAAGAAAAAATTACAAATATATGGAACTCATACATTGAGAAATTGACTAAGACAACTCTGTATGAGAATTAAGATGCTCGAATAAATTATATACCTTCTTTCAATAATTAACATTAGTAATTAATACTTGGATCATATTGTATAATCACACTAGAAACCAACAATGGAAGATTGAGAGTCTCATCTAAGAATTCCACCTTATAGATAACATTCATACTAGAAGCCAACAACTAAAGACCAAATTTCATAAATAAAGTTCATGTGTTATATATTATGCCTTTGAGGGGTCCACAAGTACCATGAGCCTTTTGAAATCCTTCTCCATCTAAATGCATCCATTCCAAGACCATTGGAGGTGGCTATCCCAAGTTCCTTAATTTCTTGTACGAATTTAATCAAAAGTAGGAAATTGTGACTTTGGCATGTAAATTTAAATCTAAATGCTCATCCAAAAAATACAAATTCAATAACTAAATTTAATTCAAAAAGTGGGCCATCTATGGCCTTCTATAAACTTCTCAAAGATGTCATTCCCATAAATGATAAATTAAAAGTTAAGTTACGACTTCACCAAAATGACATGAAATTATCTTTCTAAGATGTCATATTTGCATAAATCCCTCAAAGAAATTTTTAACTAATTTTAAACACTCAAAAAAATACATATATATGAATATATACTTCATTTATAAATTCTTGGAATATATCAATCCATCACAATTAAATTCTTAGACATCATGCATAATATTTTTGATGTATTCACAAAGCCACCTAGGGTCTCATAAAACTTGAGTAGGTGAATACCAATACGCATATCTAATGGTGGGGTAAATGGAGAGGGATTAGGAGTAAGTTCAAATATATCTATTACTTATTTTGCAATCCAATATATTGGTTCGAGAGGTTGCATTTGAATAGAAGGAGTGAAGATAAGGTCTATTAAAATATGACTCACCATCTTCTCTATTCTTAGGATTTTGGAGTTTATCAAAATATCCTTTGTCAATCTCAACGAATCTTTGCTTCAACTTTCAAATCATCCACACAATCCTCCCTGAAATATTCAGTATGTGAAACATAATTATGAGGAAGATACAAATAATCCTTGACATAGCTTTTTGTATCAAAGGATAATATGGTTCTATAATTTTAAAGTATTTCCAATTTTGAAATCTAAATACAATCAATAATCTATTTAATTGAACAATAATCGTAATTTTAAGGCAAACATGAATTACTTGAATATTTTTAAGGTCACTCATTAGATTCTACTTACTTGAACTTAAATTTTAAAAACAACATTAAAATCCACAAAACAAATTTCAAAGACATAATAAATTATTACAATATTATTTAAAAATCTAATTGTAATGAACATGTAATAGTAATAAATATTCAAATTTTAAATTTATGAAAATATATAACCAAATGATCCTTAGTTTTCATATATCATTTGTGATGAGAATGTTGAATATTATAATTTTTTAGGCCAATCTTTAGGCACTAATTCACCATTGTTAAAATGATCCTTAGTTTATTCACTGTTTTTTTCATGATTATAAATTTTTAGAATTTCTATTTTAAACCAAACTCAAAATAATGGTATAGATTAAGATTCTTGTCTTTATCCTACATTTGGGTCATATTTGATTCTAGATTTATTATCATAATCATAAGTTGTATAAATTGTTATTATATATATTTTTAACATATATAAAATGTATGGCTGGATTAGTGAGATATTTATAACAAGTATGCAATATGAAGTCAAACTTTATTAGATTTGATTCTTAATAAATTAGTTTTAGCGATTCAATTTATAGCTTTATGCAATCTATAAGTTTAAATAGTTTGATGGTATCTAAACTTTATACATATAAAAATATGATAAATGCATGTGATTATATTGCTTTCCAATCTATAATTTTTTGATGTTCTTGGCTATATAATTGAGATGATTCACTCATAATGTAATGATAAAATTCATCCTCATATGGAGGATTTTATATTATCTTCCATTAAATTCATCCTCTTTATGAGATTCTTATGGAATATTGATATTCTAGTGTGAATTCTTAATTTTAGACATCTTAACTAGATAAATTTAGGTTCAATGAAGGCAATAGAACATTTTTTTCACTTACATAATCCTATTTTGAAGTTCATTTATGTTAACTATTAAATTAGATATTTTTATCCCTAATTATTTTCAAATAATTTTACACTAATCTTTTTTTTCTTATTCTTTCTTTCATTGTTTCATTTAAAATTTGAACCATTTAAGGATGTTATTGTTACCTATTTTTCACCACTAGCTCAAAACAGGTAGAGTTGAATTACATCCATCAAAGAAGGTACAAAACATTTTCTACTTAAGTATTCATTATGTTCCAGAGCTTTGATTACTTATGAATTTCAAGTGTTATTATGAAAATCTCAGACAAAGGAACTCATAAATTTGCATAAAAGAATGTTGCTTTATTCATATTGGAAAAGCTAAAGTCCCACACATGTTGTGGGAGTAGCCAATTTGATATTTATAATCAAATGATAGATATAAGAAAGAAAGTACACTATACAACTGAGAGTAAAGAATGCATAGGGTAGAAAGTGATTCGTCATTGCCTGGAATGACGAATCATTAACAAGTCCAGATCTTCAGTTGTGGTTCCAGCTCCAGCTCCAACTCCAAGCTATGATGCATCTGCAAGAACGATGAAATATGGTATTAGATATGGTCTCTAAGTAATGAAAAATCATATCCTATCATATGCCTACACTACCAACAAAAATATAATGTACATTCGATCAGGCATCCATCAGATTGTTTCACTATTCAAAAGAAAACAAAATTCAATGGAAGCTTTCAGCTTCATTTATTTTGCTAACATGTTTGTTTAAGTGTGCAGGAACAGGTTCATCATGTTTGTGATCATCCTATCAGATATGTGGAGTTAAACAGGCTCCCACAAGGGTTGAGACCGGCATATCAAAGGATGCCTCTCATTTACATCATTATTTGAGAGTTATCAGATATTCAATTACAGTCATCAAGAAAGGATTGTTGTAATAAAATAAATTCACAGGAGCAGCCTCTGATTCATTGTGACAAAAATAGATTGAGCTAATTATCTTTTCGCTCATCATGCTAAATAATGATAAAAACATATAAGGAGATCAGTAATTTCATTGATATTTTGTTTTAGCTCTACCTTGCATTCATTTTTGCATTTCAATAAGGCATTCAACCCTTTTACGTTAAATGGAAAACATAATTTTCAAGCCTGAACTTCCTTTTAGAACTTTAAAGTATATACATCTTCACCGAGGATGTTATCTATAATCTTTGAAGCTAATAGATTATGTAGCTATCTTTTGGAGTGAGGATACTACTTTTCCAAAAGTATGAAAATAGTTTGAGGACTCATTGTCAGAGATATGAGGTCTGTAAAAGTGTTTGCTTCTAACAGTTCATAGTATCAAAACAACAATGCCAGAGTTGTCAAAAAGTGAGACTATGATAATTGAAGGATCAATATTTTCAAAGAAGACAACTGCCTATGAATAAGCAATAGAGCCTTCAAAGCAAACAGTGCAATAGATGAGAAATTCACAACAAGATGATGGAGGTATCATAAACATCAATGGAGCAGCAATGTAACATTTAGAAACATCAATACAAGGGTCATGGAGGACAACACATAACACTAAAGAAGCAACAAATAGTACTCATGATCAGCCACCATAAGTACATGGAATTTAAAGACTCATATGCATTATGAAAATGATATGTTGCAAGGATCTAAAAAGCATAAAACAACAACATGATATGAAAATAGTCAACTTTCATTGATAACATGGTCAGCGATATTTAGATCGTAATGATATGGTATCAGTTCTGAAGGAGTGGATGTTTGAGGCTGCATTGATTTCATTGAAGCTTCAAAAATCAATATAGAGCAGTAATTCATGAATGCAACCTTGTTTCCAATGATCTCTAAGCTGGAAAAAGCAGTGATCATCTAGTAGAAAGCTTGAACCAAGTGAGACAACAATGGATTGATCAACATTAACAGTAAATGGAGCATCTGATTTCAAATGCCAGTGACTATTTACAAAGATATTCAAAATAGCAGCTACAAAATTTTAACTTCTTTAATGTTCATAAATATGGAGGAAACATGTAAAAATTTCAACATTTCATTGAAATTCTGTTTCAGCTCTGTTTTGCATTTTTACATTGCATTTTAATAAAGTGCATATCCTCTTTACAATGAAGGAAAGGATTACATCAAGAGGCATTTAGTTTGTTTCTTATATTTTCAAAGCACTTATATAGTCTACAAGAGACTCAATGAGGAATAATAAGGTGAAGCCATATCAGTATGCTACAGTTTCTAGTTCGTAAGATGAGCACAGTCAAGAGAACATTTGACTAAAATCCATATTCAATGGACAGCCCAGACCATACAAAGTGGAGAAGGAAAATATAAAAACCTTGTTTTAAATTGCTATCTTCTCATGAGATCTCATGCACACCATGATCTTGCACAAAATGAAGACAACCCAGAAGAGAACAAAGGCTGTGAGTTTCAAAAAAATTCAAGCAATATGATAGAAACAATGGAAGTCATGCCGCGCCAAGGAAGGAGCTCTATTTGAGCTTATACAACAAGAGGAAAATATAAAGAGGGGTTTATTTATTTTACTCAGGAAATAAACATGATCAGGGCAGCTATTCATGAGAGAAGCACATAATGGAGAAGTTTTGAGTTTTGTCAAATTTTCAAAGCACCCAGAAAAATGATGGTGTATTCGGCTTATCATATTGAAAATATATTAGGAAATGAATTTCGAAATACAGTGAGAGGAGGACCAAAATGACAAAATCATGAGCCTACCTAGGCTCTTCCATTTCTAGGCTTTCAGGAAATCAACAGAAGACAACATTAAGTGCACAGGCCAAGCTCCTTAGCAGTGTATCATGGCGGCCAGAGTCAGACAAAGTGCAGATGACAAAGAATATGTCAGAATATCATCACAGCTGCTCCCTTAAGGATTCAAAAAAGCATTTAAATGCTCAAAAGAACTCAGATTTGCAACAAAATGAACTTCATCTTACCTTTTACACTCATAATCTTTCAAGAGATCATTAAAATCGACAGAGAATGATGAGTTCAAGCTGAAACCCTACTCCATGGCGGTGGTCGACAACTTCTTCATGAAGCTTCTCAAAAGTTAGAAAAAAACATAATGATTTTTAGGGTTCCTTAGTTTCTCTTTTGGCATAATTCGATGGTCTATATTTTGACTATCTTTTGGCCTTGAAAAAAATCATTTTTGTAAATCATTATGTCTTCTCTCGTGGCCATGACTTTTAAGTCAATGAGCCTAGCAAAAGTGGTTGGCCTTATCAATATATGAACTTTGTGCTAAAATATTATGGCAGGGTTTAATTATTGACAAATATATGCATGGTGGTCATCAATGATTATCAATGAACAATGCATATTTTTGAATTTATACTAAGGATGCAGTTAGCTTTATTCTTCAAGTTGTTTGCATTAATTCAATGTAAATGAATTAATTAAATGATGCATTATAAATCATTTAATTAATTCATCATCTTAAAATGCAAATAAAGAATGTTATGTAAAGCTAAATTAGAATTTACTTCAGTTACACATCAGACTCAACTGAAGACTTTCACATGAAGATGGAGTTCCAATGTGCATGGGCGAATTGACAAGAACAAGACAAGTTTTCATGCTTTAGCCCACCTTTTCAGGGATTTCCAGTTTAGTTTGAGTTGCAGACCAATTGCATGCTTTATGACTGCGAGTTCGAGACTAAGTTCACTCATTTTTTCATGAGTTTGAACCTTATTTTCGGGGATTTTTGCTTCTGCTCGGATTTCACCTTGGAGCTATCACTTTCTCACTGAAATTGACTTTCAGTTTCATGTTCATGCACTTTGAAGTGCATTCTCATTGTATATATTGAAAAAGTTTATCTTTTTCAATTTGGTTCTTATTTTTCTCCTTTGCACTCTGCAAAAGTGAATTATTTTGTAACTCAGCATTATTTTTAGATTAATACAGCAACAGGTTTACATGTCAATTAGTGTGTTTTTTTAGAAAGACTCCTTTCGTTACTATCTTTTTAGAATTCACCTTCAAGTTTTCAAGCATCATTGTTATGTAGGATTGATCGAAGTGATTATTGTGTTTGCAGTTTATGAAACCTTTAAATATTTCTGTCTCCTTAATGAATTTTTGTATGCATCCAAGTTTAAATCCACTGGTTAAACATTGTGCTAATCAATAGTCAAACAGTCTAGTTGTGGAAATCATATTTTCCTTCTATGATTGTTTCTTTAAAAGCCTTTGTTTAAAATATTCAAGTGTTTAAGATTTTAGATCTAGTTGTGCGAATGAAAATAGTGAGTAATCATTCTGTGAGTTAAGTCTGCATATTAAATTTTTCGGTGCATCGCCATAGTTAAGTTTCATAGTTCAAAATTTAGATTTAGTCTTTCTCCCTTTTCCAGCAAATCACTCAGTTATTAACCAGAAAATTAAATAGGAACCAGCCTAGAATTTGGAGGTCTAATTCCTTATAGGATACCCACAGCCTGGAATTAGTTCCAATGTTTCAACAGATTGCTGAATTTCAATATTCAAGCATTCGGGTGCAATCTATTTGACAACAGCTATGTTATAGATTATAGTTGTCTTCCAATTCTTTTTAAATTGTTCAACCCTCTCATGGTCTAAATAATTTTACTTTTAACAACCATGTCTAAAGTACATTATATACCCAACTTCTTCCCCTATTTAACACACTATAAACCTTGTTACTAATCTCATTTGAAGAGGTGAAACAACCAATCTTAGAGGGATCCTCATCCATAGGAGAGAGAAGGGAGCCATCAATCTAGGCTCTAGTACTATTCTGGAAATAGTAGAACTAGAAGATAGAATCCTAACAATGATAGCCAAGTTGGATAATACACAAGTTTTCATTTTCAAGGGATTGGGGAACACTTATTGGATGGGTATTATTTCCCCTTCACCACATTTTGATTAGGATTAAGAATTGAAATAATAAAATTCTCAAATTGGTATAAAAAAAAAATCCCTCAGTGGAGGGGAGCTCATTTTCTTCCCATGTACAACTCTAATAATAGATTTCTTAAATTACATGAGTAAATGAAAAGGGAAGCTAACAAGTCACATGCATCTAAGATTATTTATTAGATACAAGTTATAGGATAAACAACATTTATAGTTTCCTTCTAGGATGAAATAAATAATCAAGTAGAAACATTTATATACTTGTGAAGAAATCATCTATATTTTCCTTCCTCTTGTATTTACTTTCTTTATGAAACTTCAAGCCCTTCATGGATAAATCACTTGTAGTAGCTAAATACCTTCCTGTAGTACCCCTCCGTTTATGCTTATGCTATTTGCTATTATGTTTTTACACTGTTAGACCTATGTTATTTTGTTGGATATTTTGATCGCTGGTTTTGAGCGACAGTGGATTTATTCTGTGACATGATGATACATTGTTTGGTGAATATTGTTTTTAGATATGATTTGATATAGCGTAGATGTTTACTTTCAGTTGTTTATTGCTATGTACATGTTTATGATGGACTAACAACTATTTATTTTGTCAGTTTGCTGTGATGTGTATTGGTGTGGAGAACGGAATCGCATCACTCGCTTGCGAGTGCCCTGTGATATCCGTGATTTTCTCCGCACAGTGTGTTTGTTTAATGCTTTAATTATATATATATATATATATATATATATATATATATATATGCATGTTATTTGCTTGGTTGCAGGAAATTGCAGGTACATGACACCGACTCCACTTGGGTACTCAGGTCTGAGCGTGTCAAGACTCAACGGATATGTTGATCGAGAGATAGTTAACCCTAGTCTAGTCTATAAACCTGGTCTTAGTACATTGTCTGTTTTTAGTTTGAGTCATAGGGTTGTCTTGCATTCTTCTGTTTGGATAAAATGTTTGAAAGGTAAATTTGGTAATTTTTAAATGATAGTATATAGTATTTTAAATTATTGTTATTTAAATTAATGTTTTAAATGTGGAAGAAATTACTTGCTTGGTTATTTAATTAATTAATTAGCTTATTTGGTTAAATGGTTTGATTTTAAAAGATCAAACTTATTTAATTAAATAAATTAAAATATTAAGTGAGTAAATAGTTATATTTGAAAACTAAATAAATTGTGGAAAATTGTAAATTTAAATTAAAAAAATGCATGAGATTTGATTATGGTTGTTGGAAATTTCTTTATGGAGGTAATATTGGATCTGGGAAAAATTCACGGAGGCTATCCTATTATTCACGGGAAAATTATTTTGGTGCTCTGTAAAAAAATTGATAAATGCTTTTTGGTTGATTTTGGAATTGGAAGATCTTGGCATTTGGTTATTTTGGAATTTGTTCTCGGGAAGGAATTGGTAGTTACAGGCAACAGAGGCTACAAGGGTTTCTTCACCAGAAAGCAAAGGAAATAAGGTAATCCTCTTGTAAAATTATTTTATTTGCTTTGAAAAGGAATGCTTCTATAGGATTTATTATGTTTATTCTCTTCTTTTTTTAAAAAGAGATGCCTGAAAGGAAATTATTGAGTGTATCTGGAAAATAAAATTTTATATATACTGTTGAAAAAACTTTCCTATTTTCCTTTTTGAAATTTTGATGATCTTCTGTAAAAGTTTCCTATAATCTTCTATGTGAAAACCCTGAAAAATGTGTGAATATATATATCATTATATATATATACCTGATTTCATATACAAATTGGATTGTCAAGAACCCTGTATTTATTTATTTATTTTGTGAAATTATTGTACTGATGAATTTGTATTAGAGAAATTCTATTTATTTTATTTTCTAATTTTGAATCAAATCGTCGTACGGGCGAATTAGAAGTGTTATTTATAAAAAGAAAACGGAATAAATCCGTCATTGAAATTCGTATGGAATTGTTTGTTTTTTTTATACTTTAAAAAAAAAATGGGATTAATTAATCGCCATGTGGATTTTAAGTATAAAATTTATTTTCATTCATTTAAACCAGTGCCGAAGCACTATCGGGCGGGTTTACCCCGCGGCCTAACCCGCAGAGCACGACAGCGAGGGCTGAGCCCAGCGTCGCCCTCGCAGGCGGCGCTTGGCACAACCACCGTGGCCAAGCTCTGTGGGCGGGCTGCGAAGGCAGCCCAACCCTCATAGAAGCATGCGCAGGCTGCAGCCTGCGCGGAAAGGGAAAAAAGCCCTAGTTTATAAATTTACCACTATCCCATAAAAAAAATTAAATATATATATAAGTTATATTTTATTTAAATATAAAGAAATTGTTATATATATGTAATTTATAATTATTATGTGTGTATATATTATATATAATAACTATTATGTAAATTATATATAATACATATATATATATATAATAGTTATAATTATGTATTTATTAAATTATATATATTAAAAAATTGGGAAACTTATTTATGATAATAAGAAGTTGAATTTTATTAATTAGTATGAATATGGAAATTGAAATGAAATAATTGGTTGTGTTTTATTATTGCAAAATTGATTCCTATTTATTTTGAATAATAGATAAAAGTGGATGATTGCAATATATGGATTTAGGAAATCCAAAGGCTAGAATTGTGTATTTGATTTTAATGACTTGTGAAGTTTATGTTTACCTTTATTACGTCAATTATAAAAAATTGGGATAATTGTGATAGAGAGTCTTCCAAAACGAACTGTATAGGAAGGGTGATGTTGTTGTTCATCTGTATATTTCTTAAGTTGTTTAGAGTATTGCACGTGAATGATTATGGTGTAATGAAACCTGATATAAGAATTAGAAGTTTACTATGACCGTAGTATTTGTCATTTGTTATAATGTGACTGATTTTTCGTGCACTTTAGAAACCCTAGTCTAGAAAACTTAGAAATCCTTGTTATTTTTTAGGGGAGTGGCTATTTGTAAGGGCCGACACACAAAGTGGTGTTAGGGTAACTTACAAATAGTTAGTAACTCAGTGATAACTAAATGACACAATAGTTAGATTAAAAATTTTAACAAGATATTTTTCCTCACTTATGACTCTTGAGCTACTTCAGTCTTGAGTATAAGATGAGAAGGCCTAGAATGGCAAATCGGTGTCTTATTTCTTCAAGAGACATTCGATTCTGCAATGGATTGCAATAGGGGCCAGGTTTCGTAAGAGGTTACCAGGGTAACCCAAGGATTGGGGGCCAAAATTTAGGAAGAAACACCAGGGTAACCTTTGCAACGTTGTGATGACACTCCACCTAGAATAACAGTTAACCTTGTATTTGTATTACATTCAATTGTCTAAATCTAGAAGCAATGTAACCAATAGTTTGTTGTGTACTAGTATCTAGGGTTAGTAGATTAGGTCTAGGTAACCTTATTACTATCTCCTAACATGGGGGGTGGACCTATGGGTACCACATGGTTGGGTGGAACGTGCACCTTACTCCGTTGGGTCCCCAGTTTTGTGATCATGGCATCGAGAGTTTCATGGATGGAGAGCTCGCATTTGGAACCTATGAATACTTCTTCATTGTAATTTTGTAAATATGTATTGTAAAAATTCCCTCAATTGTTGTGAGGTGAACTCTTGTAATTGTAATCATTATTGAACTACCTCATCAAATGGATGAGAATTGTATATATTATCAAATGCAATGTATGAAACAAATTTGTACCATATACTATCATGAATGGAATCCAATGTAATGCAATTTTTATCTTTGATGTTTATGTTAATGTTAATTAATATGTGCAATGCGAAATACTTAAGCCACTTATGGAAAACTCAAAGTAGTGTAACGTCGCATAGCTTAATGAATGTATGCAACTAATTAACTTAATAATTAAACTTTTAAAAAAAAAATTATTACACCTTTATACACAATTGCAACATTCTTAGGGGTTGTCGCGAGCCCATTAGGTTGACCAAGTACGTAGTGTCGTAATTGATAGCCTTGGTTGAATAGTATCTAAGACTCGTTATTGTTATGTGTAGGAACATGCCTAGGTGAGGAGGAAGAGGTCGTGGTAGAGGTTGAGGTGGAGGCCGAGGGAGAATCCCTCAGGTTACTCCCCCTCCTATCCCTCATCACAGTGTCGAGGCAGAACAGATGGGTCAGAGAAATGAGGGACAAAATCCCGAACATTCAGTAGTAGAGGGTTCTCAGATACGTCCACTATTAGAGGAGGTCCTAGCTCGTCTTGGACCTAGACAGGTAGATGAGCAGGAGGTTGTCAGAGAGAGATAGATCTCCTAGGAGAGTAGAGGACACAACACATCAGGATTCTATTATTGCTGGTCACATGAGGGATTTACTGAGGGCATGCCCTCCTACCTTTGATGGTTCAGGAGGATGTTTAGAGGCTGAGACCTGGCTACTGGATTTGGGTAGATGACTTGCCATGCACCCTTACGGTACTAATACCCGTGCCTAGATGTGCTATTATGCACTTGAGAGGATTCGCCTCTACTTGGTGGCGCTTAGAGGAGTAGAAGCTCCATTTGGATATTGGTTATGTGTCTTGGAGATGTTTCTCAAGAGGTTTAGAGCACAGTTCCTTTCGGAACATTGGAGGCAGCGTAGGGCTGACGAGTTCCATGATCTACGTCAGTTAGCTCTTTCTGTAGAGCAATATGAATGTAGGTTCTACGAACTCAAGCAATATGCTGGTATTGGCGATGATGAGCCTATGTTAGTACAACACTTTATCAGGGGTTTGAATGCCCACATCAGTGGTGGTGTCCGAGTCTTTGAGCCAAAGACTATGGAAGCCGCGGTGGAGAAGGCTCGCATAGTTGAGGAGAACCTTATTATGGCCTTAGGTGGGCACACAGGAGTGTAGATTGGGAGTGCTCCTACAACAGATTTTAGTCCATGGGGTGGACAGGCATAGACAGGTGGTTCTTCCAAGAACCAACAAACACCCACAAAGGGTGGGCAACAACAACAACAATGAACACCTCAAAAGAACAATAACCCTCAACCACAACAACAAAATAGTCCTCAAACAGGAAAGGGTTGCAACTGGTGGCGCAACAAGTGCAATAGACAGGATCAGCCTACGCAGAGTGCTCAATCTACTGTCAGTAGGGGTAGTTTTTAGTAGTCCAATGCACCTTCCGGTGGTAGAGGATTTGGCAGAGGCACAGGTTGTTATTCATGTGAGCAACAGGGACACATAGCTAGGCAGTGTCCGATGAGAGGTCCTACTGGTTATGGGACTCGACCTAAAACTTCAGAGCCTACAATGGGTGATGCAGGATGAGCACATACAGTATATGTTGTGGTTAATGACCGCCAATCCGATCACCAGAACACGGTGGTCGAAACTTCAGGTAAGTTACATGGTGTTAGTGTTTCTATACTTTTTGATTCTGGAGCCACTGACTCCTTTATTTCACCGACCATTGTTGACCATTGTGGTCTTGTGGTGGTAAAGCAAGGTGGTAAGTGGCAAGTTGAATTCGCCTCAGGAGTGAAAGTAGCAGTAGAAAACTTAGTACATAACTGTGAATTAAAAATTAGAACGTTAACTACTTTAGTAAATTTATATGTTACACCATTAGAATTATATGACATAGTTTTAGGTATGGATTGGTTAGCATCTTATCATGCTGTAATTGACTGTCGACTTAAGACAGTTAGTTGCATTAATGATTTAGGTGCGAAAGTGAAAATCGTAGGCATTCAAAGACCTATCTCTTTGCGGATGATATCTGCTATGCAATTTAAGAGATGTCTACGTCAAGGATGTCAACTGTTTGCTATAACAGTTACTGATTTGGAAGAGGGTGAGAGTCGAGTGGTATCTCTTGAGGATCATCCTATTCCTAGGGAATTCACGGATGTGTTTCCTGATGACATTCCTGGAATGCCACCGAAGAGGGATATTAACTTTAGAGTTGACCTAGTTCCTGGAGCTGAACCTATATCTAGAGCTCCTTATAGAATGACGACTCAGGAGTTAGAGGAACTTCGTATTCAGTTAGAGGAAATTTTAGAAAAGGGTTTCATTCGTCCAAGTGCTTCCCCTTGGGGAGCAGCTGTCATCTTCGTAAAGAAGAAGGACAGATCTCTTAGGCTGTGCATTGACTATCGTCAATTGAACAAGGTTACGATTAAGAATCGTTATCCTTTGCCTAGAATTGATGATCTTTTTGATCAAATTAAGGGAGCTAATGTGTTCTCTAAAATCGATTTGAAATCTGGTTACCATCAATTGCGTATAGCTGAAGCAGACATTCATAAAACTGCTTTTCGAACTCGTTATGGGCATTACGAATTCACAGTAGTACCATTTGGGTTAAGGAATGCACCATCAGTATTCATGAGTTTAATGAATGGTGTTTTTCGTACATAACTTGATCGTTTTGTCTTGGTATTTCTTGATGATATTTTAGTCTATTCGAGAAACATGAAGGAACATGAAGAACACTTGAGATGGGTATTGCAATGTTTAAGGGAAAATCAATTGTATGCGAACCTGAAGAAGTGTGACTTCTTTCAACCTGAAATAAAATACCTTGGACATGTAATATCTGGAAAAGGTATTGCTGTGGATCCTTCAAAGATCCAAGCCATTATAGATTGTCCCGCACCTACTAATGTAGGTGAAGTTCGTAATTTTATGGGTCTAGCTGGTTACTATAGGCAGTTTGTAGAGGGATTTTCTAGAATCTGTCATCCTATTACTTCTCTTCAGAGGAAAGAAAAGAAGTTTGTTTGGACAGAGCAGTGTCAACTGGCTTTTCAGACTCTTAAAGAAAAGTTAACTAATGCGCCTATACTCATTGTTCCTAATCCTACTAAGGATTTCATGGTATGCACAGATGCATCCTTAGAGGGTTTGGGAGCAGTATTGATGCAAGATGGGCGTGTGATTGCTTATGAGTCTCGCAAACTCAAAGATCACGAATTAAACTATCCTACTCATGATTTAGAACTAGCTGCGGTAGTGCATGCATTAGTTCGATGGAGACATTTTCTATTAGGTCATCATTTTGAACTTCATACTGATCACCGTAGTTTGCAATACATCTTTACGCAACCTAACTTGAATTATAGGCAAATACGGTGGATGGAGTTCTTGTGTGAGTACGATTTTGAAGTAAAATATGTTCAAGGCAAAGAGAATGTAGTGGCTGACGCTCTTAGCCGACGTCGATATGAGATCTCTACTACTACTTTCGAAGTAGATTTGAGAGGTCAAATAGTAGCAGCACTTCCTACTGATAGATTATATGAGGAAGTAAATTCGGAGATTAAATCTGGTAGACCTTTAGAAGGTCGATTTGTAGGGTATGTTCTAGAATCAGATGGTATATTACGACATTTAGGTCGTATTTATGTACCACATGTTGAGAGTCTTCGTACATTAATTATGACTGAAGCTCATCGAGCTACGTATTCAGCTCATCCAGGAGTCAAGAAAATGCATGCTGATCTACGACAATTGTATTTCTGGCCTGGTATGAAACGTGATATTGCTGACTATGTATCGAGATGTCTTGAATGTCAGCGAGTCAAAGCTGAACATCAACATCCTGCTAGATTATTACAGCCACATCTCATTCCTAAATGGAAATGGAATATTATATCCGTTGACTTTATTGTAGGGTTACCTACGTCATCACGTCGACATGATGCCATTATTGTAGCTGTTGACTGATTGACTAAAGTAGCTCACTTTTCACCTGTATGCTCTTCATACAATGCTTCATCTATAGCTATGATATTCATGGAGGACATTGTTAGATTGCATGGGATTCCTCGTAGGATTATATCAAATAGAGATCATGAATTTACTTCAGCCCTATGGACTTCATTACAACATGCCCTAGGTACACAGTTGAACTTTGGTTTAGCGTATCATCCTCAAACTGATGGTCAAACGAAAAGAGTTAACCAAATATTAGAGGATATGCTTATGATGTACGTAATGGACCAACAATCACGTTGGGAGGATTACTTGTACTTAGTAGAATTCGCTTACAACAACGGATATCAGAGTTCTATTGGTATGCCACCATTTCAGGCATTATACGGTCGTCCTTGTCGAACTCCTCTGAGTTGGGATCGACTTGAGGATAGTGTATTACTTGGACCTGAGATGCTTCGAGACATGGAGCAACAGGTTGACTGTATTAGAGAACATTTGATAGAAGCTCAGGATAGGCAAAAGAAATATGCCAATGCACATAGAATCGATCGATAGTTCGCTGTTGGTGATAGAGTGTTTCTTCGAGTGCGACCACGAAAGAGTCCAATCTGTTATGGAAAAGGCTCTAAGCTTGCGCCTCGTTTCGTTGGGCCATTCGAGATCTTAGAGAGAATTGGTCCCGTGGCGTATCGACTTGCCTTACCACCCAGTTTGTCTTGTATTCATGATGTTTTTCATGTATCAGTTCTTAAACCATATCATCCCAACATATCTCATGTACTTTATTGGAATGCGTTACAGGTAGAGGACGGGCAGCTGGCTTTGGAGCCCGTGGCCATTTTACAGCGCCAGACGCTCGGTCTCAGGGGTCGAGACGTTGATCAGGTGAGGGTCCAATGGGATCCTGGCCATGAGGCTTCAGCTACCTGGGAGGATGCGACACTCATGAGGGAACTTTATCCCTATCTGTTTGGAGGCTTTCAGGAGCAAGCCTGATCCTAGGGGGGAGGATGTAGTACCCCTCCGTTTATGCTTATGCTATTTGCTATTATGTTTTTACACTGTTAGACCTATGTTATTCTTTTGGATATTTTGATCGCTGGTTTTCAGCGACAGTGGATTTATTCTGTGACATGATGATACATTGTTTGGTCAATATTGTTTTTAGATATGATTTGATATAGTGTAGATGTTTACTTTCAGTTGTTTATTGCTATGTACATGTTTATGATGGACTAACAACTATTTATTTTGTCAGTTTGTTGTGATGTGTATTGGTGTAGAGAACGGAATCGCATCACTCGCTTGCGAGTGCCCTGTGATATTCGTGATTTTCTCCGCATGGTGTGTTTGTTTAATGCTTTAATTATATATATATATGCATGTTATTTGCTTGGTTGCAAGAAATTGCAGGTACATGACACCGACTCCACTTGGGTACTCAGGTCTGAGCGTGTCAAGACTCAACGGATACGTTGATCGGGAGATAGTAGTTTGGTTAACCCTAGTCTAGTCTATAAACCTGGTCTTAGTACATTGTCTATTTTTAGTTTGAGTCATAGGGTTGTCTTGCATTCTTTTGTTTGGATAAAATGTTTGGAAGGTAAATTTGGTAATTTTTAAATGATAGTATATAGTATTTTAAATTATTGTTATTTAAATTAATGTTTTAAATGTGGAAGAAAATACTTGCTTAGTTATTTAATTAATTAATTAGCTTATTTGGTTAAATGGTTTGATTTTAAAAGATCAAACTTATTTAATTAAATAAATTAAAATATTAAGTGAGTAAATAGTTATATTTGAAAACTAAATAAATTGTGGAAAATTATAAATTTAAATTAAAAAAATGCATGAGATTTGAATAGTGGTTGTAAAATTCGAATTAAATAAATAAAATGCATGCAATTGAAAATTGATTTTTAAATTTAAAATAAAATAAATTATTACCATGCAAATTTTGGAATTGGCAAGATTGTCGAGAAGTGGAGAAGATATTTTACAGCCACTTCTCGACATGTGTGCCAGTGCATTAATTGATTATGGTTGTTGGAAATTTCTTTATGGAGGTAATATTGGATCTGGGAAAAATTCACGGAGGCTATCCTATTATTCACGGGAAAATTATTTTGGTGCTCTATAAAAAAATTGATAAATGTTTTTTGGTTGATTTTGGAATTGGAAGATCTTGGCTTTTGGTTATTTTGGAATTTGTTCTCGGGAAGGAATTGGTAGTTACAGGCAACAGAGGCTACAAGGGTTTCTTCACCAGAAAGCAAAGGAAATAAGGTAATCCACTTGTAAAATTATTTTATTTGCTTTGAAAAGGAACGCTTCTGTAGGATTTATTATGTTTATTCTCTTTTTTTTTAAAAAAGAGATGCCTGAAAGGAAATTATTGAGTGTATTTGGAAAATAAAATTTTATATATACTGTTGAAAAAACTTTCCTATTTTCCTTTTTGAAATTTCAATGATCTTCTGTAAATTTTTCCTTTAATCTTCTATGTGAAAACCCTGAAAAATGTGTGAATATATATATCATTATATATATATATACCTGATTTCATATACAAATTGGATTGTGAAGAACCCTGTATTTATTTATTTATTTTGTGAAATTATTGTACTGATGAATTTGTATTAGAGAAATTTTATTTATTTTATTTTCTAATTTTGAATCAAATCGTCGTACGGGCGAATTAGAAGTGTTATTTATAAAAAGAAAACGGAATAAATCCGTCATTGAAATCCGTATGGAATTGTTTGTTTTTTTTTATACTTTAAAAAAAAAAATGGGATTAATTAATCGCCATGTGGATTTTAAGTATAAAATTTATTTTCATTCATTTAAACCAGTGCCGAAGCACTATCGGGCGGGTTTACCCCGCGGCTGAACCCGCAGAGCACGGCGGCGAGCGCTGAGCCCAGCGTCGCCCTCGCGGGCGGCGCTTGGAACAGCCAGCGCGGCCAAGCTCTGTGGGCTGGCTACGAAGGCAACCCAACCCTCAGAGAAGCATGCGCGGGCTGCGGCCTGCGTGGAAAGGGAAAAAAGCCCTAGTTTATAAATTTACAACTATCCCATAAAAAAAATTAAATATATATATCTATAAGTTATTCTTTATTTAAATATAAAGAAATTGCTATATATATGTAATTTATAATTATTATGTGTGTATATATTATATATAATAACTATTATATAAATTATATATAATACATATATATATAATAGTTATAATTATGTATTTATTAAATTATATATATTAAAAAATTGGGAAACTTATTTATGATAATAAGAAGTTGAATTTTATTAATTAGTATGAATATGGAAATTGAAATGAAATAATTGGTTGTGTTTTATTATTGCAAAATTGATTCCTATTTATTTTGAATAATAGATAAAAGTGGATGATTGCAATATATGGATTTAGGAAATCCAAAGGCTAGAATTGTGTATTTGATTTTAATGACTTGTGAAGTTTATGTTTACCTTTATTACGTCAATTATAAAAAATTGGGATAATTGTGATAGAGAGTCTTCCAGAACGAACTGTATAGGAAGGGTGATGTTGTTGTTCATCTGTATATTTCTTAAGTTGTTTAGGGTATTGCACGTGAATGATTATGGTGTAATGAAACCTGATATAAGAATTAGAAGTTTACTATGACCGTAGTATTTGTCATTTGTTATAATGTGACTGAGTTTTCGTGCACTTTAGAAACTCTAGTCTGGAAAACATAGAAATCCTTGTTATTTTTTAGGGGAGTGGCTATTTGTAAGGGTCGACACACAAAGTGGTGTCAGGGTAACTTACAAGTAGTTAGTAACTCAGTGATAACTAAATGACACAATAGTTAGATTAAAACTTTTAACAAGATATTTTGCCTCACTTATGACTCTTGAGCTACTTCAGTCTTGAGTATAAGATGAGAAGGCCTAGAATGGAAAATCGGTGTCTTATTTCTTCAAGAGACATCCGAGTCCGCAATGAACTGCAATAGGGGCCGAGTTTCGTAAGAGGTTACCAGGGTAACCCAAGGATTGGGGGCCAGAACCTAGGAAGAAACACCAGGGTAACCTTTGCAACGTTGTGATGACAATCCACCTAGAATAACAGTTAACCTTGTATTTGTATTACATTCAATTGTCTAAATCTGGAAGCAATGTAACCAATAGTTTTTTGTGTACTAGTATCTAAGGTTAGTAGATTAGGTCTAGGTAACCTTATTACTATCTCCTAACAGGGGGGGTGGACCTACGGGTACCACATGGTTGGGTGGAACGTGCACCTTACTCCGTTGGGTCCCCAATTTTGTGATCATGGCATCGAGAGTTTCATGGATGGAGAGCTCGCATTTGGAACCTATGAATACTTCTTCATTGTAATTTTGTAAATTTGTATTGTAAAAATACCCTCAATTGTTGTGAGGTGAACTCTTGTAATTGTAATCATTATTGAACTACCTCATCAGATGGATGAGAATTGTATATATTATCAAATGCAATGTATGAAACAAATTTGTACCATATACTATCATGAATGGAATCCAATGTAATGCAATGTTTATCTTTGATGTTTATGTTAATGTTAATTAATATGTGCAATGAAAAATGCTTAAGTCACTTATGGAAAACTCAAAGTAGTGTAACGTCGCATAGCTTAATGAATGTATGCAACTAATTAACTTAATAATTAAACTTTAAAAAAAAATTATTACACCTTTATACACAATTGCAACATTCTTAGGTTATTAAGACGGGGCATTACAGATTGGTATCAGAGCCAAGGTTATAAACACTGGACACTCTGGGTAATCGCGAGCCCATTAGGTTGACCTAGTACGTAGTGTCACAACTGTTAGCCTTGGTTGAATAGTATCTAAGACTCGTTATTGTTTTGTGTAGGAACATGCCTAGGCAAGGAGGAAGAGTTCGTGGTAGAGGTCGAGGTGGAGGCCGAGGGCCAATCCCTCAGGTTACTCCCCCTCCTATCCCTCATCATAGTGATCAGGCGGAACTGATGGGTCAGAGAAATGAGGGACAAAATCCCGAACAGTCAGCAGTAGAGGGTTCTCAGATACGTCCACTATTAGAGGAGGTCCTAGCTCGTCTTGGACCTAGACAGGTAGATGAGCAGGAGGTTGTCAGAGAGAGAGATAGATCTCCTAGGAGAGTAGAGGACACAACACATCAGGATTCTATTATTGCTGGTCACATGAGGGATTTACTGAGGGCACGCCCTCCTACCTTTGATGGTTCAGGAGGAGGTTTAGAGGCTGAGACCTGGCTACTAAATTTGGGTAGATGCTTTGCCATGCACCCTTACGGTACTAATACCCGTGCTAGATGTGCTATTATGCACTTTAGAGGATTCGCCTCTACTTGGTGGCGCTTAGAGGAGTAGAAGCTCCATTTGGATATTGGTTTTGTGTCTTGGGAGATGTTTCTCGAGAGGTTTAGAGCACAGTTCCTTTCGGAACATTGGAGGCATCGTAGGGCTGACGAGTTCCATGATCTACGTCAGTTAGCTCTTTCTGTAGAGCAATATGAACGTAGGTTCTACGAACTCAAGCAATATGCTGGTATTGGCAATGATGAGCCTATGTTAGTACAACACTTTATCAGGGGTTTGAATGCCCGCATCAGTGGTGGTGTCTGAGTCTTTGAGCCAAAGACTATGGAAGCTGCGGTGGAGAAGGCTCGCATAGTTGAGGAGAACCTTATTATGGCCTTAGGTGGGCACACAGGAGTGCAGATTGGGAGTGCTCCTGCAGCAGGTTTTAGTCCACGGGGTGGACAGGCACAAACAGGTGGTTCTTCCAAGAACCAACAGACACCCACAAAGGGTGGGCAACAACAACAACAACGAACACCTCAAAAGAACAATAACCCTCAACCACAACAACAAAATAGTCCTCAAACAGGAAGGGGTCGCAACTGGTGGCGCAACAAGCGCAATAGGCAGGATCATCCTGCACAAAGTGCTCAGTCTACTGTCAGTAGGGGTAGTTTTTAGGAGTCCAATGCACCTTCAGGTGGTAGAGGATTCGGCAGAGGCACAGATTGTTATTCATGTGGGCAGCAGGGACACATAGCTAGGCAGTGTCTGATCAAAGGTCCTACTGGTTATGGGACTCGACCTATAGCTTCAGAGCCTATGGTGGGTGATTCAGGATGAGCACATACAGTATATGCTGTGGTTAATGACCGCCAATCCGATCACCAGAACACGGTGGTCGAAACTTCAGGTAAGTTACATGGTGTTAGTGTTTCTATACTTTTTGATTCTGGAGCCACTGACTCCTTTATTTCACCGACCATTGTTGACTGTTGTGGTCCTGTGGCAGTAAAACAAGGTGGTAAGTGGCAAGTTGAATTCGCCTCAAGAGTGAAAGTAGCAGTAGAAAACTTAGTACATAACTGTGAATTAAAAATTAGAATGTTAACTACTTTAGTAAATTTATATGTTACACACTTAGGATCATATGACATAGTTTTAGGTATGGATTGGTTACAATCTTATCATGCTGTAATTGACTGTCGACTTAAGACAATTAGTTGCATTAATGATTTAGGTGCGAAAGTGAAAATCGTAGGCATTCAAAGACCTATCTCTTTGCGGATGATATCTGCTATGCAATTAAAGAGATGTCTACGTCAGGGATGTCAACTGTTTGCTACAATAGTTACTGATTTGGAAGAGGGTAAGAGTCGAGAGGTATCTCTTGAGGATCATCCTATTCCTAGGGAATTCACGGATGTGTTTCCCGATGACATTCCTGGAATGCCACTGAAGAGGGATATTGACTTTAGAGTTGACCTAGTTCCTGGAGCTGAACCTATATCTAGAGCTCCTTATAGAATGACGACTCAGGAGTTAGAGGAACTTCGTATTCAGTTAGAGGAACTTTTAGAAAAGGGTTTCATTCGTCCAAGTGTTTCCCCTTGGGGAGCACCCGTCATCTTCGTAAAGAAGAAGGACAGATCTCTTAGGCTGTGCATTCACTATCGTCAATTGAACAAGGTTACGATTAAGAATCGTTATCCTTTGCCTAGAATCGATGATCTTTTTGATCAAATTAAGGGAGCTAATGTGTTCTCTAAAATTGATTTAAAATCCGGTTACCATCAATTGCGTATAGCTGAAGCAGATATTCATAAAACTGCTTTTCAAACTGATTATGGGCATTACGAATTCACAGTAGTACCATTTGGGTTAACGAACACACCATCAGTATTCATGAGTTTAATGAATGGTGTTTTTTGTACATACCTTGATCATTTTGTCCTGGTATTTCTCGATGATATTTTAGTCTATTCAAGAAACATGAAGGAACATGAAGAACACTTGAGACAGGTATTGCAATGTTTAAGGGAAAATCAATTGTATACGAACCTGAAGAAGTGTGACTTCTTTCAACTTGAAATAAAATACCTTGGACATGTAATATCTGGAAAAGGTATTGCTGTGGATCCTTCAAAGATCCAAGCCATTATAGATTGGTCCGCACCTACTAATGTAGGTGAAGTTCGTAGTTTTATGGGTCTAGTTGGTTACTATAGGCGGTTTGTAGAGGGATTTTCTAGAATCGGTCATCCTATTACTTCTCTTCAGAGGAAAGGAAAGAAGTTTGTTTGGATAGAGCAGTGTGAGCTGGCTTTTCAGACTTTTAAAGAAAAGTTAACTAATGCGCCTATACTCATTGTTCCTGATCCTACTAAGGATTTCATGGTATGCACAGATGCATCCTTAGAGGGTTTGGGAGCAGTATTGATGCAAGATGGGCGTGTGATTGCTTATGAGTCTCGCAAATTCAAAGATCACGAATTAAACTATCCTACTCATGATTTAGAACTAGCTGCGGTAGTGCATGCATTAGTTTGATGGAGACATTTTCTATTAGGTCATCGTTTTGAACTTCATACTGATCACTGTAGTTTACAATACATCTTTACGCAACCTAACTTGAATGCTAGGCAAATACGGTGGATGGAGTTCTTGTGTGAGTACAATTTTGAAGTAAAATATGTTCAAGGCAAAGAGAACGTAGTGTCTGACGCTCTTAGTCGACGTCGATATGAGATCTCTGCTACTACTCTCGAAGTAGATTTGAGAGGTCAAATAGTAGCAGCACTTCCTACTGATAGATTATATGAGGAAGTAAATTTGGAGATTAAATCTGGTAGACCTTTAGAAGGTCGATTTGCAGGGTATGTTCTAGAATCATATGGTATATTACGACATTTAGGTCGTATTTATGTACCACATGTTGAGAGTCTTCGTACATTAATTATGACTGAAGCTCATCGAGCTCCGTATTCAGCTCATCCAGGAGTCAATAAAATGCATGCTGATCTACGACAATTGTATTTCTGGCCTGGTATGAAACGTGATATTGCTGACTATGTATCGAGATGTCTTGAATGTCAGCGAGTCAAAGCTGAACATCAACATCCCGCTGGATTATTGCAGCCACATCTCATTCCTGAATGGAAATGGGATATTATATCCATTGACTTTATTGTAGGGTTACCTATGTCATCACATCGACATGATGCCATTATGTTAACTGTTGACCGATTGACTAAAGTAGCTCACTTTTCACCTGTACGCTCTTCATACAATGCTTCATCTGTAGCTATGATATTCATGGAGGACATTGTTAGATTACATGGGATTCCTCATAGGATTATATCGGATAAAGATCATGTATTTACTTCAGCCCTATGGACTTCATTACAACATGCCCTAGGTACACAATTGAACTTTAGTTTAGCGTATCATCCTCAAACTGATGGTCAAATGGAAAGAGTTAACCAAATATTAGAGGATATGCTTAGGATGTACGTAATGGACCAACAATCATGTTGGGAGGATTACTTGCACTTAGTAGAATTTGCTTACAACAACGGATATCAGAGTTCTATTGGTATGCCACCATTTCAGGCATTATATAGTCGTCTTTGTCGAACTCTTCTGAGTTGGGATCAACTTGAGGATAGAGTATTACTTGGACTTGAGATGCTTCGAGAATGGAGCAACAGGTTGACCGTATTAGAGAACATTTGATAGCAGCTCAGGATAGGCAAAAGAAATATGCCGATGCGAATAGAATTGATCGACAGTTCGCTGTTGGTGCTAGAGTGTTTCTTCGAGTGTGACCACGAAAGAGTCCAATCCGTTATGGAAAAGGCTCTAAGCTTGCGCCTCGTTTCGTTGGGCCATTCGAGATCTTAGAGAGAATTGGTCCCGTGGCGTATCGACTCGCCTTACCACCCAGTTTGTCTCGTATTCATGATGTTTTTCATGTATCAGTTCTTAGAGCATATCATCCCAACATATCTCATGTACTTGATTGGAATGCGTTACAGGTAGAGGATGGGCAGCTGGCTTTGGAGCCCGTGGCCACTCTACAGCGCCAGACACTCAGTCTCAGGGGTCGAGACGTTGATCAGGTGAGGGTCCAATGGGATCCTAGCCATGAGGCTTCAGCTACCCAGGAGGATGCGACACGCATGAGGGAACTTTATCCCTATCTGTTCGCAGACTTTCAGGAGAAAGCCTGATCCTAGGGGGGAGGATGTAGTACTCCTCCGTTTATGCTTATGCTATTTGCTGTTATCTTTTTACACTGTTAGACCTATTTTATTTTGTTGCATATTTTGATCGCTGGTTTTGAGCAACAGTGGATTTATTCTGTGACATGATGATACATTGTTTGGTGAATATTGTTTTTAGATATGATTTGATATAGCGTAGATGTTTACTTTCAGTTGTTTATTGCTATGTACATGTTTATGATGGACTAACAGCTATTTATTTTGTTAGTTTTTTGTGATGTGTATTGGTGTGGAGAACGGAATTGCATCACTCGCTTGCGAGTGCCCTGTGATATTTGTGATTTTCTCCGCACGGTGTGTTTGTTTAATGCTTTAATTATATATATATATGCATGTTATTTGCTTGGTTGTAGGAAATTGTAGGTACATGACACCAACTCCACTTGGGTACTCAGGTCTGAGCGTGTCAAGACTCAACGGATACGTTGATCGGGAGATAGTAGTTTGGTTAACCCTAGTCTAGTCTATAAACTTGGTCTTAGTACATTGTCTGTTTTTAGTTTGAGTCATAGGGTTGTCTTGCATTCTTTTGTTTGGATAAAATGTTTGAAAGGTAAATTTGGTAATTTTTAAATGATAGTATATAGTATTTTAAATTATTGTTATTTAAATTAATGTTTTAAATGTGGAAGAAATTACTTGCTTGGTTAATTAATTAATTAATTAGCTTATTTGGTTAAATGGTTTGATTTTAAAAGATCAAACTTATTTAATTAAATAAATTAAAATATTAAGTGAGTAAATAGTTATATTTGAAAACTAAATAAATTGTGGAAAATTGTAAATTTAAATTAAAAAATGCATGAGATTTGAATAGTGGTTGTAAAATTCGAATTAAATAAATAAAATGCATGCAATTGAAAATTGATTTTTAAATTTAAAATAAAAAAAATTATTACCATGCAAATTTTGGAATTGGCAAGATTGCCGAGAAGTGGAGAAGATATTTTACAACCACTTCTCGACATGTGTGCGAGTGCATTAATTGATTATGGTTGTTGGAAATTTCTTTACGGAGGTAATATTGGATCTAGGAAAAATTCACGGAGGCTATCCTATTATTCACGGGAAAATTATTTTGGTGCTCTGTAAAGAAATTGATAAATGCTTTTTGGTTGATTTTGGAATTGGAAGATCTTTGGCTTTTGGTTATTTTGGAATTTGTTCTCGGGAAGGAATTGGTAGTTACAGGCAACAGAGGCTACAAGGGTTTCTTCACCAGAAAGCAAAGGAAATAAGGTAATCCTCTTGTACAATTATTTTATTTACTTTGAAAAGGAATGCTTCTATAGGATTTATTATGTTTATTCTCTTTTAAGAAAAAAAAGAGATGCCTGAAAGGAAATTATTGAGTGTATCTGGAAAATAAAATTCTATATATACTTTTGAAAAAAATTTCTATTTTCCTTTTTGAAATTTCGATGATCTTTTCTAAAAGTTTCCTGTAATCTTCTATGTGAAAACCCTGAAAAATGTGTGAATATATATATCATTATATATATATACCTGATTTCATATACAAATTGGATTGTGAAGAACCCTGTATTTATTTATTTATTTATTTTGTGAAATTATTGTACTGATGAATTTGTATTAGAGAAATTTTATTTATTTTATTTTCTAATTTTGAATCAAATCGCCGTACGGGTGAATTAGAAGTGTTATTTATAAAAAGAAAACAGAATAAATCCGTCATTGAAATCCGTATGGAATTGTTTGTTTTTTTTTAATACTTAAAAAAAAAGCGGGATTAATTAATCGCCGTGTGGATTTTAAGTATAAAATTTATTTTCATTCATTTCAACCAGTGCCGAAGCACTATCGGGTGGGTTTACCCCGCGGCCGAACCCGCAGAGCACGGCGGCGAGGGCTGAGCCCAGCACCGCCCTTGCGGGCGACGCTTGGCACAACCACCGCGGCCAAGCTCTGTGGGCGGGCTGCAAAGGCAGCCCAACCCTCAAAGAAGCATGCGCGGGCTGCGGCCTGCGTGGAAAGGGCAAAAAGCCCTAGTTTATAAATTTACCACTATCCCATAAAATTTATATATATATATATATATATATAAGTTATATTTTATTTAAATATAAAGAAATTGCTATATATATGTAATTTATAATTATTATGTGTGTATATATTATATATAATAACTATTATATAAATTATATATAATACATATATATATATATATATAATAGTTATAATTATGTATTTATTAAATATATATTAAAAATTTGGGAAACTTATTTATGATAATAAGAAGTTGAATTTTATTAATTAGTATGAATATGGAAATTGAAATGAAATAATTGGTTGTGTTTTATTATTGCAAAATTCATTCCTATTTATTTTGAATAATAGATCAAAGTGGATGATTGTAATATATGGATTTAGGAAATCCAAAGGCTAGAATTGTGTATTTGATTTTAATGACTTGTGAAGTTTATGTTTACCTTTATTACGTCAATTATAAAAAATTGGGATAATTGTGATAGAGAGTCTTCCAGAATGAACTGTATAGGAAGGGTGATGTTGTTGTTCATCTGTATATTTCTTAAGTTGTTTAGGGTATTGCACGTGAATGATTATGGTGTAATGAAACCTGATATAAGAATTAGAAGTTTACTATGACCGTAGTATTTGTCATTTGTTATAATGTGACTGAGTTTTCGTGCACTTTAGAAACCCTAGTCTGGAAAACATAGAAATCCTTGTTATTTTTTAGGGGAGTGGCTATTTGTAAGGGCCGACACACAAAGTGGTGTCAGGGTAACTTACAAGTAGTTAGTAACTCAGTGATAACTAAATGACACAATAGTTAGATTAAAACTTTTAACAAGATATTTTTCCTCACTTATGACTCTTGAGCTACTTCAGTCTTGAGTATAAGATGAGAAGGCCTGGAATGGTAAATCGATGTCTTATTTCTTCAAGAGACATTCGATTCCGCAATGGATTGCAATAGGGGCCGAGTTTCGTAAGAGGTTACCATGGTAACCCAAGGATTGGGGGCCGAAACCTAGAAAGAAACACCAGGGTAACCTTTCCAACATTGTGATGACACTCCACCTAGAATAACAGTTAACCTTGTATTTGTATTACATTCAATTGTCTAAATCTGCAAGCAATGTAACCAATAGTTTGTTGTGTACTAGTATCTAGGGTTAGTAGATTAGGTCTAGGTAACCTTATTACTATCTCCTAGCACGGGGGGTGGACCTACGGGTACCACATGGTTGGGTGGAACGTGCACCTTACTCTGTTGGCTCACCAATTTTGTCATCATGGCATCGAGAGTTTCATGGAGGGAGAGCTCACATTTGGAACCTATGAATACTTCTTCATTGTAATTTTGTAAATTTTTATTGTAAAACTTCCCTCAATTGTTCTGAGGTGAACTCTTGTAATTGTAATCATTATTGAACTACCTCATCAAATGGATGAGAATTGTATATATTATCAAATGCAATTTATGAAAAAAAATTGTACCATATACTATCATGAATGGAATCCAATGTAATGCAATGTTTATCTTTGATGTTTATGTTAATGTTAATTAATATGTGCAATGCGAAATACTTAAGTCACTTATGGAAAACTCAAAGTAGTGTAACATCGCATAGCTTAATGAATGTATGCAAATAGTTAACTTAATAATTAAACTTTAAAAAAAAAAATTATTACACCTTTATACACAATTGCAACATTCTTAGGTTATTAAGATGGGGCATTATAGATTGGTATCAGAGCCAAGGTTACAAACACTAGACGCTCTGGGTAATAGTGAGCCCATTAGGTTGACCTAGTACGTAGTGTCGCAACTGTTAGCCTTGGTTGAATAGTATCTAAGACTCGTTATTGTTATGTGTAGGAACATGCCTAGGCGAGGAGGAAGAGGTCATGGTAGAGGTCGAGGTTGAGGCAGAGGGCCAATCCCTCAAGTTCCTCCCCCTCCTAGCTCTCATCATAGTGATCAGGCATAACAGATGGGTCAGAGAAATGAGGGACATAATCCCGAACAGTCAACAGTAGAGGGTTCTCAGATACGTCCACTATTAGAGGAGGTCCTAGCTCATCTTGGACCTAGACAGGTAGATGAGCAGGAGGTTGTCAGAGAGTGAGATAGATCTCCTAGGAGAGTAGAGGACACAACACATCAGGATTCTATTATTGCTGGTCACATGAGGGATTTACTGAGGGCACGCCCTCCTACCTTTGATGGTTCAGGAGGAGGTTTAGAGGTTGAGACCTAGCTACTAGATTTGGGTAGATGCTTTGCCATGCACCCTTACGGTACTAATACCTATGCTAGATGTGCTATTATGCACTTGAGAGGATTCACCTCTACTTGGTGGCACCTAGAGGAGCAAAAGCTCCATTTGGATATTGGTTCTGTGTCTTGGGAGATGTTTCTCGAGAGGTTCAGAGCACAGTTCCTTTCAGAACATTGGAGGCAGCATAGGGCTGATGAGTTCCATGATCTACATCAGTTAGCTCTTTCTGTAGAGCAATATGAACGTAGGTTCTATGAACTTAAGCAATATGTTGGTATTGGCGACGATGGGCCTATGTTAGTACAACACTTTATCAGGGGTTTGAATTCCCGCATCAGTGGTGGTGTTCGAGTCTTTGAGCCAAAGACTATGGAAGTCGTGGTGGAGAAGGCTCGCATAGTTGAGGAGAACTTTATTATGGCCTTAGGTGGGCACACAGGAGTGCAGATTGGGAGTGCTCCTGCAGCAGGTTTTAGTCCATGGGGTGGATAGGCACAAACAGGTGGTTCTTCCAAGAACCAACAGACACCCACAAAGGGTGGGCAGCAACAACAACAACGAACACTTCAAAAGAACAATAACCCTCAACCACAACAACAATATAGTCCTCAAACAGGAAAGGGTCGCAACTGGTGGCGCAACAATTACAATAGGTAGGATCAACCTGTGCAGAGTACTCAGTCTACTATCAGTAGGGGTAGTTTTTCGCAGTCCAATGCACCTTCGGGTTGTAGAGTATTCGGCAGAGGCATAGGTTGTTATTCATGTGGGAAGTAGGGACACATAGCTAGGCAGTGTCTGATGAGAGGTCCTACTGGTTATGGGACTCGACCTACAGCTTCAGAGCCTATAGTGGGTAATCCAGGACGAGCACATACAGTATATGCTGCGGTTAATGACCCCCAATCGGATCACCAGAACATGGTGGTCGAAACTTCAGGTAAGTGACATGGTGTTAGTGTTTCTATACTTTTTGATTATGGAGCCACTGACTCCTTTATTTCATCGACCATTGTTGACCGTTGTGGTCTTGTGGCAGTAAAGCAAGGTGGTAAGTGGCAAGTTGAATTCGCCTCAGGAGTGAAAGTAGTAGTAGAAAACTTAGTACATAACTGTGAATTAAAAATTGGAACATTAACTACTTTAGTAAATTTATATGTTACACCCTTAGGATCATATGACATAGTTTTAGGTATGGATCTGTTAGCATCTTATCATGTTGTAATTGACTGTCGACTTAAGAAAGTTAGTTGCATTAATGATTTAGGTGCGAAAGTGGAAATCGTAGGCATTCAAAGACCTATCTCTTTGCAGATGATATCTGCTATGCAATTAAAGAGATGTCTACGTCAGGGATGTCAACTGTTTGCTACAACAGTTACTGATTTGGAAGAGGGTGAGAGTCAAGAGGTATCTCTTGATGATCCTATTCCTAGGGAATTCACAGATGTGTTTCCCGATGACATTCCTTGAATGCCACCGAAGAGGGATATTGACTTTAGAGTTGACCTAGTTCCTAGAGCTGAACCTATATCTAGAGCTCCTTATAGAATGACGACTCAGGAGTTAGAGGAACTTCGTATTCAGTTAGAGGAACTTTTAGTAAAGGGTTTCATTCATCCAAGTGTTTCCCCTTAGGGAGCACCGGTCATCTTCGTAAAGAAGAAGGACGGATCTCTTAGGTTGTGCATTGACTATTGTCAATTGAACAAGGTTATGATTAAGAATCGTTATCCTTTGCCTAGAATCGATGATCTTCTTGATCAAATTAAGGGAGCTAATGTGTTCTCTAAAATTGATTTGAAATCTGGTTACCATCAATTGCGTATAGCTGAAGTAGACATTCATAAAACTTCTTTTTGAATTCGTTATGGGCATTACGAATTCACAGTAGTACCATTTGGGTTAACAAATGCACCATCAGTATTCATGAGTTTAATGAATGGTGTTTTTCGTACATACCTTCATCATTTTTTCCTGGTATTTCTCGATGATATTTTATTCTATTCAAGAAACATGAAGGAACATGAAGAACACTTGAGACAGGTATTGCAATGTTTAAGGGAAAATCAATTGTATGCGAACCTAAAGAAGTGTGACTTCTTTCAACCTGAAATAAAATACCTTGGACATGTAATATCTGGAAAAGGTATTGCTGTGGATCCTTCAAAGATCCAAGCCATTATAGATTGGCCCGCACCTACTAATGTAGGTGAAGTTCGTAGTTTTATGGGTCTAGCTGGTTACTATAGGCGGTTTGTAGATGGATTTTCTAGAATCGGTCATCCTATTACTTCTCTTCAGAGGAAAGGAAAGAAGTTTGTTTGGACAGAGCAGTGTCAGCTGGCTTTTCAGACTCTTAAAGAAAAGTTAACTAATGTGCCGATACTCATTGTTCCTAATCCTACTAAGGATTTCATGGTATGCACGGATGCATCCTTAGAGGTTTTGGGAGCAGTATTGATGCAAGAACCTGGGCATGTGATTGCTTATGAGTCTCGCAAACTCAAAGATCATGAATTAAACTATCCTACTCATGATTTAGAACTAGCTGTGGTAGTGCATGCATTAGTTCGATGGAGACATTTTCTGTTAGGTCATCGTTTTGAACTTGATATTGATCACCGTAGTTTGCAATACATCTTTACGCAACCTAACTTGAATGCTAGACAAAGAAGGTGGATGGAGTTCTTGTGTGAGTATGATTTTGAAGTAAAATATGTTCAAGGCAAAGAGAACATAGTGGCTGACGCTCTTAGCCGACGTCGATATGAGATCTCTACTACTACTCTCGAAGTAGATTTGAGAGGTCAAATAGTAGCAACACTTCCTACTGATAGATTATATGAGGAAGTAAAGTCAGAGATTGAATCTGGTAGACCTTTAGAAGGTCGATTTGTAGGGTATGTTCTAGAATTGATGGTATATTACGGCATTTAGGTCTTATTTATGTACCACATGTTGAGAGTCTTTGTACATTAATTATGACATAAGCTCATCGAGCTCCATATTCAGCTCATCCAAAAGTCAAGAAAATGCATGCTAATCTATGACAATTGTATTTATGGCCTGGTATGAAACGTGATATTGCTGACTATGTATCGAGATGTCTTGAATGCCAGCGAGTCAAAGCTGAACATCAACATCCCGCTGGATTATTGCAGCCACATCTCATTCCTGAATGGAAATGGGATATTATATCCATTGACTTTATTGTAGTGTTACCTACATCATCACGTCGACATGATGCCATTATGGTAACTGTTGACCGATTGACTAAAGTAGCTCACTTTTCACTGATACACTCTTCATACAATGCTTCATCTGTAGCTATGATATTCATGGACGAAATCATTAGATTGCATGGGATTCCTTTAATTGATTATGGTTGTTGGAAATTTCTTTATGGAGGTAATATTGGATCTGGGAAAAATTCACGGAGGCTATTCTATTATTCACGGGAAAATTATTTTGGTGCTCTGTAAAAAAATTGATAAATGATTTTTGGTTGATTTTGGAATTGGAAGATCTTTGGCTTTTGGTTGTTTTGGAATTTGTTCTCGGGAAGGAATTGGTAGTTACAGGCAACAGAGGCTACAAGGGTTTCTTCACCAAAAAGCAAAGGAAATAAGGTAATCCTGTTGTAAAATTATTTTATTTGCTTTGAAAAGGAACGCTTCTGTAGGATTTATTATGTTTATTCTCTTTTTTAAAAAAAAGAGATGCCTGAAAGGAAATTATTGAGTGTATCTGGAAAATAAATTTTTATATATACTATTGAAAAAACTTTCCTATTTTCCTTTTTGAAATTTCAATGATCTTCTGTAAAAGTTTCCTGTAATCTTCTATGTGAAAACCCTAAAAAATGTGTGAATATATAGATCATTATATATATATACCTGATTTCATATACAAATTGGATTGTGAAGAACCCTATATTTATTTATTTATTTTGTGAAATTATTGTACAGATGAATTTGTATTAGAGAAATTTTATTTATTTTATATTCTAATTTTGAATCAAATGGCCGTACGGGCGAATTAGAAGTGTTATTTATAAAAAGAAAATGGAATAAATCCGTCATTGAAATCCGTATGGAATTGTTTGTTTTTTTTTTATACTTTAATTAATCGCCGTGTGGATTTTAAGTATAAAATTTATTTTCATTCATTTTAACCAGTGCTGAAGCACTATCGGGTGGGTTTACCCCGCGGCCGAACCCGCAGAGCACGGCGGCGAGGGTTGAGCCCAGTGCCGCCCTTGCGGGTAACGCTTGGCACAACCACCACGGCCAAGCTCTGTGGGCGGCCTGCAAAGGCAGCCCAACCCTCAGAGAAGCATGCGCGGGCTACGGCCTGCGCGGAAAGGGCAAAAAGCCCTAGTTTATAAATTTACCACTATCCCATAAAAAAATTTATATATATATATATATATATAAGTTATATTTTATTTAAATATAAAGAAATTGCTATATATATGTAATTTATAATTATTATGTGTGTATATATTATATATAATAACTATTATATAAATTATATATAATACATATATATATATATAATAGTTATAATTATGTATTTATTAAATATATATTAAAAAATTGGGAAACTTATTTATGATAATAAGAAGTTGAATTTTATTAATTAGTATGAATATGGAAATTGAAATGAAATAATTGGTTGTGTTTTATTATTGCAAAATTGATTCCTATTTATTTTGAATAATAGATCAAAGTGGATGATTGTAATATATGTATTTAGGAAATCCAAAGGCTAGAATTGTGTATTTGATTTTAATGACTTGTGAAGTTTATGTTTACCTTTATTACGTCAATTATAAAAAATTGGGATAATTGTGATAGAGAGTCTTCCAGAATGAACTGTATAGGAAGGGTGATGTTGTTGTTCATCTGTATATTTCTTAAGTTGTTTAGGGTATTGCACATGAATGATTATGGTGTAATGAAACCTGATATAAGAATTAGAAGTTTACTATGACCGTAGTATTTGTCATTTGTTATAATGTGACTGAGTTTTCGTGCACTTTAGAAACCCTAGTCTGGAAAACATAGAAATCCTTGTTATTTTTTAGGGGAGTGGCTATTTGTAAGGGCCGACACACAAAGTGGTGTCAGGGTAACTTACAAGTAGTTAGTAACTCAGTGATAACTAAATGACACAATAGTTAGATTAAAACTTTTAACAAGATATTTTTCCTCACTTATGACTCTTGAGCTACTTCAGTCTTGAGTATAAGATGAGAAGGCCTGGAATGGTAAATCGATGTCTTATTTCTTCAAGAGACATTCGATTCTGCAATGGATTGCAATAGGGGCCGAGTTTCGTAAGAGGTTACCATGGTAACCCAAGGATTGGGGGCCGAAACCTAGAAAGAAACACCAGGGTAACCTTTCCAACGTTGTGATGACACTCCACCTAGAATAACAGTTAACCTTGTATTTGTATTACATTCAATTGTCTAAATCTGTAAGCAATGTAACCAATAGTTTTTTGTGTACTAGTATCTAGGGTTAGTAGATTAGGTCTAGGTAACCTTATTACTATCTCCTAGCGCGGGGGGTGGACCTACGGGTACCACATGGTTGGGTGGAACGTGCACCTTACTCCGTTGGCTCCCCAATTTTGTGATCATGGCATCAAGAGTTTCATGGAGGGAGAGCTCACATTTGGAACCTATGAATACTTCTTCATTGTAATTTGTAAATTTTTATTGTAAAACTTCCCTCAATTGTTGTGAGGTGAACTCTTGTAATTGTAATCATTACTGAACTACCTCATCAAATGGATGAGAATTGTATATATTATCAAATGCAATGTATGAAACAAATTTGTACCATATACTATCATGAATGGAATCCAATGTAATGCAATGTTTATCTTTGATGTTTATGTTAATGTTAATTAATATGTGCAATGCAAAATACTTAAGTCACTTATGGAAAACTCAAAGTAGTGTAACGTTGCATAGCTTAATGAATGTATGCAACTAATTAACTTAATAATTAAACTTTAAAAAAAATAAATTATGACACCTTTATACACAATTGCAAGATTCTTAGGTTATTAAGACGGGGCATTACACTTCCTCAATGGCTTTAAAGGTTAACCTTCTTACTTTTTAACAAAATTTAATAACATTCAATTTTGTGTAATTTATGTCCACTATTATCATTTTAATTCAAAATAATGTACGAAATTTATATATTTATTTAAATTTTTTTTTTTTTAAATAATAGTTTTAAATTAATTGAAAACATGGTTGGACCCCTCTAATTTTGTGGAACTATTTCTTAAAAGCTATTTGAGTTGAATTTTATATAATAGGCAAAGGAAGCCACATATGGCATTAAGACCTTCCTTGATGGTCTTTAAGTTAGGAAATTTTTAATTTCATTCATAGGTCTTGAGGTATTTTAAACAAAAGTTGTGTTTGGAAAAAGGTATTTGGTACAAACTCCCAAAAAAATTAATGTTATATGTTTATGCTATTAGCACATGAAATTTTGGGCCTTAAAATAGCCACATCATCCCCATATTTTAATACAAATGATACATTGAGGCTTTATGTCACTTATAATAGATCTACAATTAGTTTATATAGCTCCATTTAGATCAATCCATATATCCTAATTTCTATCAAATCATAGGGTGTCAATTTCAATAATTACACAATGAAGCACATACGATTTTTCATTTGCTAGTAGAGGGAACTATCTTATTATGCCATTAAAATAAAATATAGGTCCTCAATACTTTTCATCTTTATTTTCCATCATTACATTGAACCTTATAAGGGACATCTTCATTGGTAATCATCTAATGCATAAAGACAAATAATGTCAAACAATAGCCAGGTTAATTTTATAAATAACTTAAAATAATTTATAACATGGGTAAACAATAGAGTCAATCACATAATCTATCATATACTTATCAATCAAATTTCATAGATCATGTCTATTATTCTAATGACTAGCTTCCAAATAAAAGCATCCTTCTAAATAAATTAAAGTGTTCAATTATGGTTACATGTTACCAATTTTACTTCTTGTAAAATAATATAATCAATAGACTCAATAGAAATTATATTTACAAGCTTATCATTTGTCTCATTTTCTTCTCTTATTTGTGCCTTCAATAATTACTGGATTTATTTTACATGACCACCAATATTAAGTAATGATGCTTTGTGTGTAATCTAGTAATTTGAATGTTTTGAAATTATTAAAAACTATGATAGATGTTGAATGTTTTTTTGTTAATGGTATGAAAATATTATTGATGAGTAGATGAATTATTACAACTGTTTTAGATTTGTATTCCCTTTATCTAGATATATTATTTACCAAGGTCTCATTTCTCTTTTAGGTGTACATACATATATATAACATGGAAAATGCAGATCATGTTCCACCTCTAGATTCTTTGTTTGCAAATACCACTAATGAGATTAAAAATTTGAGAGAATCATTAGCATAGGTTGCAAACCCAAGGATATACTCTGAACCATGCACAATGTGTCAATATTACATAGTTTAGAGAAAATAAGAGATGAACTTGAGAGGACTAGTGCATTTTCCCTAGATAGAGTAGCTGCTATTCTTTCCCACATGCGGGAAGAAGTACATGGTGATGTTCCCCTTAAACAAATATAGGATAGTGTGACCAAAGAAATGATAAAAAAAACTTGTTTTCCTTTTTATCAAAATGTACGTAAGGTTAGGGGATACCAGGTCACTAGATGTGTCGATTGTGCTATGCTGAATTGATCTACCCACGATTTCTTGCAGCACATGGTCAATACCCAAACAATGACCAGATTCCATTATATTTTGTTCAAAAGTTGTGTGATGAGGTCCATTTGGGCCTCAAAGTTAACTACCTAGACATTCCACCATATGTTGGTCAGGGGTGTGGCAGGATTTCCGATAGGCTCACCTATCATCGAGCAAATAGACCAACCCCAATGTTTAGAGCATTGGTTGGTGAGAGGTCTCCTGCTCTCACCCCAACTCTAGCCCTCATAGCAGATGAGGTTGTCGTTGCTTCCCAAAAGGAAGCAATTGACACTGTAGGTGACATTGCGGCTTCCACCACTAGGATATCTAATGATCATGTAGGTCAATATTTGATGTCTAGACATTTCTGATCCATGCCATTTTCAGCATAGTGGACCACCATGGGTCCTACAGTGGCCAACATCGCTACTCCTACACAGCTTGATGCACTTAAAGGAGATATGGCATGTCAGACTCTGCATTGTTTGGCTGGGGACCTTTTGGAGGCATATACCCACATTGCATTAGACTATGGGATTAGTATAGAGCATGTCAAAGATCGTTTGGCACACAGATTCCATTCAGCTCTAGGATCCCATCACTCTCAGTCGAGCACTAGTGAGCATCAGGATCCACCCATAGTTTATTCAGCAACTGCATAGACTATGGGTTTTACTAATATGTTGATTGGTTCTAGTTCATCATCGTTGATGCCATCTCACCTTCATAGTCCTCTACATTCATCATTTCTGACACGACATGGGATAGATCAGATGGATGCAAATGTTGATTCATCGCTTGACCATCTAGTGGATATGGTGGAGGTGACCATTTCAGAGGACTTAGGTCATCCAATGTCAGATGATGTGCATGTATGTGTGCATGTGCATGTTTCAATTCTTTTTTAATTATTTTTAAATTTTTGTTTTAACTAGATATTCATGTAAGTTGATATATATGTATATATATTGTTACAAGTGGACATACCTCATGTCACTCCTACCCTTGGTCCAGATCGTGTACATGATCAACATGACTCTGTGGATGAATCTGTTGCCAGTGGACATGTGAGTTTTAAATTTTTATATATACACGTGTATATGTACATGCAATATGTATGCATAGATCTAGATAGATATTTAAAAATACAAGTTCATTTAAAAATAACTTTTATAAAATTTATTTAATATAAATTATATGTATTTAACACATTTTGTACACAATTTTATTTGCAGGGCCCAACACATCCATCAGAGCAGAACCGTTCTCATTCAGATGGTCATTTGACTAGGAGTCAACATTCATATTAGGCCATGCACACTAGATTTATGATCTTTACTACATGTATTTTCTTATATGATGATCTTTAGTATTCAAGATTTGATGATTTCTAACTTACATTTGCTTATATGATATACATACATTTTCTTATTTGTTGATCTTTAGTATTCAATATTTGATGATCTCTAATTTACATTTGCTTATATGATATGTACATACATTTTAGATTATATGATATATACATACATTTTCCTCTTTGCTTATAACATGTGTTTGCTTATGGTTACATGTTTACATGATATATGTATGCATTTTCTTTAAATATTCAATATACATACATGTTTGCTTATTTGATGATCTCTTACAACTTACATTTCCTTATATGATATACATTTGATCTCTAGTAGAATTTTAGGAAATCAATGCCACTTTATAATTAAGTTCATTCATGTTGATCACAATAAATATTTTTAAAAAATGACTTAAGCAACATGAACCATTGAGTTGGGAACAAAATATAATCTTTTTGAAAAGTAACTTGAAATTCAATTCAAATATAATTAAAAAAATTCAATTCAAATTATACCTCTATTATACATTTTTGACAATAACAAAATTCTAAAATTACTAGATATGTTGTGCATACCTATGCATTAAATAACAATAAACTCCACAATGAAATAACTTGTTTGTATACCACTTGATTCATTTAAACTAGGATCTAGTTATTACATGTACAGTAGAATAATTTTTTTCCCATCCCATATGCATATAAATAGAAGCTTATTTTTCATTATTCTAGATATCAAATTGCAAGATTAATTCGCATTTATATCACTTGGAGTGTAGATTTTGGAGAAGTGGTTTTTGCACATTTATCAAGGAGGCAAATATTGGAGAGACAACTTTTCATTTTTATCAATCAAGGAAAAATTTGGAGGAGAATTTAACTAAGTTGGTAGAGGACTTGTTTTGAGTCATCTTTAAGTTGAAGAAGAAAATGGGACAACAAAGAAAAAGAAAAAATGCGTCTCAACGAAAATTGTCAAAAGAAGAAGAACAAAAGAGGCATGAACAAAACATGGAAAATTATCATAGAAATAAACAAGGTACATGCTTGTTTCTTCTCTGTCTGTCTCTCTCTCTCAAGTGTGTGTTTAGGAATTTTATTAACACCTCAATTTGTTTTGCTTATAAATATATTTCCAATAGTCATCTTGCATAGACATTCCCTAAATTCTTTATCATCTATTTCCAATTGCTTTTGTTCCATAGAATTCTTAAGTTCAAGAATCTTTTATTTTATTTGTTTCAACTCCACTTAGATAACTCATAGTCTCTCACTTTATTTTCTTGCATGTAAATTCAAACAACAAGCAAGAATTTCTCAAGTTGGAGTCGAGCCAAATCTAGATATTGGATCAAACGAATCTGTTGAAGAACACATGGACCTTGAAGTTAGGGAGGAGACACAAGTTCAAACAATGCTTGTTGGAGAGCGATCAAGATCACTTCCTTCTACTGGTATGGATGAGCATATAAAACTAGCATAAAATTCTCTCACTTATAACATCATGTCTTATCACTTTGTTTGCTTGCATACATAAACTTCACTTATATAGAATCATCTCTCACTTTTGTTTGCAAAATATTTTGTGACATGTAGGAAGGTCTCAACAAGCAGGAAGTTCTCATGCTCAATTCGAGCCAAATCTAGACATTGGATCAAATGAATCTACTCAAGAACACATGGTCCTTGAAGATAGGGAGGCCCAAGTTCAAACAATGCATGTTGGAGAGGGGTCAGGATCACTTCCTCCTACTGGTATGGATGAGCATATAAAACTAGCTGAAAAGGTGAGGAAACAAATTTCTCATACAAATTTAGATCATTTACTTGAAATGGATATGGAGAAATTGAAATGTTATGCCAACCAGCCTTATAATAAGAGAAAGAGGTCAATGACTAAATCTGTAAATGGAATAATCAATTAGAATTTCAATCATCTTGATACACTTGAAAAAACCCAATTGTTATCACGTTTACTTCTTCGTGATGAGCTCAAAGAGTCATTACAATTGTTGGGTGTACATTTGACATCAAATAAGAAGAAACACATGGGATTACAAAAGGATATTGTTCAAAATGTTAAAAATGGTTTATATTCCATTGGGAAAGGATCTCGATTAGTGGATAAGGCCACTACAAGAAGGGTGATGTTGACATCTATTGTACATCAAGATATAGCAAGAAAAAGAAAAATGTTTGCACTTTAAATTGAAATTGGTTATAGTAGAACCAGATTAATAAAATATGAGAAAAAAAGAATGTTTTTGGATGAGAGTTTAGAAGGAAATTGGGCAATTATGTGTAGAGCTCCCCATTTTGATAGGATTGAAGATGTTGTTAGGAACTTGGTCTCAGGTTTTTGGCATGATCAGACACATCCATCATCAAATACTAGAGATGTTATGAGACATAAGATTGGACTTGGTATTTATGAAAATCATATCAAACATTGGCTAGCCATAACACAATTTGAGATGTATATGAACTTTTGTAATGCATATCCTCATATAAAGATTGGGAAAACAATGTTTCAAAGGTTAAAGCCATATTATGTGAAGATAAACAAGTTTTTTAAAACTTGTTGTTGCCGTTATCATATTGAATTTGAGCTCTACTATCAGGTGTTTTGAAAGATGAGAGAAGAAAGACGTGGCTTTCAAAATGCACCTCCTAAACATGCAAGTTTGTTCATAAAGTCTATATTATGTGATCATGAAAATGGACCTCAAATAAACTACATAAAAGGAATTTGTGAGATGTGGAAATTTGGCTAAATTTCCTTCAAGAATTGAGGATATTGACCTAACAAAGACAGTAAATTGCAAGAGGTAAGTATTATTTTTAGAGAGTTTGTTTGTTTCAATTTGATTAGATTGTTATTTGAATTCTCTTTAATGTAATGTTTCATTGATTGTGTACTTTATTACTTATTCACATATTTTACTCACACAGGTACAAGTATGTAAAGTTGCAAAAAAAATTTGAGAAAGAATCCACAAGGTTGAACTATGTAGAAGAGGAGATTCCCATTGGAAAATTTAAGGAAGATTTTCAAAAATTGATACGACCATACATACAACATTCCTTTTTTGTTAAGTGGCAAGCACAACAATTCCAAACTTTGAGAAATACTTTCCCACGTGGAACAATTCTATCAGTACTTGAATTTGCAAAAAATTACTCCTTTGTACATCAAAAGGAGATTCAATTAGAGTATTACTTTTCAAAGCTGATCACTATTATGGTTCATGTGTGTTATCAACATGCACAATCAGAATTGGATGGTGTTGAGAGTACAAATGAAGAATGAGCCATTAAGAAAGAATATCACTTTTACATTAGTGATGATAAAGAGCATGAAACACTTTTTGTCCAACATTGCTTTACAATATTTTTTGAGAATTTGATAAGCAGGGGTGCAAATTTTGAAAATCATTTTGTATGGTCAAATGGATGAGCGACAAAATTCAAATCTTCATGGCCATTCTATGCACTTTGTAGATATCATAAAATCTACAAAATACCACATGTTTGGAGGTTTTTTGAGAGTGGGCATGGAAAGGGTGAGCATGATGGAGCAGGAGCTTGCATCAAATGAGCTTTAAGAAAGCATGAAATGAGTTATCCAAAAGATCATATAGACAATGCACATGATGTTGTTGGATGGTGCAAGAAAAACTTTGCATCAAATGTGGTCGGTACATCTTCAAGAAAAAACTGACACATTCCACATAGAGTGTTTTGGGAGATATCAGGTATGTATAGATTACATTAAATCAAAAAATTTAATTTATTTAAATTTAAAATTTATATATATAAAAATATTTGTTCACATAAGTTTTTTGTTGTACATGTATCTAGGTGTGGACAGAAGATCAATGCATGGATACAAGAGGTAGAAAAAAAAAATCTTTGCATTGTGTTAGGAGTTTAGATAGTCACCATGGATGGACATTAGACACAAGGGATTACTCTTTTTTTTGCATTGAACAATCAAGAACTTGGATATGTTGGTAAATAGGATACGGTGCCACTAGTTGTTTCATAAACATATGATGAAAATGAGGAAGAAAGATTTGAAGAAATTCCTTTGATTTCAATTGATTATGACCATATTTCAGGATTGGTTTGAAAAGGTACATGTGTAAGTTTTCAATAATTTAAATATTATATATAGCTAGTTAATGATCTTTAGAGAAATTTCTAATTTTCTTAGAATTTTTTTGTGTAAATTTGGTGTACAGGAGATGTTTTTGCAGTCATGGCAGAGCCTAGAAACATCGAAGGTGTTAGCTATTATATATTGTGTTGCACAAAAGAGAGGAATAAGCTAACACAACTTGAAACAAGTGATGGAATGTCATTTCCCACAGGTGAGTTTGAATTTAAAATTTTATATACATTGTATTCACATGTGCACATTACATTATAAATATTAAATATATATTATACAAACCTTGAGCATGAAAATGTTGCACATATTCATATGTCTTACCTTAGGTTCATGTTTACCATGCAGGTTTTGTTGTAGTGCAAGGGACATATCTAAAACAAGTCAAAGTTATTCAACATGGGATTCATTTTGCTGACTATCAACCTGATAACAAGGTATATCAATATAGTCACTTAATAATTGCTACCACCCTACATCTTCATGCAATTCCACATGCACGTGGCCGAAGAAAATGGAGACTAGATAGTGATGATCATAAAAAAATTCTACATGTTATTGAAGAGCAGGCTGAACCAGAATCTTTGACTTAGATTATATCCATGGTTTTCAAGTTCACTTGTAACCGTATACATGTTCAAGAGAGAAATTATAGCAACTTGTACATAGTTGTAAATCATTTTGTGTGAATTACAATTATATGTACATATTTGTTCCATGGAAAATTCTTAAGCTCAAGAATCTTTGATATCATCATCTCTCACTTTTTTAGTTGTATGTAAACCCATATATATGCTTTCAATCCTTATTTGAAACTTAGTGAAGTTTTTTAAAATCATTTTGCCTAAATTACAATTATATACAACTTATATTTTTTCATGGAATTCTTAAGTTCAAGAATCTTATATACAATTATATACAACTTATATAATTTGTTCGATCAAATTGTTCCATAGGAAATTATGTGAATTTTAAAATTAAGTATTATCTAATTATAAAATTATTGTACACATATATAAAACATAAATCAATGCAAATAAAAAAATAAACCCTAACCCTTAAACCCTTAACCCTATAACCCTAAACCCTTGTACCCCCTACCCTGTATCTCTCTCCCCCTCCCCTCCTCTCTCTCTTGAAAGTTCTCTCCTTCCTACCCCCTCTCCCTCTCTCCCCTCTCCCATTAGCCCTTAAACCCTACCCTTTATCTCTCTCCCACTCCCCCCTCTTTCTCTCTCAAGCCTCTCCCTCCTACCCCCTCTCCCTCTCTCCCATCTACCCTCAACCCTTAAACCCTAAACCCTTGTACAACCCCTACCCTTTAACTCTCTCCCACTCCCCCCCTCTCTCTCTCAAGTCCTCTCTTCTGCCTTAACCCTTAACCCTTAAGCCCTAGTACCCCTCACCCCTTTATCTCTCTCCTGCTCCCCCCCTCTCTCTCTCCTCAAGTCTCCCTCCTACCCCCATCTCCTCTCTCCTCTGCATTTAACCCATAGAGCCCTTGTACCCCCTGCCTTTAGCTCTCCATGCCCCCTCTCCTCTCTCCCTCTGCCTTAACCTTAAACCTAGAAGCCCTTATAGCCCATACCCTTTCTCTCTCTCCCTGCCCCCCTCTCTCTCAAGTCTCTCCTCCCTACCCCCTCTCCCTCTCCTCTGCCATTAACCTTAAACCCTAAACCCTTTGCCCCCCTGCCGCTATCTCTCCCTCCCCCTCTTTCTCAAGTCTCTCCTCCTGCCTCTCCCTCTCTCCCTCTGCCCTTAACCCTTAAACCATGCACCCTTGTGCACCCCTACCCTTTATCTCTCCCTCCCCCCATCTCTCTCAGAGTCTCTCCCTCTCTCCCCTCTACCTTTAACCCTTAAAATATAAACCCTTGTACACCCCCTACCCTTTATCTCTCTCCCACATCCCCCCTCTCTCTCTCAAGTTTCTCCCACCTACACACTCTCCCTCTCTCTCCTCTACCCTTAAACCCTAGTACCCCCTACCCTTTATCTCTCTCCCACTGCTCCCCTCCCTCTCTTAAGTCTCTCCCTTCTACCCCCTCTCCTTCTCCCCCCTCTACCCTTAATAGTTGAGCCTTGGCCTGCCTACCTTTATCTCTCCTCCCTCCCCTCTCAGTCTCTCTCCTCCTATCCCCTCCCTCTCTCCCTCTGCCGTTAGCCCTTGAAGCCCCTAAACCCTTGTACACCCCCTACCCTTTATCATTCTCCCACTCCCCCCCTCTCTCTCTCAAGTCTCTCCCTCATACTCCCTCTCCCTCTCTCCCCTCTACCCTTAACCCTTAAACCCTAAACTCTTGTACCCCCTACCCTTTATTTCTCTCCCACACTAACTCATTTGACTGCAAAATCCAATGAAAATGTCCTACAAAATATGTATAATTTGATGTATCGTTGGGTGCTTGTATAATTTGATGTGTAATTTTCAATTTTTTGAAAGTTTATCCCCGACGTTCGTCAAAATTTCGACTATTAGTTTCATCAAAATTTTGACAAACATGAAAAATAGAAAAAAATCAAATTGTGGCTGACATAAAGAAAAGTGAGTTCGCTGATTTATTGCGACAATGTTTTTCTCTACTTGAGACAGTTTGTGGAGAACTAAGGACGATTTTCTTGGGAAAAAAAATAAAAAATCAAGAAGATATCACTAGGTTGAGGGTAGTCATTGTCTTTTGCAGAATTTAGTTGAGAAGCCAGATTTGTAGTTCCAGGTTTGAAAATCATATTTTAAAGCAACATATCATCAGATTTCATTTTTAGAGGTTTAGGGTTTTGCGAATTTCATGTCTAGATTTTGTTGTGTGGAATCACCATAAGATCACAACCAAGGAACAGATTCTTGTGACTTTAATTATGTGATCCATAAATCTATTGGTCATGTGGCACAATTGTGTTATAACAAATACAAGATGCATTCATGTGTGACCCAAGTTTAATGTGGCTATGTTGTGATAGAAATGGAGGAACTCATATAATGTAGTTAATTGGGTTGTATATTAATGTAGGTGTCAATCATCATTGGGTGCATTGAGGTTTTCTCAAGTTTAACGAGGTTAGGATGTAATTATAGCATGATCGAAGAGTGATTACCTCTTGCTGCAATAAAAGAGCCTATAACTCTGGTTGATATGCAAAGTGGTTGTGTTGTATCTATTATGTAGTGCATTCAAGCACAAACCATGTTTAATGGGCTATTCTAGAGAGTGATCAAGATTTTCTAAACCTTATGAATGTTACTTAAAAGTGTATAGCTTAAACTGCAAACCAAGTTTGTTACATATTTGAATGCAATCTTGGGTTACCGCAAACTATAATAATGTGATCTGCTAATAACCATTATGAAGAAAGTATTAAAAGCAAGACCCATGCTATATGGGGTACATTTCCCACTGATTCAGTTTACATACCTTAATGATGTTACAAGCCTCCCACACACACACTCACAGGATGCAATCCAAGATCATACCCTTTTCAAGACACTTGAGATGTGACAGTCAAAAACAGGCTAAGCGGTGACAAGATAATAAAGCTCAAACCTTGCATAATAAAGTGGAGATTTTAACAGTGAGTTTCCTTACCCCCTTGCTGACTTTAAGGGTTTTTCAAATGCTTTTGGTAGTGTTAGACAAGGCAAATGCAATCAGAGAATGACTATCCAAATGAAGTAATAGTGGTAATCATAGGTTTAATGTTTCTTCTTAGCCATTAATGTATAATGGAGGTAGTGGATTGCATGTTTGAGCAGTGTTTTGAGACTCATCAAAGATGGGAGAATAGTGAATAATACCTTGTGGACTATGAAGTAGTGTCAATAAGGTTGAAGGATCTTAAGAACTACAATACCATGAAACAATGAGTCCCCTGTAGTAAGTATGCAGTCTATAGGGCATAGTTTGATTTTATAGAAGGATGCTCATGAAAGGAATATTCAAGTGATAGTGAGTGAGTTGTTTGAGATTGCAGTTGAGGGTGCAATAACCAGTCTTAAAGGAAGTTAGCAAAGCAGTAAATGTGCACGAAAATCAAATCGTACACAACAAACAATTCACAATGTTATCTTGCATAATGCCTTGAGTTTGAAGAAAAAAATATCATTGTATCTTGATGAAAGTGAGCCTTAATGGTCAATCACTAGAAACCATGATTTTAAAACATGCTATTGTCTTATCGAGGCAACATTTTAAGCAAGGCGGTGAGTGGTGGTTTGGAATAATGGAAGGTATGAAGGACTTGTTTTATATGCATACTATGTAGTCTAGCTTAAGACAACGTTCTTAGAAGAGATTGAAGGTGGATTATGGAACTCAAGGGTTACCATGAAAAGGATTAAAGCAAAGACTGAGATCTATTTAAAAGCCATGGTCATGAAGATATTAAAGATGTCACATGCAAAAACCTAGTAGCTAGAGTAATGAATACATTGCCAAAGAGGATAGTGTGCTGGGGAAGATTTAGGAGATCTCCACATTATCTAATTATAGGGAAATACATCATTTATTTATTTTTTTAATTAAAAGAAATCATTCTAAACCCTATATAGGATACATTGATACTTCAAAAGCTTCTGAAGTAATTTGAGATTATGCAAATATATTTCAAGTAAATACCTGGATTACAAATAGTAGCGAGAACAATGTAAGATTTGTTGGTGAGTAAAGAATAGGATAAGCTTGAATCCTATGCCTCATTTCGCGCATCCTCCTCCACCATTCTCTATCATTCTTTCACGGAAACACTTCTCCATTTTGGTGGTCTATGCTTGAAAATAATGTGTTGCAATGAAGTTTTAGAGTATATTTTATTAGATAGAAAACTCCGATGCAGTTGGGCTATGCCTGAAAATAAGATTTTGATACAAAGAAGTTTTTAGGGCATGTTTACTAAAGGTTTTAGAGTATTTTGGTGGGCTATATTCTTGATTCCTTAAATGAGGATTTATTCAAATGGATTGTGACTAAATAAATGGCTAACTTTTTGAGTGTTTTATTTCAATTAATGACTAAATAATTTTTAATCTTGACCAAACTGGCAATTTATTTACTCCATTTATATTTGATTCAAAAATGGCCAGGGAATTTAGTTATTTTAGTTGTTGTGACTAAAATTTTTAGTCACCTAGTCATTATTTTCCAAATTCTACTAGTGTGTGCTTCCTTGTGTGATTAGGGCTCTCTCAATGTTGAGGGCCCTAGGAATAAGCTTGTCATAATAAGTGACACATTACATCTTTGACTAAAAGGATAAATCCGTATTGACATTAGCAATGATGATTTTGACTTGTTGCTCCTTAGGAATGGGTCACTTGCTCTTACTAGCTCGCTACCTCCATCATTGTAGGAAGTTTGTGATCAAGTTCAATATTTTGATTTTAGGAATCTTAACGGTTGGAAATCATAGTAAAATCAGAATTTAATACGTTTTGGAATTAGCATTTTAAAGTGTTTTTTGGGGTCATTAACTTTAGACTATCTTCTCTTTTGCAAGGGTGGTTGCATGCCAAAAATTTTTGGTGTAAAATATTGGAATTATTAGATTTTGTTACTTGTCTATGAATAAAAATTATTGGAGTGTGAGTTTGATATTTTTTGAAGATCTAAATAGTCAAGTTTGGTAAAGAAAAATCATGTCAGATAATATTAGTCCAGAACAAAATGAAGAGACACTTGATATATTGTGGGCTAGATTGAAAAGAAAGGGTGATGGAAAATTTTATTGTCCTTGCAATAATTGCATGGGCTTAAAGACGAGACGACTTTTAATCACAACAACTGAGAAACATTGTAGGCAGCATGGTCACATTGAAGGGGGGCATGATTATCGTCCATTGGTAAGTTGTTCATTAATTATGTGTGTTTATATTGATTGAATTTGTAAATGTTTAGATTGTTTTAACATTTTATTTATATGTATATAATCACTTGATCATGATCATGGTTTATTTGTGTCTATCATTATTATAAAGGTGGGGCGCCCTAGGGTAGATGATATGGATTATCATGGCCCATAGAATGTGGTTTTGCAAGCAGATGAACATGGAGCTGTGAATATCGAAGTTGAAGTTAGTGATCCTATGGAAGAAGATGATCATGCACTAGAAAAAATAGTTGAAGATGATAGTACAAATATATTGATCCATGACACATTTAGTGGTAGAGCTGATCATGATGATCGAGATGACTTTGATGATGCTCATGATTTACCTATTCTTGAGAAGGCATATAAGCCCCTTTATGAAGGCTCCCAAACAACTCTTCTCTCTACTGTATTGTTGTTGTTGAACTTGAAGGTTATGAATGGTTTATCAAACATAGCAATCTCATAGATGTTAAGGTATGTCATATATGTCATCTTTTTTCATCTATTTTAATTGTTGTTAGTTCATCACTAGTAAATAAAGGATGAAATATGTACCATTAATATTCTTTATATTAACAAATTATTTTTTATTGTAGATTGATTGGTGAATTTTTGTTACCACCATCAAATATTTTATCTCACTCACCAAAATTTATCTAGAATTATGAAAGATATCAAAATGGAGTATCAAGCAATAGATGCATGTCCCAATGATCATATTATATGTCATAAACAATAGGAATTTGCAACAAAATGCCGAGAATATCATATCAGTAGATATCAAACAAATCAACTAACAAAAAAGGTGTCTCACAAGGTTCTTCGTTATATTCCCATTATTCCACGTATGCAATGATTATTTAGGTGCAAAAGCTTAGCGCAATTTATGGATTAACATGCATGGAATAGAAGTGGAGATGAAATTATTCGAATGTCTACAAATGGTTCTGCATTTAGGGACATGGAGGAAAAATGGCCACACTTTAAAGAATAACCTCGTAATCTCAGGCTTTCATTGGGAGTGGACGGTGTCAATCCATTTGGAGAGCTGAGATCTATTTACTCGGTGTGGCCTATTTTTGTTATCAATAATAACATTCCTCCATGGATGTCAATAAAGAGGGAACACATAATTTTGTCAATGATTGTTCCAGGTATTTGTTTACATCAATTTTCTTTAATGTAATAGCATCTCATTTGTCTTATTTGTTGCATAATGACTTATATTTTTTTCATTCAATAGTCATGTACATTAATTTATATATATTGTAGTAAAATGGTTATAGTAATTATGTAATGTTTATGTTCATTCAACTAGGTAAGTACCAAGTTAAAGATATGAATGTATATATCAAGCCTCTTATCGACGAGTTACCAAATTTATGGAATGGCATCACTATGTATGACGTCTCTAGACCAATAGGATAAAGACAATTTCAATTCCATGCAATGCTTGTATGGACAATTCATGATGCCCCAGGGCTAACACATTTTTGTAGTATGTTATAACATTGGACTGCACTTTAACAATATTTAATTTGATGAAGTAGATATCATGCATGTTTTTAAAATAATCTATTAATTATATATAATTATAAAAAATGACATATTTAATCCAATTATATATGATCTTGCAGGTCTTCAAACAAAGGAAAAATTTGCATGTCCAATTTGTGGTCCAATGATGAAATCTCGTCATTCAACAAGTTTAGGAAAGCAGGTTTTTGATAAGTATAGGCACTTCTTCCATAGAAATCATAAGTATCGAACTACTGAAAAAAATATTTTCAATGGGAAAGAGGAGACTACATCAAAACCACGAAGAATGACACCTCGCCTATGGAAGTTAGAATATAATAGAATTAATTGTCAAGGTTATACATCAGATCAAATTGTTTATCTATCATATATGATATGTTTTGAATTTATATTTTTATATTGTGTTTTGTTTACTCGTGTTGTAATTAAAAATGATTTTTGTTGTTAATTTGTTTAACTTATATGCTTCATGAAGGTCGTCAAGGCATTAATGGTCGACTTCCATAGGGACTGAAAAGTTATCCCAAATAATTTAGTAGGTTTCCCTACTATGAGCAACTACAAATTGTGCATTTGTTTGATACAATGCATATCGGAAAGAATATAATAGAAACGTTATGGAAAATATTGGATGGAAGGCATGACAAAGAAAAAATTGTCAAAATTTGTAGTGACATTCAGGAAGCCAATCATGCAATGAAAAATTTCATTCAATTAAATAGCGATGGAGACCAAATTAATATAAGTTCCATTCATTGGTTATTAACAGAGCAAAAAAGCAATGCTATAAAAGAAGTCATACGAATTTTTTTATTGCCCACAGGATTTGCTACAAACATAAACAATATAATAACAAAGAAAGGTGAATTTGGGTCAAGGATGAAAATGTATGATTGGCATACCTTCATTAAGGTAGTTATTCTGGTATATTATATACACTTGTATAATGCACGTACTTTTCAGTGTATTGTGTTTACTACTTTTGTAAAAATAATGAAAAGATCATTTTATAATTGTTGCAGTACATTCTACCTCTATCTCTCCTAGACAACTTTGACAACAACATCAAGCAAGTTATATATAATCTTGGGAAATACATGAGGTAAGTAGCAATATTTGTTCAATTCATTGTATACATCTTATAATTGTCATTTGTTTTACTTGTTATGTAATATACTGTATATTTTTGTTAAATCACATTTGTGCCTTGAATCACTTACAGATGGTTGTCATCTAAATAAATCCATAAAGAAGATAAAAATTATTGGAAGAGAAAAATTCCTCGTCTAATGTGTGGAATGTAAAAGTGTCTACCTTCAACATTTTTCAATGCACAAGAACACTACCTCATACACCAAGTTGAGGAGATTGAATTGTGTGGACCTGTACACACAAGGTCAATGTGCATGGTTGAGAGGCACTTGAAATTTTTGAAGGCTTTGGTTAGACAAAGAGCACATCCTAAGGATTCTATGCTGGAGGGATATATGGTATACCAGACCATGGTGTACATTAGTGAATATCTTCCTAAGTTTGTAACAAAGATCCATGTAGATTGCATTTGGGATCCTAACTCCATTAACAAATTCGAAGGGGAGTACTTGATGGGGAAAGGTAGATTGAGGAAAGTGAGAGGTAATTATAAGATGGTCATGGAGATTAATTGGAATACATTTTACATATGGTTTTTATGTATATTGTAATTATTTAATTTTTAATCTTCAATATACATCAATTATAAATTAAGGTCATATAATATGGTATTTAACTAATTATATGTCGTTTGTGAATTAATTTTTTTTGATATAGTTGGTCGAGAGTGGGATGCACTATATTTTTACATCACAAACAATCTTGATTGGATGATGGTATGGATTGAACAATGTCAACAATCTGATCACGCATTAACATGGGAAGGTGTGGCTTCATTAGATAAAGAAGCTTATCGTAATGGAGGTTCTAATGTTACACAAAGGGAAATTGATTTAGCATATGATTTAAGAGATAAAAATGTATGTATAAATATATTAATCACCCATATTATTTAATTATTTTCAATTATATTGATGTATATATATGTTGAGATTTTTTTCTTTGCATACATTTGGCCAAGAATAAATATGTTTATCAACTGACGATATTGCAATAATTTTTACATGTTTGACATATTGCGAGGTGCTGAAACACCACAAAGACTATGTGGTGCAATGAAATTAAGTAAATTTCAAATCAAATGTTGGATGACTTGAAGAAAACTTGTGATTCTAGTATAATTACAGTCTTTCAGGTGACTAATGTTTTATCTAGAAGCGACATACATCTAGAAGTCTAAGAAAATTGATACTATGGGATTTTGGATGATATACTTGAGTGTGAATTTAAAGTCCAGCCAGTTAATCTTGTTAGTTGTCCTATGAGTATAGGCTCACGATTGAATGAAAATGATCCTAAGAACTATTATTGCACATGATAATGGATTTACCATGGTTAATACAAAGTTGATCGAGCAAGCTGGAAATGAGCCCTATGTTCTTCCAAGCCAATGTGAGCAGGTATTTTACTCAGAGGTTCTAGGTAAAATGGGTTGATCATTTTTTGTTAGACATGATCCAAGAGGAAGGTCGGTAAAGTATAATGTGGTGGAAGAAGAATATACCGAAGAACTAGAAGATGATGTAGATGATGATCAGGATTGAAACAGTTAGTTGATGATGTCCCTGACAAAGATGTCGAAGAGGAGGAACTAGATCATGATGATGTAGGAGTTAATGTTCATGAAGATGATATATGTGTGGTTGATGACATTATCAAAAATGATATCGATGACGATGATGATGATATGACCAATCCTTACAATGTTGAATCTGGATCAGATGATACAAACAAAGAGTTGGATGAAGAAGAAGATCAATGACATTGAAATTTATGAGTTATGAAATTATATTATCTATTTGATATTAATTTCTTGATAGAATTATATATGACTTATGTGGTTACATAATTAATTCATGATTTTTTTATTTTTTTATTCCATTACATAATTAATTTAATGATGTACTTTTTAATGTTTGAAATGTCAAACTTAAAACATTTCAATAGTGATGTTAACAACCTTGAAATTAGTGTGTTTTATGTTTCATGTGATCATAAAAGATTAAAAAGTCAGTTGTAGAGGTGATTGTTCAGTGGCTGACATGTAAAGGCCTTTAAAAGGCATAAAGTGATCATTGTAATGGTTGTTGATGGTTGAGGATTTAAAATACAAGTTCTTGACATTCAAAAATCTATGTTTTCCTTCAAAAAATTTGTATTTTTCCTATTATGCAGCACTGTATAGTCACATGCAGCTATATTTGATGTGAAATCAATTCCAAGTCGTGAAGATATGTGTTAGTTTTGATTTGAATCTGATTTGAGGGGCTTAAGGCGTTGATTTGAGTTAGAAAGCTTCATTTCTTTGCATACAACCCGGTTACCCTATTTTTTAGGGTTTTGTAGTCCAAACATGATATAAAGGGGCTCTTACACTTTTTGTGATTACTGTAGCTTGTGTAAGAGGACCCATGGATACTGCTGTAATTGTAGGATGCATGAATAGGGCATAGGATGAGAAATAAAGAAGGTATAGTTGTTGTCCTCAAGAGTTTGGTGAAGAAAAGCATGTGAAATGAGAGGTACTTTCTAGCCCGATGCTTGTTTACTCCTTCATTTTCTATAAGAAGGATTTCAAGGCCAAAAGTATGGGTTAGCAAGTTAGATATTTTTTGGTCGAGTCTAGGTAGAGTTGCAGACCAAATTGTAAAGTTCGATGGTTTTAAGGAAAATGCAATTTAGGTTTTGAGTCATTCTGTAGTAGGTTTTGAATTCATGGGGATTTGATGTTTTATGACAGTACTGACATTTGAATTGAAATGATTAATTCAAACTCATGTCTCTCCATTGTACATGCATATCTAAATTTTGAATAAGATAATCAAGGGTTGTCTCGTTCATCTCACTCTTGTGGTGTGTATGATTTCTGTTTTACCTTTAATTCAAGGAGTTAATTAAAATGTTTGAATGGGATTGTAGGTGGATTTGTTCTATATAAGGATTTAATAAATAGTATTGGGTTAGAATACATGCTGATGAAATTGTAAAGCAATGTTCTCAAGGATCTTATATGTTATGTGTTAAATCTCTCATAAACCCTTAGATGTTTATGAATTTGACTCCCTCAATGGATATATGACACTGATGTAAGTTGTACTAATTCGTATGGTTCAATATTTTGTTTGTCTTTACCTAGTGCTTGCTAAAAATTGAAAATCAATAACTATTTTACATTGTGGAATGTGTTGTAGTTATCTCATGCTCCAAATAGTTGATATTACTAATGAACAACCAATTCTATTCAGTATTATGCTATAATGTTGAGCTATTAAATAAGATTATCTATGTTGTTAATGTTGTTTACTTTAATGGTGCAGACATTGTAAACACATTAAGGGATCACCCTCCCGGGTCTTGTAGAGCCAAAAGTGTAGGTCTTTAAAATCCTCGTTAGTTGGTCCAGGTCCTTCGAGCTTCCCTTGATTGGAATTGGAAATTCTATAGGTAAATTAGAAGACCAACCTAGTTATAGTAAAAACAACCAATAGGTAGAGGGGAGAGAGATAGAGGGATTCAGTGAGAGAGAGAGGGAGGGAGTGGGAGAGAGATAGAGGGTAGAGGGTTAAGGGTAGAGGGGAGGGATATAAGAGTGAGTGAGAGAGAGAGAATTGAGAGAGGGAGAGGGGGTAAGAGTGTGAGACTTGAGAGAGAGAGGGAGGGAGGGAGGGAGTGGGAGAGAGATAAAGGGTAGAGGGTTAA
>VDFB02281492.1:392432607-392487693 GCA_007258455.2 Sequoia sempervirens
AATGTTGGCCCTCATCTTAAATTGGATGAGTTAGTATATTTCACACACTAATTTTGGTTGCAATATGACGTAAGTATTTTTTTTAATAATTACTAGTGTACTTTCTATATTCAATAAATAATTGATTTATAATTTAAAAAGGTATATTTGATTATAATAAAATTTGGTTAAAAAGATAATTTTCACAATCACATCTTTAATTACGTGGTTGACAACACAAAGGTAAATGATTACTAATGTCTATTTACTCATCATGAAATTTCTTGAGTCACAATTACCATTCTTTCTCTTAAATTGAAGAAATAATTTTAAACTCTAAAAGAAAGGAATGTTATTTATGTTGTTTTAATATTGTATGTATCTTGACATTCTTTAAAACTATATTTCCATTTATTGTTGTCTTATATGAGCTTGGTTAAATTTTCATTTATTATTGTGTTGTATGGACTTTGATAAAAAATTCATTTATTGTGGTCTTGTGTAGATTTTTATTTTTTTTTAAAGAATACACATATTAATAATATAAAAGAATTGAAAATTAGAGTACAAACTAATGATTGTTGGAATTTTTGTTCGAATAGTTATGGCACTTAAAAGAATTGAAAATTAGAGAACAAGATAACATAGATTCTTGTCATAACCACCAAGTCATCTTGAATATCCCAATGCCTCTTTTGAAATAATATTTAATATTTAATAAATTTAATGGTCCAACTCTCAAGATTTTTTAATTAAAACAAATCCAAAAATATATTAAATAAAATATTTTCTATTCAACATACTTTAGCTCATGGGAAATATGGGAAATAGGGGAGGGGCCTAGTGGAGCACCCTAACTTTGCATTTCTCAAAAAACCTACGTGGAAATTTCAAATCACTCCCAATTTTGTACAACAGTTTATTTGGTAACTCACATGCTTCTATATTTCGTTTTAGGGCCACATCATCAAATATGATGCCACATCAGCATGCTTTTTGTTGAGATATCCAAAAAGGCCTAAAAAAAAGGTGAGACCAATAGTGGTGCACTAAGTCATGTTTTATTGGTGTGCTAATGTGACATCAAATGATTTGTCAATTTGTGTATTTTATGGATAAAAAGTGTTTTGCAATTGGATATTAAGGTGTTCCACTATGGGGCCCACTAAGGACCACTTTTATCCCACCTAATGAACCCCGCTCCACTATAGGCCCCTCTCCCCTAAGTCAAGTCCATTAATTTGAATTTTTAATTGGAATGGGACATTACATTATTGACAATTATGCATCTACTACTTGCAAGTAGATCATGCTATAATTATTTTTTGTGTAGAAAAGTATAGTGCTTTACACTTGATTGTTTTTTTTCTTTTTTGTAACATATTAGAAGAATGCAAATCAAATATCACATAATCTTTGCACTCCAAGTGATATTTTCTCTTTTATAGACATTTTAGTAGTGGTTACATATGAGATCGAATTTGTTTTGAGTTAATTGTTTAGTGTGTATGATTTTATCAAAATGACTATGTTTTATAAATTAAATATTAACCTTGGATGAAACCAATTTTAACAAGTGTACTAGGACTTGGGAGGCACTATTAAAGTTAAATGGTTTCCATTTATGCATAGGCTTAAACACTATCATTTAGATATAATTCCTAAAAGGTGTTGGCAATCAATGTGAATATTATGGATGATATGGAAAGATTTATTCTTTTGCAGTTCAAAGATTAGCATGTCAATATATTATAGATAGTTATTTTTATGTAACATTTAAAACAATTAATGAGCAATTTTCCATTAAACAGACTTGACAAAAAACAAGAAATTCAAAAAATTAGTATATGTCTCATGGTGTTCAATTTTTTAAATAAATTAAAAATATATATATAAATTAGAAGATATAAACTTTTTTTTTTATATTGAATCAAGCGGATTATTACAAAGAATAAGAGCTACCAAAGGTAGCTGAAAGGAAAAAAAACCTTACAACCTATAAATACCACACAGCCACAAGAGGGTTGTATGTAGATGCCCAAACCCAAAACTGTACAATAATACAAAGCTATACAAGCAAAACATAAGCTACACAAAATGCCACACAGCCACAGGAGGGTTGTATGAAAACACCCAAACTCAAAATTGTACAATTTAACAAAGTTGTACATACAAATCCAAAGCTGCACCAAAACATTCATTTCATATACTGAACAATTTTACTCTAGTTGAGCTTGTTATCAGAATGAAATTGTAAAATTTGATCTTTAATTTGTTGAAGTTGCACCAAGTTCTTTGTGTTTTTCCTGCCTAATACTTGAAGTTGTGAAAACAAAAAAACCACCTATATAAAAATGTTAGTGTAAAGTCGTAAAGTTGCACTTGTTTGATGAAAGTTATTAGAAAATACAACTGAACATTTGTCTTTCCATATGTGTTTGACAACCACTTGCCTGACGGAGTCAGCAATAACATTGTTGTGCATACCAAAACCAAGGTTAGATTCTTTCCAATCTAACTCATGATAAAAAATAGCTGGAATTTTTTTAAAAATAGTTGTCCATTGTCTCTTAACATAAGTGCAATCCCAAAATATATGTTTCATATTTTCAATGCATAAACAATAGGGGCACTTGGCTGATTGAACCATCATACATTTCAATCTATCCCCAACAGGTAGCTTGCAATGTAAGATTTTCCAAGCCAGCACTTGCGTGTCAAAATCAGCTTTCGAATTCCATATTTGAGTACTCAGTTTGATCCAAAATTTGGAACTAAATCGACATTTCCACTTCTGATTAAGACGGGGAATAAGAGGCCATCTAGGAAGGATATGAGTATAGACCCTCTTGAAAGGAAAAAAAAAAAGAACGGACTGAATGACAACCATTTCCAGTCTTTGAAAAAGTTGCATTCCCTGGGAGTGCAAAGTTTCATAGAAAGGTCAAGAGGGACTAAGGACTGCACAAAAAACAAAAAATGTTTGTATTCATCACTCAGCCCATAATGCTCCTTGAGGTACTGCCAAGATGCCCAGTCAAAAGTGTCAAAGTCCCAAATATCTTTGAATCTATGGATTCCCTTTTTGAACAAATAATAAGCATGTTTTGGAAAGATAACAACAAGTGGCTGATCATGATAATGAATAAGTCTACTCCACCATATTGAAGCTAATGAAAAGCTAAATCCATGTTGTAATGAAGAGTTATTCCATTTTAAGAAATGACCAACTTGTTGCCATGCTTTCCAAATTGATTGAAGAGGGAAAGAAGCTCCGATTTTATAGAAAGGAGACATTAATATCTTATCCAACCAGTTAACAGCTTTCCACTTGTTCTTGGCTGTAGCTTCCATGATTCGATGGCGAACCAAAATCTTCCATGGTTCATCTCCATTAGCAGCTCTAACAATCCATTTTGCAATAAGGCAAAGCCCTTGAGTTTTGGGGTCTATGATTCCAAGGCCTCCATTAGATCTCGGTTGAATGCAATGAGACCAAGAAGAAGCAATGAAACCAGCACTACCATCCCATCTAGACCAGAGAAATTTTTGAATTATTTTATTTAATTCCTCATATCCTTGCTTGGAAGGCATCCAACAAGATGAGTAGTATATATGAGTTGCAATAAAAAAATTGTTTGCCACCTGAATCTTGCCTGCCAAGGATAAACATTTTAAAATAAATTGTGAACATAATACATTTTAAAAATACATATGAAATAAATACCAATAATTTATAAAGAAAAACTACATTTTATAAATCGATTTTTTTTTTTTTTTTATTAAATTGAATTAGTAATTAACCATGTAAATTTGAAGACGAACTTGAGTAAGTACTACTGACAACGCTAAACTCATGCTCTGTAGAGAATAAGCAGGTTTGGATTTAGGTAACTATTTTATAAATTTTGTTTGGCGCCAAAGTGCGATACAATCACCAGTGAGAAGCTCGTGTAAAACCAAAAAAAATCTCCATTTTAGAACTTTTTTTTGCCCTCAAAGTGGGATACAATCTGAACAGCCTGTTAGACTGCTCTCATTTTATGTAATTCTGTTCTTTCCATTGTATCAATAAAAAAATGAAAAAATTGTTTGGCCCCAAAAGGTGAGACTGAAACAGTTCATGTTCAATCTCCAATCCTCCTCGTAATGATCATCATTTATTGTTTTAAATATTTCAAATAACAAACAACGTGCCGATCCTTTAAACAATCTGAGCTTCAACTCAACAATATCAGATCTCTACGCTCCATAGCCACCAAAACAAAAATAAGATCCCCAATATGCCAACATTTGACGTACAGGAACTGGAAGACGGCCCAAAGATAACTTCTCCAAGTTCTGTAGTCCTTTTCTTTGCGTTTGAAATTGTGGTTCAATCAACCTTCCCAAGCACACTCCTTAGTTGAGGGGATGAAGATAAGACATTTAGATCTTTTATTGTCGCCCTCTATCTTTGGAAAATTATTCTCGTACCAGTTGCTTTTGTCAATAGGACCTGTATACTGATAAATTCAATCATCATGTTAGGCCAGTTTCAAAAAAGTAATAACAAGAAAATCAGTATACACTATACTCAAGAACTGGCAATTACCTGGGATTGCTGGTTAAATTCAACAAATTTCTATTTGCAAGTTCCAATAAGATGGCGAAGGCTTAAAGGCTTCCAGCCATTCCAGCTTCCATACATAAACCCAAATGTGCAACAGTGCATCGGCACAGATTTCTTTGTCATCTGGAAATATGCTCCCAAGCATTCCTTGGCTACGTCATCCAGAAATCTAATACTGGTCTCCAAGAATCTAATTAGCTCATCGATATGATAATCTGATACCAATTCCCCCTTGGAAAGTTTGTTCTTTGCACTCTCCCAGGCCTCACAAGATTCTACATGCAAACAGAAAAGAGACGGATCATCTTCCTGGCCCAGCAAAGGCAATTGATAAAATTGAATTGAGTGGTTTCTGGGGATAATGGAGCTCTCTCTGGTTGTGAAAAGAGTTTTGGATCCTGCCACTTGAAAAAGTAATTTCAACAAATTTGCTCTGGACCAGACATCATCAAATATCAGCAGAGTTGATTTAGATTGCCTCAGAAATTCAGGCCTCTTCCTTCCAACAATGTTATCCCACAACGTCTCTAGAAGTCCTTTGACATCTGGAGACTGTGAAACAGTAATGAAAAGCAGGTTTTGGAAATACCCTGATCATCATAAAGAAACAAGAGTCTTAGAAATTATATGAAGCACACTTCCATATGACTTATGGCCTACAGCGAAATCTTTTTGGATGAAATGCTAAGCGAAGACAATCAATCAAAGCTTGAAAAACTTATTGAAGAAAAGACACAGAGAAACAATTATCTGAACAAGAAACATTATGAATAAAGTCTAGCAACTCCAACCTTTTGGCCTAAAGATAGTTACTTTCTTTCTTGACAGGACATCGTCCTGTCCGACATATCTGATTAAGATAAAGAAAATAACAGTAGCAATAAGAGGCAAAATGGAGATATTAACAGCTGTTCATTATCGTTTTTATTCATTAAAATGGAGATTATATTTACAGAGTTTACAAATTTTAATCAGTTCTTATAATCTTTAAATCTGCTTCTAATAGTTTGTTACAATTAATTGACAATACACTAACAACTATTAACAGACTAAAAATTCTTATTTACAACACTGAAACTCGACATTCTCTCTCATTCAATTATTCATGATAACAAAGAATTTAAATATCTCCTACCAACATCCTCCCTACATCTAATCAATCACTAAGGTAAGGTCTTATGGTAAGATGCTATGGAGAGGGGCTTCTTAAAAGGTTTCATTAGTTGTTCCTAAATTTTATTTGGAATATTTCAAAGTTGGTGGTCCCATGAAATTAATAGTGTTCAGTTCATCTTAAAAATTTAAGCTCCAAAATTTAAGGAATGAACTGTAATATTGTGAAAAAAAATAATAAATAAAGAAAAATTTTCTTGTTTTTTTCTGACGGGAATTTAAAACTTCAAATAATTGACAAGTCATAGAGAAATTTCTAAACTGTAGGGGCAATTTCTAACCTCACCTCAATTTCATCCCCTTGAATCTGCAGTTTTAAAAGATAGGGGCTACTATTTTTAAGGAAAAGATTAGCATAACTTTTTTTTGCTTCATGGGACCTCCTGCTCCATAAAATAGATCGGGAAGCCCCCATGGGACCTTACCCTAAACTACCACTATCACTTTTGAAATCCCAAGCACCTTTCCTTTTCCAATATAACAGATGAAAGCACCACTAGAATCCTATATTTCATCAAACAATTTTATTTAATATGCTTTGATGATTTCAACAACTAAAGTTTTTTGATTATTTCATCCTTTTCTTTATACTTTACAAGTCTATTCAATCACAACAATAACACTTTCAAACAGAAACTCTTCCTTATAGAGTTTTCTCCTCAAATTGTTGCATATACACTCAAAGATCAAGACAAATACATTTATAAACCACACTTACACTACCTACTCTCTATTCAACAAATTCTATTTAGCCAACACTACTCATATCTTAGAAGGATTGGTTTTCAAAATGCTCAATTTTCTTGAACACATCTATAACAAAAAATTAAGGAAAAGATTAGCATAAAGATAGGGGCTACTATTTTTAAGGAAAAGATTAGCATAACTTTTTTGGCTTCATGGGACCTCTTGCACCATAAAATGGATCCAGAAGCCCCCATGGAACCTTACCCTAAACTACCACTATCACTTTTGAAATCCCAAGCACCTTTTCTTTTCCAATATAACAAATGAAAGCACCACGAGAAACCTATATTTCTTCAAACAATTTTATTTAATATACTTTGATGATTTCAACAGCTAATATTTTTTTTGATGATTTCATCCTTTTCCTTATACTTTACAAGTCTATTCAATCACAACAATAACACTTTCAAATAGACACTCTTCCTTACAGAGTTTTCTCTTCAAATTGTTGCATATACACTCAAAGATCAAGACAAATACATTTATAAACCACACATACACTACGTACTCTCTATTCAACAAATTCTATTTATTTTTGAATCTATTGCTTCTGGATTTGATTGTGTGCATTCTTTTTTCATCGACGTTTCGGATCACACACAGTGAGCCATCATCAGGATGGAGAGTTGAAAAAGATGGCTCACTGTGTGTGATCCGAAACGTCGATGAAAAAAGAATGCACACAATCAAATCCAGAAGCAATAGATTCAAATTCATATAAATTGTGGAAATCTAATTACATTGAAATTCTATTTATCCAAAACTACCTACTCCATATTCTAACAATTTCTATTTATCCAACACTACTCATATCTTAGAAGGATTGGCTTTCAAAATGCTCAGTTTTCTTGAATACATCTATAACAGTCACACCCAGTCCCTATCTAATACCATGATAAATTAAAAAAAAAATCATACAGGAGAATATAAGAAACAAAACGGAGATATTAACAGCTCCTATTCACTACTAGTTTCTTCATCAAAATGAAATTCTATTTAAAAAATTTGGAATCCGACTTTTACCTAATTAAACCTTATTGACAACACACTTTAAACAAGTATTGACAACTATAACTCTTACCGGCAGCACTGAAACTAACTTCCAACACTTATTATTATTCAGTTAGTCGAAATTCTGGCAATTCCATCTCACAATCACATACCGAATAACAACACGCGAAATCTTAACATTGATGACAGAGTGACCAGAAATTTGAAACAGATTGGATCTCTGACAAAGACTCCAAGAAACAAAATCGAAGGGAACGCCATTTTACCTTTTATATGAACGTCATTGCATAGAGCCAACGCTAGAGTGGTTTTGCCAAAAAACCCCATACACCGCACACCAACGAACGGCACCTCGTTCTGGAACAAAGACCTCTTCAAATCGCCGAGCGGTTTCTCCAACCCTACAAAAAATTGAGCTTTCACAGCAGCAATGCCATGCACCAAATAAGTGAAACCCTCTTCCATATCAGAATTCTCAGCCAAATCGCCCAAATGCATTTGCTGAAGCAACTTGGTATTACGAAAAGCATCATCTTCAGACTGCAACGACTGGTAAAAATCTTGCTGTTCTTGCTCAAGCTTTCTGGCCTCTAACAATTTATGGGCAGGCATGAGATATATGGTTTCATGGACCATAGATCTCCTCCTCTGGGCATAGGATCTGTGGGGCATATCTATATTTAAGAAAGGGCTCAAAGTAGCTAATATTCTTACCCAACAGCTCTGCACCCTTGATAAGGGTGTTCAAAAAATGATAAAAATGGGATTTTGCTGAGCTTGGGCAGTTGCAGCTCAAGAGTCACAAAGTTGTTAAATAGATGGGATTAGGGATTTCCGCTATGGGTCGGCTCTGACCAGAGAGCCTTCCAGTTGACACGCATCCCTTAAATAGAAATTTGTTAGTATTAAAGAATGCTTCTGGATATTAGAAGCATGCTGAGAGATTTTATTTTCAAACAAGCTCTATCAATAGTTAGAAGGGTGGAAGAAAGCAGAGCGAAGCATATTAACTCCTTCCAGGTCGTTTCCTACAAATTGATATTTTTCAATGTTGGAATAGGTTTGTGAATACGAGAGGAAGATTCTTAGAAATGGATTGGATAGATCTAGTATACTAGTTGCGGCTGTGATTGCTTCAAGGATGGATCTAAAGAGCCTTTCTGGAAAGCTTCCTTCATAAAAGGTTATAGTTACCTGGTTTGCTTTAATTCTTAAAAAAATCCAAAGCTCTGGCCTCTTCCTCTGCTGACGCTATCGCTGGTCTGGGCTGATTTGGTCATGTTTTGCCTACTCTGCATTGTGTGGTGAGGATGACCGAAAAGACGTACATTTTATTTGGGCTTTGTATTCAGATTGGCATTGCTGCTTGGTTGGCGGGTTCTGTAACGCTAACGGGTGAAGTTAATTTGTCATTCCGAACTCTTGCGTGTTTGAATAGCGTTATCTTCTACTTTTAGCTTAGGATGGAGTCTCATGTAGGTACAGGGCTTCCCCAAAAAAATTAATGGGTACTGTTTGAGATTCGGAATTTATGAAAGTCAGTGGTTTTGGGAATTTTTTATTATTTTGTATATTCAATTAAATAAAGAAAAAAAAAAATTGTGAGAATTTAAAATTTTCAAAAGATTAAAAAGTGAAAAAAACTTAGAAGTTGGTGGGACAATTTCTAACCCCATCCAAATACAGTCCTTCAAATATGCAAACTAAAAAATGGATGTGAGGAAGATTCTAATTAATTATGTAGCATATTAATTTTTTTGCTTCATGGGACCCTTGCGCCTTCAAAATTCATCCATGGGTCCTAGTCGTTTTTGTTTTGTATCTACTTTGTATCTGGATTTTTAATTGTTGTACAGCTCCACGATGGGGTCCCTTGGGTAGATGCTTCCTAAAAAAAATCGATGAGTGTTCTTGAGATTTTGGGGAAGTATTTTAAAGAGGTGGTCCCATGAATTTTACAATGTAGTTTAAAATTTGAAATTTATGGAAGCTAGTGGTTTCATGAATTTAAATATTTTGCATATTCAATTCAACATATTAAATAAGTAAAAATAATAATTGGTGGGAATTTAGAAACTTTGGATGATTGTAAATGACAAGAAAAAGCTTTAGTTGGTGGGGCAATTTATAGCCCGCCCCAAATGCATCCACTCAAATCTTCAAACAAAGGGTGGTTTTTTTGAGGGAAAGATTATAACTAATCTTGTAACATGTTTTCTTTTGCTTCATGAGACCCATGCTCCTTCAAAATATTTCCTCAAGCCCCTCTCATGAATCCCCTGATACTTGTTATATTTGATTTCTTAATACAATTTAAAATTTAAATCGAATAGTTAAATTTCATCTTTAATTTTGCTTGCAATATAATGTAGGTAATTATTTTGTAATAATGTATAGTGCATTTTCTATACTAAATAAATAATTGAATTATAATTTTAATGGTACATCTATATTTTTTCTAATTACAATGAAATTTTGTTAAAGAGAGATTTCCACAATCAAATCCTGAACTATAAGTCACAATCACCATTCTTCCAAATTGAACAAATAATTTTAAATTATAAAAAGAGAGGAACATTATTTCTGTTGCGTTCTGTAAATAACGGGGAAGGAGTGGTTCGGAAGATTCCGTTCAAATGTACGTAAAACACACGACGCAAATTTGTTCAATTTCAATCTTTGTCAAGCAAAATATCTTTACGCGGTTTCCACTTTAAGACGATAGGTATGTTTTTCTTTGTCTGCCACTTTCATAAAGGAGAACGACGGAATAAAGGGCCGAAGTAACTTAGATCGGGGATAGCGGCCCATAGTTGAATGGAGTTCTCTATTATTGGTAAAGGATTTGTGATTATTGTAGGTACATTGAACTAGCATTTATGGACAATATTGATTAGATCTCTTAAACAAGACAAAAAAAAACTTCTTAAATTGTAAGTTGAATGGTACCAGATATTTTAGGAGATAGATTCGATCAATTTGGAAACTTCTTTTACAAGAATTTTTTTTTTTTTTGTTTTTGTTTTTGTGTGATCATCATTTTTTAAAATTTAGGATAAAGTTTGTACTATTTTTTAAAACTTAGGATAAAGTTTGTATTATTTTTTAAAACAATCATTTTTTAATTAATTTTTTTCAATAAAAAAATTAGATATTAAAATTAAATTTTCAATATAAAAATAATTAAAAATATATATAAGTAGTATGAGACCACTTCTTAAAATTAAATTGGTAAAGCTTGAAATAATAAAAAAAATTAATTAAAAAATAAGAAAATAATCATATAAAATAAAAAAAATATAATCTAAAAGAAAAACATCTCTTAAATCATTTATTCAACATAAATAAAAAGAAATTATTGAATAAACAAATGCAACTCTAATGTAGGGGGTCTTTTCCATCAAGGTTATCCCATTCATCACTTAGAGATCCTTGTCATCATCCACAAGTTCCTAGCTAGTAAGAGTGACATTATTAGAATTGATGTAGGATGATAATATTTAATTATGGAACACAAATAATAAATAAATAAAATGAAATAAAATATATTAATATTAACATATTACACATGATTTTACCTGGGAAAAACCTTATGGTCAAATATAATGTATATACACTTTAATGTGCTTTGTTATTTAATGTTAAATAAGATTTTTAACAAAAATAATATAACTTTGGAGCTATCACAAAACAAAGTGGTACTCTCAATAGTACCCTTAGCCACTTTAATTTTTTTTTGCCACATCTCTCCCATTTTGGTACTCAACCTTTGTGGATGAAAGAGCCATAGTAAGTTGCATTGTAGAACTCTATGTTGACCTACTAAAGTACACTTGCAAACTTCACGAGTCAAGAAACCAACTCCTCTCTTGAAAGGAAACTAAAAGGTCTCAAGATTAAAGTCTTTATTTTGCAAGGTAGTTCAGTGGTGAAATGAATGTTGTTTCATCAAGGGACATGCTTAGATTCTTAGATAAATTATCATGTGGTCAAGTTTCGAGATTGATTTTAAGGGATAACAATAAACACATCAAGATTTGTGTTCATCCTTTACTTTTTGGTTGATATGTTTACTTGAAATACAATAAATACTTGCAAGTAATTGAATCTTTGAATACACTAAGCTCAAACCTTTATTATAAACAAAGAAGTTGAAAATAAAAGTAAAAAACTAATATATCATATTCTAATTGATTTACAAAAATATTAAAAAACAAGGAAAAGAAGAAAAAGAGAGAGACTATGAGAAACTACTGTTAGCTTAGAAAGATCTAAAAGGAAACTACGTATATTCCTACTAACATTATCTTTACCTAAAATATAATTCGTTGAATCTTCTAAGGAGAACAAACAAGAGATTGGACATTTTAAAATAAAACTGAAAAATGATACAACCACTATTACATGATCATTCAACAAATTTATTTTCAAATGTACATGTGTAAGCACATGAATGATTGTTTACAAGTGGAATTAAGTAAACTAAATTAGCAATATTTAATACTATTTGTTGATATATATCCATCAATGATTCAAATGATAGATAAGCCCTTTATTATTGTATGTATACTAAAATTCTATATCACATAATGCACATATATGTACCTATATACACCCTCACCATTATATCCTCCACCGTAAACTCTATAGCCTCAACTCTATACCATATACACTTAGCCCTATGCCCTCAACCCTAAACACCATCCTTCAACCCTAGGCCCTAAAGCCTATATTTTAATTATTAAAATAGACTTCTTAATGTGAAAAAATGTAGTGTTTTACGTGTGCTTGATTTGTTTTGATAACATAAGCTTTGCACTCCAAGTGATATTTTCCCCTTCATACATTGGTGATGATATATGAGGTTGAATTCCTTTTTGAGGTAATTGCTTAGTGTGTATAATCTAATCAAAATGACTATATTTTATAAATTAAATATTAGTCTTGATGAAACCAATTTCAACAAGAGTTGTAGGGTAGCGAAGTTCCTACCAAATTGTAATAGAATTGTTATGTTTTAATTAGTTGTGTTTGATAAATTTTAGCAATGTCACAAATGATAAGTACCTGCTTGGTGGAAGGTGCATCTACTTGGTGAGCACTTTACAATCTTGATTTTATGATTCAAACAACTAATGGACATAGAACATAAGTACAAACCAAGCAACAATATAGCCCCATGCTCAACACAGAAACACAAACAAGAATAGCTCAAATATTCAGCAAATAAATCTCAATGGAGGAGGGGAACAAGGGCAGAGAGAGCTAGAGTTCCAAACAAGGACCCTCAACTCTAGTTCTAGCTTAACACACAAGCCAATTGGAAAAGAATTTTGAGTTGTGTCCAGTCAAAGCTCACCAAGATCCACAATGTTGCTACTATACCATTGTATGCTAAATTATATTGTGATCTAATTTATGGACTAAAAAATTAAATAACCAAAGCCCACTAGGGTAAAGCAGTTACAAAGATTTTATCACATCACATTAAATACATGTCCCCTAAAAGACACTAAAGATATAAAAGTTACTAAGTACAACATCTATAAGAGTTGGAGTTGTAAGGCTTATCATGTTCATTAGATCTCAGTATTTTTATTATTTAATTTGTACCAGCAAATTTTATGGGTTGAGGCATTCCATTCTCAGTAATATTAGGACTAAGTGTGTTGTACATCATGCAAGTCCTAGTTATAATGTTGGAATATTATTGTAATGTTGGCACACTAGTTAAACATGGTAACATTCTAATGTTTTTTGTAGATGGTCCCCTTCAAGACTCAAAAATTATTGAATTTAAGAGTATTGAAAAGGATGAGTCCATCTTGGAGAAGCTAGATTGAATGTTGAGCTTCTCCTGCAAAGTTTGATGTTTGGATTTGCAAGATGAGTACAATTCATGTGTAACTCTTGTTTGCATGTTGAGCAATGAACATGTGTCAATTGGACCCATCAATGGTTTTGAATACCACTTGGTAGTTTTTCTAAAGCCAAAATTCTATGAATAAAACGCTAGGGTGAATAATCTTATATATAAAGGCTTGGAGAGTGTTTAGTGTTGATTACTTTCTCCAAGGGTAAAGAGTTTGCTGCAACATCATATTGTTGAGTTTTTCCTTGCATTTGATATCTAGTTTGTACAACATATGGATATGTATGTAATGTTTGCTATTTTTTTTTCTTAAAGTACATTTTGGGACAATGGGTGTAAATGTTTTGAATAGTTTTAAAATTGTTACAATATTCAACATGGTAAAGAATATTCTATTGCTTCTAAAGTAAATTAAATATTTATATTTTGCAATGTTAAAGTCCATTTTTTCTAAAGAAAAGTATTTAGTAATATATAGATATCTTAGAGAAATCTATGTTAAAGTATGGAAGCAATAAATATAGTAAAAAAATAGATCATACATTTTATTTGTATTTTATTATTTTAAATAAAAACAAATTATTTATTTACTTTAAATTTTATATAGATATCTTACATATCTTAAATATCTATCTAAAAAGACATAAAACGATTATACTATTTATTTATTTTTAAATGAAGATAAATTGTTACATAAGTCAATAAATGGGAAAATAACATATAGTTATTTTTTCACTTAATAGTAAACTATTTTTTTACTTTATAAAAATATGGATATAAATTTTGCTTTTAATAACGTAAAAGATAGGTAGATGTATTTAATGAAAAATAGTTATTAATATTTATAGACTAGTATACCTATAAATTTTATTTCTACAACCATATTAGCTACCAACTTATAAATTTTATTTTTACTTTCAAAAATGAAATAAATTGTGTAGCAAATTTATATTCATTATAGATTTATTAGATGCGAAGATATCATTTTAAAGGTGGCATAAGTTATATAGATGTATTTAAATATTAAATATTAATATCTATGTATAGAAAAGTGAATAAATGGGAGAACAACATATAGTTATTTATTCACTTAAGAGTAAACTATTTTTTTACTAATAACTTTAATAACTTTAATAAACAATTAATTAATGTAAAAGATCTCTACGACACCAATTTTATTTAAAGAATAACTTTACTAAACAAGTAAATCATTTTTTTTATTATGGTCATTGTCACAGAAAATTTCATGAAATGGAAGTAATGAAAGCATTAATCGTGTGAAATTTGTCTACCAATTAGATTGAAGAGAACTGAAATTTGAAATATGTTTTGTTATATAATTGACATGTATACATTGATAATAGATAAAAAAAAATTAAATAGAAAAAGTGCTTGAGCAAAAAGAGAATTATTAATAACTAGTTAAGATGACGAATAACATAGATGATGTGGAAAGACTTATCTTTTGTAGTTTAAAGATTAAAATGTCAATAAATAAATATTCTATTATATAACATTTAAAATAATTAATGGGTAATTTTCCATCATGTATAATTTGGTAAGTACATATCCCACACTAAAAACATTCAAATTTTTTAATAAAGTAAAAGATATGCCTGAATTAGAAGATATGAACATTTTTTTAAAAAAAAGGGAAAATTCACAGTTGTTAACCACATTAATATTTTTAATAAAATCAAAGTTTTTAAAATATATATTAAAAAATATTAATGTGGTTAATTTTCCCCAGAATTGCAGAAAATTCACAGCGGTTAACCACATTAATATTTTTTAATTTTTTTTTTATTAGAGTAAGCATAAAAAAATTACAAGAAGGAACAGTTATAAGCTGTTATAGAACAGCAACTGGACAATCTGAAAGTGAGCAGCAAAAAGGCTGTAAAGTAACAATAATACACAGCAACAAAATGTTGCCAAATTTAGTGAGAAGCAGCCCCACACCATAAAGATTACAATACAATTAGGAGCTGACGTATAACAACAGTAGTCTTTCTGAAAGAAGACAGCTACAAGGTTGTCAAAAATAGAAAAAACACAGAACAACAAGATGATGCCAAGATCAGCTAAAAGCTGCATTACACAGGCCTGCAAAGAGAACAATACAAGTATCCACCAAAAGCCACAGAGTGTTGTAGAAGAAACCTGGAGTCCAAGAAAATTCTTTCCATAGCATCTTTGCACAAGAACAACTTCCAATCACACAGAAGCACCCTCTTCCTCCAAAAAAGCTAGGCAGAGTCACTCCAAAGTGCAGTGATCGTTGTTGATGAACTCCATAGCAAGGAAGATGCTCTGAGAAGATTCATTGCCGGCAAGTTGCAGCTGAAAATGTCACATCTCTATCATCAACAAGGCTGCCAATCACATAATATAATTTGGAACCCCCAACTGAAGAATTTTGTTGCCAACCTAAGTGCCCTATATTTTAAATTTTTCTTCAAAGGTGTTGAGTTGTGTTTGAAAATCATCCAATATCTTTTTGAGGTCAGCCTTAGTCAGGATGGCAGATTGAAGAATGGGGATCTGCAAAGAAAGGTTAGCATAGATAGTCATCAATTCGGCTTGCAGGGGTTGAAAGGTGCGAGAGAGAGTTGCCAAACATCGGAATCTCCAGATGTGTTTAAGAGTGATGTGTCTGAGGGTCTAAGAAATAACATTGTGAGATGAGGAGAGACCAAGAAGAGCAGTTCTCCAAGACCATGGTTGAGGAAAGAGGACAAATAAGTTAGAGAAAAGAGAGTTCCAGATATTCCGTGCATGGGTACAAAACCAAATGGTATGTTTGATAGTCTCTTTTTTGGAGCAAAAAGAACATGTTGGAGGAGGGGAAATGAAGGAGAGTCGATCATCAATGGGAACCTTGACATGGAGAATTTTCCAGGCTGTCAGCTGGGCTTGCACATTAGCTTTAGACTTCCAGATTAAGGAGCTTAACTTGTTCCATCTTGATCTACTAAATTTGCAATTCCATTTGAGGTTAAGCCGATGGGCTAATGAGATTGCTGGGAGGAGCTGCTTATATATCAGCCGGAGAGGAAAATTTTGAAGGCTTTGATTGTTAGGCCATTTCCAATCTTTAAGGAAGTTGTCATGACAAGGGGTGGAGAGGAGCTGCAGCAAATCTGGCGTAACTAATTGCTTGATTTTTTGGATTGGGGTCTCATAAGAAGGAGGAAGCCAAAACTGAGCTTTAAGTTGCAGCCAAGGTTTCTAATTGAATGTTAAAGGGTCCCATAAATCCTAGAAAACCTGGATGCCTTTTTTAAAAAGATGTCTACCTTTGAGGTCCTTGATAATGGCCAAAGGACAATTGTCTTGCTGAACCAAACGGTTCCACCAAATGGAGGAAGAGGCGAAACTCAAGCCATGACTCAAGCTCTAGTCATACCAAATTAGCCTTTTTGAAGTAGTTTTCCACGCTCTCCAAATGGAGTTAAAAGGTGCAGACCCATGCGTTTGAAAATAAGATGTAAGGAGAATTTTATCTTTCCAACTGACCAAGTTCCAAGAACGACCAGCAGTAGCTGTTTGGATACGATGGCGCACAAGATATTTCCAAGGAGCATCACCATCCAAGGCTCTTACAATCCATTTTGTTATGAGATAGATGCCCTGAGTATAAGGATCTATAATCCCTAGTCCTCCTTTATCTTTAGGTTGGATGCAATGAGTCCACGAAGTAGTAGGCAAGCCTTTTTTGTTACCCCATTTTGTCCAAAGAAAATTTCTGATAAGCTGAGACAGTTGGTTGTAGCATGTTTTAGAGGGCAGCTAGCAAGAGGAGATATAGGCATGACTGGCCAACAAAATTTTATTGGAAACTTGGATTCTACCAGCCATCGAGAGGAACTTATTAGTCCAATTCAAAAGCTTTTTTCTAATTTTTTGCAAGAACCAAAACCACATCTCTTTAAGCGAGACTCCAATGCCAAAAGGGATACCAAGGTATCGTGTGACGCTACCATGCTTCACTTCATGCCATTCCCTAGGGATCCAAGGTGGTCGAGGGTTGGGGCCAAGCATTATAAATTCGGTTTTGTGCATTGCCAGTTTGGAGCCTGAAATAGTGCAAAATAAATCCAATATGCCCAATGTATTAGTCACTTCTTCTTCAGAATTTTGTATGAACAACATGCTATCATCAGCAAAATGCGAGTTGAGCTCAGTAGCATTTCCTGGAAGAGAGATGCCTCGGATAAGCTTATTTAGGCGAGCATGCTGGAAGAGATATCCTAAAACATCAGCAGTAAGGACATAAAGGAAGGGAGCAAGGGGGTAGCCCTGGCGAATGGATTTTTGCAAAGGAAAGGAAGGAGAAAGACTGCCATTAACAGCCACTCTAGCATTAGCATCCCTAAAGAGCATGCTTATTTGATCACATAATTTAGAGCCAAAACTGAGCCATTTTAACATTTTAAGGATGAAAGGCCAGCGAATGCGATCATACGCTTTATCAAAGTCAATCTTTATAATTAATGCATCTTGAGCGGATTGTTGTGCTCATTCAGTCGTTTCCCAAGCAAGAATCAAATTGTCTAAAATAAATCTTCCACCCAAGAAACCAGTTTTCTCTGGACGCACTATCAATTGGGAAATGTGTCTAATTCTTCGAGCTAGAGCTTTGGCTATTATTTTATATGATGTGTTGAGGAGAGTAATTGGTCGCCACCCATTTACAGTATCTTCTTCCTTACCATTGGGAATGAGTTTAATCAGCCCCTGATTAATCACCTTTCCTAAGGAACCCGTTTCAATCCCCTCAAGGTAAACATAATAAAAATCCTCTTGAATGTGAGGCCAAAGAGCTCTATAAAACTCCACCGAAAGCCCATCAAGACCAGGGCTTTTCTCTAAAGCCATACATTGAAGCGCAGCATCTATTTCATCTATGGAGAGGAGGTGATCGAGGAACTTACTATACTCAGGGTCTACTTTCTTGGGTATACATTCAGCAACATAATCCTTAAGGATGGGAAGGAGGGTATCATTAGTGGATTCATCTATAGAAAGGTTTTTGAAGTGCTCATAGAAAGTATTCATAATGTCAGCATGATTGGTTTGTAAGGAGCCATCAACAGATTTAATTACAGAAATATGCTCCATCTTGTGCTTGTGGTTAAGATATTGAAAGAAGAATTTGGAGCCATGATCACCATCTTTAATCCATTGAAGACGTGAACGAATTTTGGCACCTTTTCCTTTATACACAGCCATTTTTCGAAGCATATTTTCAGCATTGGCCACAGATTGTTGCAATGAGTTGTTTGTTGGGTCATAGGCCAAGCGTGAACGCCCATATACAAGCTGACCTTGCAAAGATTTCTCAAGTCTGTGACGTTTTGCTGCAGCTCTTCACCCATAGTTACGAAGAAAGATGGTACACTCAGCAATAGTTCTCTCCGACCAACTAATACAACTACCTTCTTGAGGTCTTGGTTCCGACTTCCAAATGGCCAGCAAACCATCAATGCAATCCTGGTTGTGGAGATGGGTAACATTGAGTTTGAAGGGAAGGTCATTGGAAGGGGGTGTGGAATTTGAGAGGGAAAGACTAATGAAGATGGGAAGATGGTCAGACAAAGTGGCTGAAAGGTCTATAGAAACAAGACGACCATCAGGTGAAGGGAGAATGCAACAATTGGGGGAGATATAAAATCTGTCCAACCGACTCATTTTTCTTGAGTTTCCTTCTATGCAGTTACTCCAAGTATACCAATGGGGCATATGAAGGTTGAATTTACCCAAGAGGGGATCATGCACACCAAGGGAATTTCGAGCCAGCATCCAAGCTTCAAGTTCAGACTGAGATAGGTGAAAAGGACCAACCCAACTACGATCTGAAAGTTGTTCCACCATATTAAAGTCACCTCCCAAGACCCACTCAGCATTAGGAAGATTAGTGCGAAGCCACTCCCAAAGTAAGGTTCTCTCGGTAGGAGAGTTAGGAGCGTAAATCGAACAAAACCCCACCAACAAGTCATTGATGAGAGTAGTAGCCCAAACACAATAGTTATTAGAATCAGATCCAACAGCCACAATATGCTTAGCTAACCAAGGGGCGAGGCCCAAAACAGCACCACCACCACCGTCAGAGTGGTTAGTATGGAGAAATCTCGCATCAGGCCATATGGAAGCAAGGGTAGCTTTGAGCTGAACGGAACTCACTTTCACTTCTTGAAGCATTAGGACATCAGTATGATTGATCTAAAAGGACTTTTTGACCTGATATTTATGAGCAGGGAGGGTCAATCCCCGCACGTTCCATGATTGGATTGTGCACCTCATTGGGAAGAGTCTGGGAGGGTTTCCTCATCAGACTAAAGTCCTTTAAACTGATTTAGCATTCTACAATTTTGGGTAAGCATTGAAGGATTCTGATCGAGAGAGTCCATCAAGGAGTCCTCACCAAGTGGCTCGTGGGAGGGAAGATGGGGCTGATTTTTATCAAGGATGAGCTCTTGAGGTGTCGAAATTGCTTCAACAGTAGAATTTTTCCCAAAAGAAGGGGTCTCCTTTTTCCTCTTTGATGCCCTTTGTTGTGATCCTAAAACAACATCTTTAAATGACTTGTTCTTAGACTGGGGGGATGAAAAGCGTGGAGAAGGGGGTGAAGGAGGTGGGTGGGTGGTTGGCTTAGGGGGAGCAGTAAGCAAGAGAGGCGATGTGAGTGGAGTGGAAGAAGGTTTATGACGATCACCAACAGAAGTTTGATCAGCAGCCAGAGGGTTATCAACAGGTGACTAAGAAGTCTAAGAAGTCTGAGGGTTGTCAACAGGTGACTGAGAAGTCTGAGAAGTCTTTGGTTTACGGAAGGGACAGTTGCGGATGAGGTGCCCTTCCCTTTTGCAATAGAAGCAAGCATTAGGCTTGTTGAGATAATTAATGCATTGGGAAAATTCAAAGCCTGGTCCCACAAATTTGATAGAATCAGGGAGGGGTCGATTAAGATCCATTTCAATGCATGCCCTAGGATGAGTGCGTAAGCTTGCCCATTTATCTGAGTGTTGCTTGCACCATAACGCTTTACCTAGTTGAGCTGCGATATCTGACAAAAAAGGGTGAAATGCAAGGTTGAGGAAGGGAAACTCGACCCACATGGGATATCTGGACTTAGTAATGCCTTCCGGGTGAAAATCAAGATCCCAGGCTTGCACATAACAAGTTTTCCCACAAATAAACCAAGACCCATATTGAAGAACCACACGGGCATGGTCAAGGTTAGAAAATGTGCATGCTACGTATCCTCTGCCCAGTCCCCTGAACGATTCTATTACCCAACCCTTGGTTTCCCAGTTATTACGGGCCCATTTGAAAAAGTCCTATTATGTCGGTATACCTCTAAGGAAAAACAAGATAATGGTTTTTGCTTTGCATTCTGAAATTACATCAATAATTTCATCGGGAAGCTGGAAGGAAATCGTTTTACCTTCATTCTGGCTGTCCTCTGTGCCGGGATTTGTTGTAGGGTTCGTTGGTATAGCAGACGTGGAAGCATGTGGGGTCTTAAGGTCTGGATAAACCCCTGCAGACCCTGCTTCAAGAGATTTCTTAGCAGTGCCAGTGGAAAGCGCGGGGTCCCTCAAAATTCTGCCATTGTCATTTTCTGTTTCAGACTCGCTGCCACGTTCTCTTGCTTTTTTTTTCATGCTTTTTGATCTGGTTTTGTGTGCAGAGTGGGCTCCAATGGACATCAGCTGATTTATCTCTGTTTCCAGCGAAGTTTCCAGCTTATCCCGTGCTCAAATAGTGCGTATTCAGGTGTCAGGGTTTTGCAAGGCGTCTGTCTCTCTCGTACACCAGATTGTTTGTTTGCTTTCATTTAAGAATCCAACCACATTAATATTTTTAATAAAATCAAAGTTTTTAAAATATATATTAAAAAGTATTAATGCGGTTAATTTTCCCCATAATTGTAGGCGGTGAATTGTTGACGGCAAATTTTCCATCCGTGAATTGCTGAGGGAGAATTTTGCTAAAATAGATAATTTTTAAAATATATATAAATAATAGTAATTTATTGAAAATAGTTACGTTTTTTATAAACTTTTAAATAGTAAACCATGTAATTTGTAGTATTAGTTTTTTTTCTTATTGGAAGAAGAATTTATTAATAAAACAATAAAATTACAAGCAAAGGTTACCACAGAGTAACAACACAAGTGTTGTTATAACCATCAAATAACAAGTATATTAGACCAACAACCAAGTTGTCTTTCTAAAAACCATAATTTACAGCAGTTGATGAAAGAGGACAACAAAATACAAAGGTTTGTAATAGCAGATTGTTCCTTGATAAATAACCTTTGTACAATCCTACATATACCCATCCATAATGATATTGAAAATCTTCTCCAAAAAAATCAATAGCATACCTTGAAGAAACACAGTTGCACAACACAAATCTTTTCCTCCAAACTTGCCTATCCGCAAGAAGTTTAAACAACTTATGATCCCTATAGATTAAATGCTTCATACACTTCTTCCCAGCACTCCACATCAACTTGTGTTGATTGTAGAAAGCCAACTCCGACTACATACACCTATTGCACCATGAAGGGTAGTCTTAGTTTTTTCTTGGATTTAGGTCAAGAGATGCTTTACTTGGAGCAAGAGGTCGGTAGAAGTGATGCCCTTCTTTCTCAAGAAAGCGTCTATGCTCATGAAAAGGGTATGCAAGTTGGAGTAAATGGAAAAAATTACGATCTCAAGAGGACTAAAGGCACGAGCCAAGGCAGCTTGGCATCAAAATCTTCATATATTTTTTATTATGATAAGCTGACTTGAGCTGGTTAACAAATTGTGCTTGGCAAAGAGCTCGAGAAGAGTTGATTTCCATGACCATGGGAAATGAAACAACGTTGGGAAGGAAGTGAAGAGGGAAGTCCATAGTTTTTTAACTTGACGACAAAACCATAAACAATGCTTAAATGTTTCAATCATGCCACAAAATGGACAGGAGGGAGGTGGACAAAGGAATTTGAGGTGGGATCCAACTAGGAACTTTTGGCGTGAAGAAGCTTCCAGGCAGTGAATTGAGATTGTGCATCAGCTTTTGATTTCAAAATTTGCAGGTTGAGCATGTTCCACTTTGGTCTTTTGAGGTGACAGTGCCAAATAGGAGATAAGTCTACTAGATAGGGACATGGCGGGAATAAGTTGTTAATAAATGGCCTTAAGAGGAAAAGTTCTAATGTAGCTACCATTCAGCCACCTCCAATCTTTGAAAAAGCTTGAATGATAGCTAGTGGACATGAGGATGGTGAGGTTAGGGGGCACCATATTTTGGATTTCCAACACTGTGGCTTTATCGTTAGCATTTAAATTAAAGCAGATTCTAAGTTGTTGCCAAGATTTCCATGTGAAGTTGGTAGGATCCCACAAGTCACTAAACACTTGGATATCTCTATTGTATAAGCATTTAGCTTTCAATCTAGGAATCATGGCAAGAGGCAGACTATTAACTTGAATCAAGCGATTCCACCAAATTGATGAAGCAAAGCTAAGCCCATGACTAAAAGACTGATCAGACCATGATAGCTTTTGTGAGACTATTTGCCATGCTTTCCAAATGCAATTTAGGGGGGCTGATCCATGAAGTTTGAAGTAGTGGGCTAAGAGAATCTTGTCATTCCATTGCACAGAGCTCCAAGCTTTTCCTGAAGTGGTTGTTTGAATACAATATTGAATTAGTGACTTCCAAGGCGCATTACCATCCAAAGCTCTACCAATCCATTTGGCTAACAAACAAATTCCTTGAATATATAGGTCAATGATGCCCAACCCACCCTTATCCTTAGGGAGAATACAATGAGACCACGAGGTTGCAGGGCTTCCCTTTTTATTTCCCCATTTGGACCAAATGAAATTGCGAATTAACTAGGTGAGCTGGTTGTAACAGGCTTTGGAGGGCAGCCAACAAGAGGAGGTATATAAACATGGCTAGCCAACAAGATTTTATTAGCCACCTGAATTAGCCCAACCATTGAAAGGAATCAGTTAGTCCAAGCCAACAATTTGGATTTGAATTTATTGAGGAACCATCTCCACATGTCATTCAAGGAAACTCCTAGCCCAAAAGGAATGCCAAGATATCGAGATATGGTACCATGCTTAATTTCTTTCCATTCTTTAGGAATCCATGAGGGATGGGGATTGGGCTTTGTCATCCAAAATTCATTTTTATGCATGGCTAGCTTAGATCCAGAGGCTCTGCAATAAAAATCAAGAATATCCAACAGATTATTAATGTCTTTTGAATGAATATCATGTTGTCATTAGCGAAATGGGAATTAAGTGCCATTCTATTATCAGGGAGAGAGATGCCATGGATGAGTGAGTTAGATTGAGCATGCTGGAGGAGGTAACCAAGAGTGTCAACAGTGAGTACATAGAGAAAAGGGGCTAAAGGGCAACCTTGACGAATCGATCTTTGAAGGGGGAATTGAGGGGAGAGGGCACCATTAATGGCTAGTCTTGCATTAGCATCCATGAACAACATGAGAACATGAGAATAGAAGTTGGGGCCAAATCCCAACCATTGAAGCATGTTGAGGATGAAAGGCCATCTTATATGATCATAAGCTTTGTCGAAATCAAGTTCGAGAATCAACACATCTTGAGCAGTTTGTTGGGCCCACTTTGAAGATTCCCAAGCCAAGATTAAGTTATCAAGTATAAATCTGCCCCCTAAAAAACCAGTTTGCTTAGATCTAACAATTTTTTGGGTGATGGTTTTGATTATTTTCACTAGGGCTTTGGCTATGATCTTATAAGAGGTATTAAGTAAAGTGATGGGGCGCCAGCCATTCACCGAATCTTCTTGTTTCCCTTTAGGAATTAGTTTAATAAGACCCTTATTAATAAACACACCAAGAGAGCCAGTTGCAATGCCTTTCAAATGAACATTGTAGAAATCTTCTCTAATATGAGGCCAAAGAGCACAATAAAACTCCACCAGAAGACCATCAAAACCGAGACTCTTCTCTAAGGATAGATTGTACATGGCATCATCAATCTCTACCAAGGAGAGGTTGTAATCAAGACATTTACTATAATCATGTTGGATTTTTTTGGGAATATAATCAACTAGAGCATCTTCCAAGATGGGGAGTAAGGGGTCTTTAATGGAGTCATCAGTAAATAATTGTTTATAATGTTCAAAGAAGATATTCATAATTTTATCTTGACTGGTCTGCAGCTCACCATCCTTAGTTTTGATGACAGAAATGTGCTCTTTTCTGTGTTTATGTTGCAAAAATTGGAAGAAGAATTTGGTACTCTTATCCCCGCCTTTGAGCCATTGTAACCTAGCCCTCAATTGAGCACCTTTTCCCCTATAAGCATCAAATTTTCAAAGAAGATCTTCAAAATTAGCAATTGCGTGTTGCAAGGGGATGCCGAGAGGATTGTTATCTAAACGTTTTCTATCTTGAACCAGCTGCCCTTCTATAGATTTTTCAATTTGGCGACGCTTAGCAGCCTCTCTCCTACCAAAGTCCCGGAGAAACTGGGTACGTCGGGCAATAGTTCTTTCCCACCAACTTATCCGGCTATCATCTTGGGGTTTAGGGTCAGCCTTCCAGATAGCAAGAAGACCAACAATACAGTCTTGATTTTGAAGATGAGATATGTTTAATTTGTAAGGTAAGTCCTTAGGGAAGGAAGCAGCCCCATTTAAGGATAAGGTGGTGAATATGGGGAGGTGATCCGAGAGTGTAGCTGTTAAGTCAAGATGGACAGTATAGCCTGAATTTGATGGAAGAATTTGCAGATTGGGTGAGATGTAGAATCTGTCCAAACGACACATTTTCCGGAGGCACCCTTCCCGGAAATTATTCCAACCAAATAAACCAATGAGTTCTATTGACAACACCAAACTCTAGCTGTGTAGAAAATAAGCAAGTTCAGATTTAACTATTTTTAAAATTTTGTTTGCCCCAAAATGGGATACAATAACCAATGAGAGCCTCTCTAAACAAAAAAGCTTTTTTAAGTGGGATACAATCTTGACAGTCTGTTGACTGTTCTCATTCTCTGTAATTCTTTTCTTGCCATTATTTCAATTAAAAAAAAAATGTTTGGCCCAAGTGGGGTTGAACATCTTTTTTGGTTCAATCACCAATCTTTTTCATACTTAATATTTCAAATAACAAACAACGTGCCGACTGTTTCCTTTAAACAATCTGACCTTCAACTCAACAATATCACAACACTTCGCTCCATAGCCATCAAAATAAAGATAAGATCCCCAATATGCCAACATTTGACCTACAGAAAGACGGTCCAAAGATAGCTCCTTTAACTTCTGTAGTCCTTTTCTCTGTTTCCAAAATTGTGGTGCAGTCAACCTCTTCAAGCACGCTCCTTAGTTGAGGGGATGAAGATAAGACATCTAGATCTTTTATTGTGGCCCTCTATCTTTGGAAAATTATTCTCGTACCAGTTGCTTTTGTCCATAGGACCTGTATGGATAATTCAGAAATGGAATCCAATCAGAAGATTCTGCATTAGCCAATGAAAGAAATATGCCCACAATAAATCCAGAAAATTTTATAATTTAGGGAAAGTGATAGAGGGGTAGATTTGACGTAAGATAAAATCTCGTAATTTATTACTTTTCCAGTCAAATATAGGAAAAAAACTGTTAAATGGTAGCAATCCGTCTGTGTCATCTTCTAACCCACCTGTGTGAACAGAGACAATTTGAGCATCAAATGGCCTATTCTTCTGCAACTCCCATTTCCATGGCAAAATATTCTCCTTCCTGGGCACAAGTAACCCATTCCTCTGGAATGCAATGCCTTGGCCTCCTAAATGCAAGGCCAAATCTCGAATTATATCGTGCTGAGAAAAGCAAAGCTCAGAGGCATTTCCATGAGAGTTTGCTGCTGTGCTCCTGACCAATTCCCATTTGGGAAGTTTGCTCTTTGCACTCTCCCAAGCCTCACAAGGTTCTCCATGCAAACAGAAAAGAGACGGAGCATCTTCCTGGCCCAGCAAAAAATGAGTAGGGTGGCTTCTGGGGATAATGAAGCTATCTCTGGTTGTGAAAAGAGTTCTGTATCCTGCGACTATAAATAGTAATTTCTCCAAATTTGCTCTGGACCTGACATCATCTGATATCAGCAAAGTTGATATAGATTGCCTCAGAAGCTGCTGCTGCAGCTGCATACGTGCATCTTCCAAATTCTGAAACTCAGATCTCTTCCTTTCAATAATGTTATCCCACAACGTCTCTAGAAATCCTTTCACATTTGCAGACTGTGAAACAGTGATGAAAAACAGGGTTTGAAAATAACCTGATAATCAAAAAAGAAACAAAAGCCTTAGAAATTATAGGATGAAGTACACTTCCCTATGACTTATGGCCTACAGCGAAATACTATTGGATGAAATGTTAAGCAAAGACACTCAAACAAAGCCTCAAAAACTTATTGAAGAAAAGACATAGATAAGCAATTATCTGAACAAGAAACTCTTATGAATAATTTCTAGTAACTACAACCTTTTGGACTAAAGATTAGTTTGTTTCCTGAAGAATGATATTGAACATTTCTGGTAATTTTTTTAAAAATAACAGTATAATATACTACAGTAGAACATAAGAAGCAAAATGGAGATATTAATTGCTGCTGTTTATTATTGTTTCTTCGTTAGAATGAAGATTACATTTATAGAGTTTACAAATACTTAATCAATTTTTATAATTTTGAAATTTAGGTTTGCTATTTAATTAGAATTTATTGACAACACACTAACAACTATTGACACAGTTACAACTTTTATTTACAGCACTGAAACTGACTACCAACACTCTCTCTCATTCAGTTTTTTTGGGTTAGTAACACTCCCTCTTAATGAAGAATTTAAAGTATCTGGTACCAACATCCTCCCTACATCTAAACAATCACTGAACTATCACATAAGTACACCACTACCCCTTTGGAAATCTCAAAACACCTTTTGTTCTCCAACATAATAAATGTAGTCATCGCAAGGAACCTATATTTCTTCTAACAACTTGTTTTAATGTGTTTCCATGATTTCAACATTTAATATTTATTAGGATGATTTCTTCATCTTCTTCTTCATACTTTACAAGTCCACCTAGTCCACCTAATCACAGCAATAACGTTTTCAAACAAAAGCTCTTCCTTGAAAAATCTCCACACTGCTGTACATACACTCAAAGATCAAGCAAATACATCCACAAACCACACATATAGTACTCTCTCTTCAACAAATTTTATCTATCCAACACTATTCATATCTTAGAAGTATCAACCCTCAAAAGGTTCACATTTTCTTGGGCACTCTTATAAAAGAGTCACGCCCAGTCCCTATCTGATATCATGATAAAAATTACAAAAATAACAGCAGCCAAAAAGAGATATTAATAGCTTCTGTTTGTTATTGTTTTTATTCATTAAAATAGAAATTATATCAGTTCTTAGAATCTGATTCAACACCTAATTAAAATTAATTGTCAATAAAATAAATTTATATTAATTTATAAAACTGAAAGAGTTACATAAAGACTTTTATAAATCTAGAGAACAAAAATCCAAAGAGGTTTATTAATATCATGGAAGACTTCCATACAGCAATAACTGTCATTAAAGTTCAGAGAGCAAAAATCGAAAGAGATTTATTAATACCATTAAAGACTTCCATACAGCAATATAATTGTCATTAAAGTCCAGAGAACAAAAATCCAAAGAGATTTATTAAAATCCAAAGAAGTTTGTTAAAGATCCAACACAACAAACCACCCAAGAGGGAGGAAAACAAAAAGATAACAAAAAAACGAAAACAAAAAAAACTATCAGACCAAACCATAATGAAAGACTAAGAAATTTTGAACTATAGACTGAAAAAAGAGATCCCCAATCCATTGAAAGCACTGACCTAGCTGCCTAACACTCACTCTCAATCAGGTATTCATTACTCTTGACAATTTCATCTCACATTTACATAAAGAAGAACAACACGCAAAATCTTAACAATCATGACAGAGTAAGTAGAAATTTGAAACAGATTGGATCTCTGACAAAGACTTAAAGAAACAAAATTGAGAGGATTTCATCACCTGCCATACACCGCACGTCAATAACCGATACCTCATTCTGGAACAAAGGCCTCTTTATAGCAGCAAAGTCATACGCAGAGTAAGTAAAACCCTCTTCCATTTCAGAAGTCTCATCCAAATCGTCCAAACGCATTTGCTGAAGCAACTTGGTACTAGGAAAGGCATCAATGGTAAGCAGGCTTCTCACGTCTTCAGGCTGTAACTCCAGGTAGAAATCTTGCTGTTCCTTCTTAAGCTTTCTGGCATCTAACAATATATGGGTAAGCATGAGATCCATGGTTTCATAAATCTCATCCTCTGGGCATAGGATCTGTAGAGCATATCTATATGTAAGAAAGGGTTCAAGGGGGCTAATATTCCTACCCATCAGCTCTGCACCCCTGGAAAGGGTGTCCAAAAACTGATAAAAAAAGGGTTTTTGCTGAGCCTTGAACAATTGCAGCTCAGAGTCCAGAGTGCCTTCCAATTGAAGCTCATCTATTAAATAGAAATTTGTTAGTAATAAAAAATACTTCTGGATGTTAACTGTGTGAGATTTTTTTGCATTTGGATGATGAATTAGAGATTCCAGCTTTGCATCAGATTTGATGCACAGATTCTTGTAACTGAAACTCATTTTAAGATGTTAAAATTGAAATCTGCGTGAGAATTTTTCCTATTAATATTTTGGATTATATCTTATGATCTATCATCTGAAATCATGGATCATACTTTATGATCTATTATCAGATGTGAACGATACTTTATGATCTATCATCAAAAAGCATAGATCATAGTCAATCCATCATCAATAAAAGGAAAACTCTCATACAGCTAACATCGATCATCAATAAAAGGAAAACTCTCACACAGGTAACATCCAGAAACATCCTCAAGACTAATATGAACCGCAGAAATATTATATATTTCACAGAAATTTGTGAGTTAAAAGCTCTAAACAAACTCTGTACAGGCTCTGAACTCATAAAATCTAAAGACTATTTTCAGTTTTCCCTAATTGAATATCGGGACAGAGGCTTATGCGCTCTTTATATAGGCTGTGAACGAGAGAGGAAAGAGGGGTTTACGAAAGCAGAGCGAAGCACATTAGCTCCTTCCAGGTTGTTTCCTGCAAATTGATAATCTTTCCATGTTGTGGTAGGTTTGTGAATACGAGGGGAAGATTCCTAGAAATGGATAGAACTACAATACTAGTACTAGGGGAGAGGGCTGAGTAGTCGTGCGGGGTCTAATAGTCACGCACTCAATCGTGATTATAATACCTAATAGTTGTTTATATAATGTCCAATAGTTGTGATTTGACTACCCCTAATTAAACAAAATGTATGCTTTTGATCTAAAAAGCAACCAATCATGTGATACCACATCAACACTCAACTACTCATGATGTAATGCACGAGTATTGGTCTCACTATTTTTTGAGGCCTTTTTGGACACCTTGACAAAAAACATGCTGATGTGGCATCATATTTGATGATGTGGCCTTGAAACCTTAGTTATAAGCAAAGAACTTGCCAAGTAAGCTGCTGTATAAAATTGGGAGTCACGACTACTGGGCCCTCTCCCCTAGTCATGGATGTGCTTGCTTCGATGATGGTTCTAAAGATCTTTGATAGAAATAATAAAAGGTAAGACCTGATTTATTTTAATTCTCACATTTTCCGAGAAAAATGTTGGGCCTCAACAATCCTTGAGCTTAAATTTGGTAGGGGAGAGGACCCAGTAGTTGTGCACCCTAACTTTGCACATTTAATTATCCTATGTGGAAATTTCAAATCACTCCCAATTTTTTACAGCAGCTTACTTGGCAAATCCCTTGCTTATAACTAAGGTTTTAGGGCTACATCATCAAATATGATGCCACATCAGCATGCTTTTTGTCAAGGTGCCCAAAAATGCCCCAAAAAAAAGTGAGACCAATACTTGTGCATTCATAGCATGTTTTATTGAGCGTTGATGTGGAATCACATGATTGGTTGCTTTTTAGATCAAAGGAATACATTTTGTTTAATTATGGGTGGTCATCATCAACACTAACAACTTTAAAGTCACAACTATTGGTCCAATATTGATAAAAACATTAGGCATTATATAAACAACTACTATCACAACTATTGAAACATGCTCAGGTACTCGATCCTCTCCCTTAGTCATATTTTAATTTTAGATTTGTTAACTTTTACTTTTTCAATCATATATAGTACACTTTCTATATTATTGATAATTAATTTTTAAGTTTAATGAGTATATACATAATTTTTTAAAATTACAATGAAATTTTATTAGAGATAATTTCTGAAGTCAAATCTTTAATTACATAATAGACTATCAAATATAAATAATCACTAATAAACTTGTTTACTTATTAATCATGAAGTTCCATTAGTCACAATCATAATTTCTTCTTTCAAATTGAATAAATAAGTTTAAACCATATATATATATAATTTATGTTGTTTTAATCTCTTAAATATCTTGGCATTCTTCCAAAAACTATATTTTCATCTATTGTGTCTTATATGAACTTGATTAAATTTTCTTTTATTATTGTGTTGTATGGACTTTGTTAAGTTCCATTTATTAATGTGTTGTGTAGGTTTTATTTTCTAATTCATGTCCATAAAAGAAAAATAGAGTATGGTCAAGTTAATGGCTAAAAAATTGTATTATTGCTCTATATGTGGGGTAGGGTTTTGAGTTTTTTCTGCGTACTTTGGGCTTTCCTTTGTTGTCCAATCTTGCATCATACTGCGTTCATTGTGGGAGCTTTCATTTAAGATCGTCGTGGTCATCTTCAATCCAACAATTGTTATTGGTGTTGATGGTTTGGCATCAATGAACAATGGCTCCTCCAAACAAGCATCCCTAGAAATTCATGTTGACATTATTCCACAAGGCATGCCTTCTAAGACTCTTGCGGACGTGGTTTTACCCACCCTGGAATTTGATTTTGCATGCCAATGGTTAAAACAACACTCTTATAGGTTATTTTCTTAGGAGGGTCCCCCCTAAAAATATGTTATGAGATTGGGTTGCCAAGTCATGGGCCTTTGATGTGATTCATCTTGATGGGGTCCAAAACCTTACCAAAGGGTTTTTTCTTTTTCATTTTGTTGAGGTCAACCATGTTCAAGCTATTTTCCAGCATGGACCATGGTATGTCCAGTCATCTCTGCTAGTTTTTCAACCTTGGTCTCAAGACTTTTCCATCTTTGATGATAAAAAAGATTGTGTGCATTTGGGTTGAATTCCTAGGTCTTCCTTTACCTTGTTGGCATTTTCTCCTAATTATTGCTTCTCTTGCGAAGTTCATTTGTGTCGAGGAAAACCATTTTTTTATGTTAGACCCTAGAGATGGGCCCGTATCAAAGTGGATTTATCTTGTGATCTTGAAGAGTGCTAGCAAGAAGTTGAGTCCACTTTTTGGCCAAAAAGTTGAAGTGTTTTCCTTGATTTTCAAAATTTGACACATTTGACCTTAAAATTTGAAGCATTTAGAGATAGAATCTTCAAAAAGATCACTAATCATAAAATGTAGTACTCGAAGTCTAGTTTCCAAATATGTAATTTATTTCAATACCCAAATGGTACAAATTGAGTTTCAATAGGCGTTTCTAAAAACCACTATTTAAAAGTCACTTTTTTTTACCATACCATGCACGTGTACGACATCCATATTTTGACCTAAATTATCATATTTTTCTAAATCCTTTTGGGAAAATATTTGTGACTCACTGAAGCATGTTTTCAATATTTTTTTGTAATTTTTTATTGAATTTTTTTTTTGTAAAATTTTTATTAGCCATATTTGTCGTTTTGAAAAATCCCCGTGTACGACACGCATAAGATAACCTAAACTTATCTTCTTTTTTTAAATTGAAAAGAATTTTCTAAAGTACGTTCTCGTGCAATCTGTTCGTCAAAATGTTATGTTGATCAAAAGTTATTAAAATAGTAAAAAAACCATGATATTTAAAGTTTATGGACCAATTTCATCAGAAATTAATTGAAAAGTAGAAAAAATAACCCAATTGTAAAAAAAATACATATTTGGAATCTGCACTATCTCATCTAAAATGGGTTTTAATTTTGTCAAAAGATTCTGCAAAGAAAGTCGTCAGCCATATGTCCAAACTCGGTATTTTTCTTTGACATTGTTAGGACCTTCAACTTGTAGGTCAAACTAGGTTGAAGGCCTGGGTTCAAATTCCCAATCCTTTTCGCAAACCAAAATACAATCCAAAAACCCAACTACAAAGTAAATCCAATTTCATTTTTTTTGAAATGGGATCTCGTTTTTTAATATTAAATGTGATGACTGTTGATAGGGAAGCGAGATCCCGCTTTATAAATGGGATCTCGTTCCTTTGTCAACAATCCCCACATTTAATATTGGGGAACGAGATCCTAATTATAAAATGGGATCCCATTTTATTTTAACCATTTTATTTAAATTTACTGACAAAATTTACTGTGAAGTTTGCAACTTCACATGTACGGCCGAGTGCGACATATTGGGCTTTTTTTCATCAATTATTGTCTTTACAGGTGGTGAACTTGCATTTTTTATTGATTTTTTCAAAGGAGGCATCATGTAAACTATTTTTGAAGTGGAATTGTGTTAGTTTTGTACTTGTTTGGAGGAACAAAAGGTCTTCAACTTGCAATATGGATTGAATTTTTCAGAGGCATGAAGAAAACAATTTTTAAAATGGAATTGTGCTAGTTTTCTACTTGTTTTGAGGAACACGAGAGGAATTTTTTTGTCCTTATAAGTCTTCAACTTCCAATTTGGATTGAATTTTTTGAAGAATTTCACTATTGACATTCATTTGTGCTTGAGAATTTTATAATCATGGGTTCAAAAGCTCGTAATAAGAGGAGGAAGACATTGACTTCTGAAGAAGTTGAATCAAATAGAGAGAAGGAGAAACAAAGAGAAAGAGAAAGAAGAATGAGAATTAAATCAATGAATGATGGTGGAGCATCCAATTCCACAACTATTGAAGATGAAAACATTGAGGAGACCATGGTTGTAGATGAAGCTAATTTACAAGAAGTCAATTTGGAGAAGAATAGGATTATACAAGCAAGTTCTACTATGTCTTCAAATCCCTCTTTCAATGCTATGGAGAATGTTTCAATATGCACAAATCAAGGAACATCTTCAAATCCACATGTTAGTGAAATGGTAAATTCGTATGTAGAAGTTTTACAAGATGTTGGACTTAACGATGTTGATATTGATAATATTCAGAGAGATGAAACTTTTATAGAATTTGTTGAAAATGAAAAAGAAAACTATTTTGTTGAAAATGAAAACAAAAACTGTTTTGCTGATGAAAATGAAAATGAAAACCGTTTTGTTGATGAAAATGAAAATGAAAATGAAAATGAAGATGAAGATGAAAATCTAGAATGTAATGTTGAATTTAATGAAAATATTTTTTTTAAAAAAATTGAAAGTGGTGTTTTCGATATTCTTCCTAGTCAAATTTATTGGAGGCAAATAAGAACACATGTGAATAGAATATACAACAAATTCTAATGTCAACTAATGATGCAACTGATGAGAATGAAAAAAATGAGAAAAATAATGAAAAGGTTAGGCTTTTTTTGTTAAACCAAAAAGAAAAGATCAATCATTAAAACATGTTATGTCTACTATTGCTAGTGCCATTCAATCTATTGGAAAAAAATAGTCGATCTAAAGATAAAAATGCAGCAAGAAGAGCTATAATAACTGCTATAGTTAATAAAACAACTTTGAATAAAAGAATAGTAAGCAATATTACTGAATTTTAAAAAATACACCTTAAAACATTGCTAAGAGCAGCAAAAAGAAGAGAAAGTATAGAAAATGATCCTATCAACCAATGTTGGAGTTTCAATGGTTGACTATCGAGGTCTAATATGAAATTGAATGTTGAAATTAAATTTTTGATCAAAAAATATTGGCATGATAATACAATGGCTTCATCTAATGCTAGAGATGTTTTAAAATTAAGGGCAGGGTCCAAAGTTCGCGATCCTCACCCAAAACACCTATTAGATACAACACAAACTGAATTTTATAGAAATTTTTGTGGTGATTTAGTGTTACCTGGTAATACTAAAATAAGTCAAAGGTCTTTTAAAAAATGTAAACCCTGGTATATAAAAATTAATATGCAATGAATATCTTGTTGTTGTAAAACACATGTTCAATTTTGTTATTTTTATGATGTTTTCTGATATATACATTGTACCTTGCATACTAATATGATTATACAGGAATGTGGTATTAATATGCCACCTGAAGCAATAAGGGATTTTATTTTAGGTTTTTTTTTGTGAAAGATCTAATGGTAAATTATTTTATTTAAGTGGTGGAGGTGGGGGGTTATGAGGTGAAGTGGGTGGTAGTGGATGTGAAGGTGGTGGAGATGGATGGCATGGAGGTGGACTATGAATATTATTGAATCGATCCATGTGATCTCTAAGATATGAGTGAACCTACATTAAATTTGTAATTTCAAAATGTAAGATACATGTTTAGGAAATACCTTTAAACCATTCAATATAAATGGCCTAATTGAATACAAATGATAAAATATGTAAGCCTCATTTATGTCTAAAGCATGTTACTTGAATGAAATTACAATTAACTATTAATATAGGACAATTTATGAATGCTATAGGGTTTATGGTTTAGAGTTTAGGATTTAGGTTTTAGGGTAATAAAATGGCTTAAGGGGATCTATGTAGTAAGGTCCTAGTACAAAATGACATGGCTTTTAAGCGAATAAAATTTGGTGAAGATTCCCAAGGAAACCAAATTTCATTAAGGTCTGAGGCAACTTCACCAAATTTTATTCACTTGAGCCATGTCATTGTTTCCTAGGAACTTACTAGACATAGATCCCCTTAAGCAATCCTATCACCCTAAACCGTAAATTGATCAACCTAGATCATGAAATCTCATTCATATTATAATCTTGCATGATCTTATTATTGTTAAATTTGGTTGCCTTGGGCAACTTCACCAAATTTTGAGAACATATTTGATCCCCTTAAGAAATGTCATATTAGGACACCTTAAGACATCCTACAGTATGGCTTAAGGGGATCTATGTAGTAAGGTCCTAGTACAAAATGACATGGCTTAAGTGAATGAAATTTGGTGAAGATGCTTAAGGAAACCAAATTCCATTAAGGTCCTAGGCAACTTCACCAAATTTTATTCACTTGAGTCATGTCAGTTTGTCCTAGGACCTTACTAGATATAGATCCCCTTAAGCCATCCTATCACCCTAAACTGTTAATCGATCAACCTAGATCATGATTTATCTCATTCATATTATAATCTTGCACGATCTTATTATTGTTAAATTTGGTTTCCTTGGGAAACTTCACCAAATTTTGAGAACTTATTTGATCCCCTTAAAAAATGTCATATTAGGACCCCTTAAGACATCAATTTACGATTTAGGTTGATAGGATGGCTTAAGGGGATCTATGTCTAGGGAGGTCCTAGGAAAAAATGACATGGCTCAAGTGAATAAAATTTGGTGAAGTTTCCCAAGGCAATCAAATTTCATTAAGAGCCTAAGAAAAAATGATGGCTTTAGGGTTTAGGGTTTAGAGTTTAGAGTTTAGGGTTTAGGGTAATAGGATAGCTTAAGGGGATCTATGTACTAAGATCCTACGACAAAATTACATGGCTTAAGGGAATAAAATTTAGTGGAGTTTCCTAAAGCAACCAAATTTCATTTTAAGGTCCTAGGACAAAATGAATGCTTTAGTGTTTAGGGTTTAGATTTTAGAGTTCAAGGTTTAGGGTTTAGGGAACTTAGGGTGAAGTTTTGGTGTCCCTTGGAATATAATGGACTTGCAAGTTAGTGAAGAACATTTTCTTGTGGAACATTTGATTGGGATAGCTATTGTTTCAAATGACCAACCTAGATCATGAAATCTCATTCATATTATAATCATGCACGATCTTATTATTGTTAAATTTGGTTGCCTTGGGCAACTTCTCCAAATTTTGAGAACTTCTTTGACCCCTTAAGAAATGTCATATTAGGACTCCTTAAGACATCGATTTATGATTTAGGGTGATAGGATGGCTTAAGGGGATCTATGTCTAGTGAGGTCCTAGGACAAAATGGCATGGCTCTGAAGGGAAAAACTGGGTCATCTTAGAATGAAACATCTAAGAACTGCACTGCCTTCGGTGATTTCAATTCCATTAAATTGCCTCAAAGACACATACTACTATGCCATAAAGCGGAAACTGGCATAGTTGATTTCCCTCATTAACTCTTCTGAGAAAAGCACATGCAAACTTAACCATATTCAACATTTATGCACCAATTCAAATTACATAACCAACCAACATGAAAGGAAAACAAATGAACAAACAAATTTATGTGGGGAAAACCCCTTCGGGTAAAAAACCCCACCATCCAAAACACGGGTCAATTGTATTAATCAACAACAACAATAGTTACAATACAATCTCAGAGCTATGCTCTTCAGTAGTTTACATCTTGTTCATCTAGAGAATACAAGAAACAACATTGTTCAAAATCCTCACACTGTTATAATGTCCTCACACAACACATAGTGCAGATTCATTTCATTGCACTGGCCCACTCATTCTGCCAGTCTTTTAGCCAGCACAACCTCATGGCTTCTCAGGTTCACCCCAACATTCTCCTTGTTACAATGTTGTGTACAACATATAGTTCGAACACTCACAAATTTTTTGACCATTGAACCCATAATAGTTACAGTATGTTGCAATGTATAGCAACAACCATGATCGATCCACTCTTTGTACAATCGATTTAGTTCAACTTCCTTCACCAAGCAACCGTCGAACTTCCTAGTCAGCAACATCCTCTAATTAATGGCTCACAACAAAGCAAACCAACAAGCCTATGCTTTTCACCTTTATACCGCACTACCGTTACGCATTCCATAGGCTCCTGCGAGGTGGTGGTTTACCTCACTACTGCCAGATAGATCGATAGATCCTAAGGTATAGTTGTAACTGCACTACCACTAGATAGTTTACATAGCTTTATGGTATGGTGGTAACATATCACACTACCGTTGCATAGATAAGAGACTTCCATGGTATGGCGATAACTACTCTACCGCTAGACATTCGACAGACTCCTGTAGTATGTTGGTAACTGTGTCACCACGGCCCAAAGAAAGGATACCTGTGGTATAACGGTATCCACCACACTACCACTCAAAGGCTAGAAAGCTCCTGTGGTATGGTGGTAACCGCGCCACCGCAGCCCAAAGAAAGGATACCCACGGTATAGCGGTATCCACCGCACTACCACTACACATCTTAGAGGTGCCCACGGTATGGCGGTAACTATGCTACTACTGAATGGCTAGAGGGACCCCGCATTATGGCGGTATACACCACACTACCATACCTCACTTACAAACATCTAGCGGTACAACGGTACAAGTAGAATCCGTCACTTTCAAAGGTATGAGCAACAAATCCAAGGTTTCACCAGTGAGTTTGAGACACACATTCTCAACAATCTCCCACTTGACAAAGAACTCACTAAACCCCTTTCCAACCTTTAGAACCACTGTACCATAGCCATACATGTAATAATAAGAATCTTGAACAATGCTCTTGTGCTCTAGCCAAGAAACCTACACCAACATCCAAGATGTCCACCAACTCAGGCAATGGTTTCATCCATCCATTTCAGGACAAGAAATGAGCCAAGGCGTATATGAACCAGTCTACAAAATACAAGCACCAAATCCAACATATAGCAAAGACTATAACATGTTACCACCACTTCATTGTCCTCAAACGCTATGCAGAAGCAATATCAATTTCAAAGCCTCAAATAGAACACAATTGTGAAGTCATTCTCTAGAAACAAGATAGAACATCAACTAGAATAGCAACAAGTAAACTGATTGCTCCCATCCAACTAATTAACTCACGTGACTGAAAATAACACCCACAACAAGTACTAATTCATCCAATCACACATACCTTAAAGGTATCAACATTAGCAAACTCATGCCACACCATAACCAACCCATCAACAACAAATACAAGCTCCATGTGCTAGCTAGTCGAAGAAGAAAAAACATATCTAGGAACTCCCACTGCACAGGTAATGAATCTGAAAAACAAGGCATACCAAGTCTACCAATAACAACACAGAAAATGTAACCATGTAGTTCCAAGAAATTATCCACAATGATATGCACAACCTGCAAATTAATAACCTACAAGAACAACTCTCACCACAAGTCTTCACAACTCTCCAAAGTTCTTCACACCCAACATAGGAAAGAGATAAAGAACCTTCAAGTTATGACCCAAGAACTTGAGTGAAAAATGCCAGCTCCGACCAAACCTCCAACCAATGTGATATGAAAACAAATTTTTAGGAAGATAACCAAGACCAAAGAGAGAACCTCTACACATCATATACCTATAGAACATCCTCCTAAATACACCTCTAAAAATCCAATTGTGTCAAGTATGATCTCCTTCAAAATCCCAAGAGAAAAGCCTTAACAACATCCAACTGTTCAATCTCCAAGATCAAACACAACATATGAATGTAAGCCTCTCAAAGAAGATCAAACCACTTCATTTCCCATATTAGGAAATCGACCTATATAACTATCTCCTACTAGTTCTCATCATAAAATGGTATCACATAAAAGCTCAAGGAAATAAACCATGTTGTACATCTTCCACTATGAATCCTCCAGAACCATTTAAGCAACAATTCAAGATCCATATCATGAAAGGAACCATAAAACACATCTGAAAGATACAATGGGAAAATACCTCTCAAATTAGACTTCACTGCTCAGCAGACCAAGAGTGGGGAAAGGGAATGCTCCTCCAGGATAACCAAGTCATCATGATTTCTCCAAGAGCAATCTCCTCATTGGTCTCTTTTGAGCTCACGTCCAACCAAGGTGTAGGCTTCTCAGACTTTCTGCTAAAATCTTCACCAAGAGTGTCCATCAACAGTTCTCTCCTCTTAAGATAATACAACCTCACCTTATTCTCCATGTATCCATGAGTACTAGCAACCGGTCATCTCATGCAAAAACTCCAAATGCATCATTGCACTATCATGAAGTATCAAGCAAATGATCAAAGCACCCAATACACAAAGAATTACCAGACCACTGTCAAAGCTCCAATCATCTGAATCAAGAACTTATCATGACATCATGACCTTACCATCCCCCTTGGGAGATACGATGCTCCAAGTGAATATACCATGGTCTCAAGTGCAATGCACAATGTCAAAACTCTAGTGTATAAGTAAGAGTATACCATGACATAAAGCAAACAAATTCAAAACCAACATCACCTGTCAAGCACCACCAACACCTCAACCCAAAGACTCCAAGAATCCTCCATGGTTCCAAGATGTTGCACATCCTCAAATAGTGTCCATGCAAATGCAATTCTACAACAACAAGATCTAAGAGTCCCTCCTAGTAACATATGCAACACTAAACAAGATCATTCACCACCAAGTGATGAACCCATAGTCACTGCTAAAGCTCCCACTGAAACGTGACATCCAAGATTTCCAAGCATCATGAACAAACATCTGTTGAACTAAGAAATATCCAAGTACAATCAACAACATGTCCATCTGACAACAATGCCAAGTAGCACCACGATCTCTAAATCACGCAGACCACACCATCACTGTCAAAATCTTACACTAAAAAGTCTATCAATCTCTCCATGACATCGTGATACACATGCTATAGGTTCCCATAATCAACTATTTAGGTACTCAACGCCATCCTTCCTCTCATCTAGAAGAAACCACACCAATGCACAAGTGACCACAGACAATGTCAACTAATGAAATCTAAATTTTTTAGAAAAAAACAATCTTGTGGATATAGACAACCCACTTCCAAGTTTTCCCACTGCAACTGAATGAGTGATCGATCCATACAACTACATAACTTGTAGATCTAAACACTGAAACATTGAGATTTCAAAGAGAGCAACAATGTAGACAATTTGACTCAAACATCAGATCAAAAACAAATCTGATTTGCCAATCATGTCCACAACTCAAGCACCATAGTCTAGGAAACCAACAAGCAACACTTACATGTACAACTACAACTATCTCATCTTGCAATGCCCCATACTACCAGGGTCTAGAAAATATTTTTTACTAGCAGCTCCACAAAAACACAAGTTTTTCTTGACCATGCAAAACTTGCAAAACCACCGTGTTTATAAAACACCCATGCACACCCATATCCATTGCACATCTAGATGACTCAAAATTCTGTACAAAATCATCAAAGTTAACTAGAACAATGGAATATCATGAATATGCATAACCATAGATTCTTTAAATGGAAATCTGTAAAACCATCAAAACCAAAGAACATGAATCTGAGCCATGCAAGTACAAGACATCCTTAAAAGGAACAAATAGTACAGGAACTCTAGGCCCATCCCAAACCAATTCCATAACCATCAACATGTACATGCATATGAGAGAGCTAGGCTATTTAGAAGTTTTCAGACCACAATAGAGAACTATGCCTTCAATGCCAAGTCAAAGCACCTAGCACAATCACAATACTCCATGGCTGAAAAACAACCCAAGCATTTCCATACCATCAGGGAGCCCCTCACACAGAAAGCCAGTATGAACCATGCTCTGTTGCAACACAACCATAAGCATAAAATCACACCCCTTGCATCAGGATCATTTGCTGGAAACCAGGAGCCTTAGACCGCATCATTACAATATTATCAACTCCAATTTCTCCATCTTCAATGTCTTTCACACTGTGTGTTGTCTCAAAAGACCAAGAAATTTTACTCACCAAAGAATCAATTATCAGTCGATTCCTCCAAATTTCTCCAAGCTTGCCAGGCTAGGAAATCTTCATAGGAGAAATACCCAGAACCAACAACCAGAAGAAGGCTCTAATACCACTTGAAGGAAAAAACTAGGTCATCTTAGAATGGAACATCTAAGAACTGCAGTGCCTTTGGTGATTTCAATTCCATTAAATTGCCTCAAAGACACATACTACTATGCCATAAAGTAGAAATTGGCACAGTTGATTTCCCTCATTAACTCTTCTGAGAAAAGCACATGCAAACTTAACTAGATTCAACACTTATGCACCAATTCAAATTACAGAACCAACCAACATGAAATAAAAACAAATGAACACACATATTTATGTGAGGAAAAACCTTTCGGGTAAAAAACCCCACCCTCCAAAACACTTAGCTCAATTGTATTAATCAACAACAAAATTTACAATACAATCTCAGAGCTATGCTCTTCAGGAGTTTACATATTGTTCATCTAGAGAATATAGGCAACAAAATTATTCAGAATCCTCACACTGTTACAATGTCCTCACACAACACATAGTGCAGATTCATTTCATTTCACTGGCCCACTCATTCTGCCAGCGTTTTGGCCAGCATAGCGTCATGGCTTCTCAGGTTCACCCCAACATTCTCCCTATTACAATGTTGTGTACAACATATAGTTTGAACACTCATAGATCATTTGACCATCAAACCCATAATAGTTACAGTACGTTGCAATGTATAGCAACAACCATGATTGATCCACTCTCTATACAATCGATTCAGTTCAAATTCCTTCACCAAGCAACCGTCGAACTTCCTAGGAATGCAAACGACCTCCTTCCAAGTTGAAAACATCCTCTAATTAGCGGCTCACAACACAAAAAACCAACAAGCCCATGCTTTTCACCTTTATATTGTGCTACTGCTACACATTCCATAGGCTCCCACAGGGTGGTGGTTTACCTTGCTATCGCTGAACAGGTTGATAGCTCTCGAGGTATAGCGGTAACTGCACTACCACTGGATAGATTACATACCTCTATAGTATGGCAGTAACACATTGCACTACCATTGCATAAATAAGAGACTTCCGCAGTATGGCAGTAACTGCTCTACTGCTAGACATCTGACAAGCTCCGTGGTATGATGGTAATTGCGTCACCACGATCCAAAGAAAGGATACCTGTGGTATAGCAGTATCGACTGTACTACTGCTTAATGGCCAGTGAGCTCCTGCGGTATGGTGATAATTGGGCCACTGCAACCCAAAGAAAGGATACCCGTGGTATAGTGGTATCCACCACACTACCGCTGCACATCTGAGAGGTGCCTACGGTATGGCAGTAACCACGCTACTACTAAACAACTAGAGAGACCCCATGGTGTGGCAGTATACACCGCACTACTGCACCTCACTTACAAACATCTAGCAGTACAACGGTACAAGAAGAATCCATCACTTTTAGAGGTCTGGGCAACAAGACCAGGGTTTCACCAGTGAGTTTGGACACACATTCTCAATAGGCTCAAGTGAATAAAATTTGGTGACATTTCCCAAGGCAACCAAATTTCATTAAGGTCCTAGGAAAAAATGATGGCTTTAGGGTTTAGGGTTTAGGGTTTAGAGTTTAGATTTTAGGGTTTAGGGTAATAGGATGGCTTTAGGGGATCTATATAGTAAGGTCCTATGACAAAATGACATGGCTTAAGGGAATAGAATTTGGTGGAGTTTCCTAAGGCAACCAAATTTTATTTTAAGGTCCTAGGACAAAATGAATGCATTAGTGTTAAGGGTTTAGATTTTAGAGTTTAGGGTTTAGGGTTTAAGGAACTTAGGGTGAAGTTTGGGTGGCCCTTGGAATAATGGACTTGTAAGTTAGTGCCTCGTTTATGAATATTTTTTATTTTGTGAATAGATTGAATATTTTCATAATAGAAACACATAATTATGCATTATTAAGATTGAGTTTGATGTATATTTTAACTGGATATTTTTTTAATTGAATATAAGATTATTTTATTTAATATTTTTTTCATTAATATTTCCCACTTAAATGAATTTTATGATATAAAATGTATAATATAAAATTAGTTAATGTTGAATCAAGTATTTTATTTTTGATTGTTTAGAATTGAAAGAACCTAAAAGAAAGAAAAGAAAAATATTTAGATTCTCTTAGTGTCTAGGTAACTAGTGCAAATTGAGATTTTAGACTAAACTAGAAGCCTAATTAACAAGTAATTGACTAGAACAAGGGTTAAGATTGTCAAAAGACAACAAACAACACATGCAAACAAGAAATGGAAACAAGGCATGACTAAGAGAGATCAAAACATAAAATAGAAATGAATGTTGAATATTATCTAATTAAGTGACAATTGGAAATGGATTGTACACTTGGATTTAGGAATTTGCTAACTAAATTTGCAAACAAACATTGATAAAATTTATGAATTGTAACTATTCTTTAAAATATTGTTTTCTAATCTAATTATAATTTAACATTGAAACTAAAGTTTAGCATATTGTTTCCTCCATTTAATGCAAATGAAATTTAAAAAATTTAAGCAATGCAAATGAATTTTCTTGAGCTCAAAATTAGGGTTTTCAAAATCAAAATGATTTGTTCGATTTCAATTTAGGGTTATAGATATTTTTTTTGTTTCAATTCAATTTAGGGTTTCAATCTAAGCAATTAGGGTTTTTAATGCAATTTTTTTGTTTCATTTCAAACTAGGGTTTTGAAATCCAATTTTTTTTGTTTGATTTGAATTCAGGGTTTCAAAAAGTTTGATTAGGCTTTCCAAATGCAATTTTTTTATTTCATTTCAATTTCTAGGGTTTTGAAATGCAATTTTTGTTTCCTTTCAATTAGGGTTTTCAAATGCAATTTTTTTTGGTTTGATTGAACAATATAGGTTTCAAAAGCCAAATTTTATTTCTAAAATACAATTTAAGGTTCATTTTTTCCTTTCTATTCAATATCTTTAGGTCTCATTTCATTTTTTCATCTATTTCTACAATTCCTCATTTCTACTGTTATAGGAAATAAAATTCTTAAAACATCAAATAGATTAAAAAAACATGCTAAAATATATTCTTCTATAAACAATTTCAATAAAAAATGAAAAAATGCTAAAAAGTGGGGGTGGAGGCGTACTTGGAGGCTGGTTTTGTAGTTGTTGTCGCCCACCAAATTGGGATCCCATGCATAGTGAAAATGAAATTTTGTTCGTTTTTAAAAAATAAATACCATTACAAAACGGGATCTCGACTATTACAAAACGGGATCTCAATTTTTATAAGTCGGGATCACATTCTGTGTCTGTCGGTTCGGGACCCTTTAACAAACAAGATCCCTATTTTTAAAAAGCGGAATCCCATTTAACATTTAGGCTTGGGATCCTGAAGCTAAAAAGGATCCTGATTTTTAAAAATCAGGATCCTATTTATAAAAATCGGGATCCCATTTTTGTAATGTCAATTTCATTTTTTTAGCTAAGGAAAAAACTTCCACATTTCGTGGACTCAACTTTGTGCACTTACCCTAAAGACATGATTGATATTCGGATTGGAGGAACTCATCACTCTCAATGTGTTCTCTATCTAAATTTACCAAATATGTCCTTCTAGTGTCAACCCTCGAAGCATATAATTAAAATTTGTTTGTTAGTTGTGTCAAGGGTCAAGACCCCTCTGAAGACTCCTAACCCTTTGTGAGTTTCTAAGACTTCTACACCAAAAGAGAAATGGACCAAAATGGCTCACAAGGGGAAGCCTATCCCATCTAGTAGTGAGCCAAGCAATCCCTTAAATCTTGTTGCTACTCAATCAAAAAATACAAATTCAAACCCTTCTTCGAAGGGGAAAGATAGTACCATCTTCGTTGGATTTGAGGTTCCTATTCAATCAAAAATTATACAAACGCATCAGTTGGCTTTGGTTCTCTCTTCTTAGCCACAAATTTTGCACCACTCTCATAGCCCTTTTGGGCATATGGAGGAAGGCAAATATATTCAAGAAAAGTGAAGGAATGGTCTGCCTAGTTTTCAAAAGGCTTTAGAGTTCTTGCAAAATTGTTACTCCTCCTTAGAGGATGAGGATGATACATGCAATAATTTTTATCATGAAATTTCTTTCATGGAATTTTTGAGGTCTCATAGACCTCTCCATGAAGTATTTTGTGTGGGATACTAGATAACATTATCTTAGTATTGATGTTTTATGTCTTCAAAAAATTAAGATTGCATCTTTCATGCTTTTTGTAAGTCAAATTATTTGGCTAGATGGCTTCGTTTTTGCTTCCAATCACAAGGTGGGTCATTGAGGGGTTGTCACCCTTCTTGCACCATGGTGGAACTCTTGCCTGATTAATTATGGGTCTGATCCAACACATCATTTTGTATGTGTTGTGCAGTTTTCACACACACGCCCTGCTGAAAGTAGGGACCCTCTTCGCTTTGGTTTTTGGTGGCTTGACCCTTTCATGTTGAGGTTTTATCTTGCTTTGGCACGTGCTTAAATGTTCATTTTGATTGCCTAAGTGATTCCCCTAAGTTATTCGTTGAAAATCTTAAGTTCTGGGTGAATTTCAGGTTTTCACCCTGGTTTGGGACTTTCCACCTCGGCCGAATTTTCCCGGATCATGCTTGGACTCTGGCTGAGCACTCTAGTTCGAATATTTTTCAGTCTTCGTGGAATTCCGCATGGGCCTGATTTTTCTTAATTCCGTCCTGCCCTCGAGTTTCTGAATTTTCTTGGTTGTCTTGTTGGCAGCCTTAATGTTTTCGTACGAACTTTGAACAATGTATTTAATCGATCTCTGATGAATTTTGTGCCATTATGCTTTATTGTTTGTCATTGATTGAGCTGACGAGTTTGTTCCTTGAGTATTTGATTTGATCTTGGGTGTTGAGTTGGTGAATTGTTCAATTTAAGTGGCGATTTCAGTGCATTTCTGCCGCTACTCTTTGTGGACACCATTAAACTTGCATTTGTTGTTTCTAAGGTCGATTTCTACTTCATCAATGGTATGTATATGATTGTTCTGCTTTTGATTGCTGAAAGTTAGCATTGCTTTGGCATTTTGGGTTTATTCAGGGTTCAAATTTTTGCATGTTTGAAAGTTTGATGCTAGGGTTATGTGACATGGTTTAATTTTTGGCTTCCCAAATATTTTATGTGATTGTTTATTTCTTTGCATTGTGAGAGAACTTGCTTGAGAGCTGCGAATTTCCCCTAGTAAAGAATTAGTAGTTGAAATGCTTGAATCCTGAGCTTGCCTATGCATTAATGGCAGACTTGTGGGGTTTGACTTAGGGCATCACTGTTTAACCTTAGTCCGCTTCCCAATTGGCCTATTCCCAATTGGCCTAGAATTCTAAGAAAATATATAGAAGGCCCATATCAAACTTGTCTCAGGCCTAGATTCTCCAAATTTATGATCGATCCATTAGTCTAAGTGAAATTTTCATTTGGTGTCGGAATTCGGGTTTTGTCCTCAGTTCAAGATTTTTTGTCTTCGGCGAATTTTTTGACTCTGACGGATTTTCCTAATCTCCTTCATTTTCCTGGAATTTGTGTACTTTCGGAGTTTTACCTTATCCGTGGATTTCCTTCAGCTCTGAATTTTCTTGAAATCCTTGACTCCTCATTTTTTTCAAATCTGCAAAGTGTCTCTGCCTTCGCAAAAACCCGTCTCTAGCAAAATTTCTCGGGATTTGATGAAATATGAAGGAATATGAAATAGCATGATTTGTTAATAGGTGATGGTGCATTTTATGATTTATTTATGCTATTTTAAGATCTCAAATGCTGTTAGTTGATTAATAATGATCGGATTGAATTGCTAATAGGTGTCTTCATGATTATTCCGCTAGAATCTGTCTAGCCTATAATTCTCTAAAATTCCTCCCTGGCCTGGATTCTGTGGATGGTCCTGAAACCTGAAGTTAACATGATAATTTTATATGAGGTTTAATTTTATTTAATGATGATCTTGACTGATTAACCTTTGTTGGTATGATCTTTATTATGTTTCCTTTATTAAGTGCAGGCTGAATCTAGCAAGGTAACAACTAGAAAGACTAAGGATGACATGGAGGGATCTTCAGTGTCTAAAGTAGAAAGAATAAAGATGGATATCAAGAGTAAAATCCTAGAGAGTAAGATCACTTCCATCTGGTAAGAGGTAATAGATACCAATGTTGGATTATGGGACTATGAGGAGTTCAAAGACAGAGTGGCAGCACAAGATCTTCCTCTGGTGGCTAAGAGAATGTTAGAATCAGGATTGGAACATGTGGCATGTTTCCCGTCCACAGTGCAGTGTTATGAGTTGGTCCTTGAGTGTACCAGGCACTATGACAGTGATACATAGAGAATTATTGGTCCTCAAAGGAGGATTGTGGCAAACATGAATCATGTCTCAATTGATCAAACCTTTGATATGCCAGATAGATCTCATGTGGTGGCATTCAACATGGAAGCAACCAAGGAGTAGTATGAAGAATAGACTGTCAAATATCAATAGCTTATCAATTCCTAGCTGGAGAAACCCAAGTCTCATTATTCCAAGCTACCTAAATAGCTATTTAGGGCAAAGTTCAACAAGAAGTATTATGATGCCACGACTCTTCTTAGTAGGGTGGTTGGGTTGAAGAATGTTGGTATGTTTGAGAATTGGATGTGCCATGTGATTGTAAGGATGGAACGGGAAAAGACTAACTATCATTGGGTAGGTGTCATAAGTAGAGTGATTCATGAACAATTGTCCAATGTGCTGTAAACCAAGACCTTCACAATGATCTCGTACTTAGTCTATGCACTTGCAATATTTCATCCATACAAGGGATTGAGTACCAGGGGCACCTTTGGACAGGATATTATTTATGAGGTGTACCCTCAGTTGCATTTGGGAAGCTTGAGCTACAGGAGGGTGAATGATGCATTCACCATGCATATCACCAGATTACTTTAGGGGGTAGAGTATGTGAGGATTTCAGACCAAGATAAGGAGCTAATTAAGAAATATGGTGCTTGGTTCATTCAATTCCCAACCTTCTCATACATCTGGGTTGATGGCTATCAAAGGGCTCCATATAGGCTTCCATGGTATCCCACTGATCATATCATACTTCTGGAAGTCACTCGACAGATATGTGACTTTGATGCCATTGTTAAAAGAGACAAACATAAGACTGGTTTTGGTGGAGACCTCCCCTTGAGGATAGGTACTAGGGAGGCATGCCCTTCCATTATTTCTACCTGTTATATCAAATATGGACCTCTTGGAATTGAAAGATAAGCCAAGAGTACTCATCTCCTCCTCTAAATCCCAAAAGGAAGCCAATAGAGAGTATAGCCATAAGGTTGATTTGGAAGACTACTCGGCCAATTGTAGTGATGAATATGAGGTCAGGAAGAATAATTTTTCTCAGCTTTCGGTTGAATCAGTCCATTTATATAATGTGAAGGTAGTTCTTGATCAACTCAAAGATGATGGAGACCTGATTTGAGGTCATGCTTATGAGGAAGTAAAGGATAGGCCAATCGGTGATGTGGATTGGTTGGAAGAAGAAAATACATAATTAAAATAGTTAATGGATTCGGTAACCAAGTTTACTAGAATGTGGTTAAAGCATAAAATGTGGGAGTTTGAAAATGAAGGTGTACAATGCAACTATGAGCTGATGGGAGATTGGGACCCTCATTCCACTTCTGAGGAATCAACTGAGCAAGATCCTAATGGTAAAGGTAAGCTGTATTCTCCTTTCAAGATTAAGATTAAAGGTGTTCAGGTGGAAGAACCCCAAGAAATAGAAAAAAAGAGAAGCCAATTGCTAAGAAAAGGTCAAGGACTAAGAAGTCCAGTAAGGAGGAAAGTAAAAAGCAGGTTCCTGAGGTCGATGTTCCTATGCCCAAAAGAAGGAGAGTTGTGAGATTATCACAAAAGGAAAGTTCCAAGGATGGAGTTGAAGTGGGTACACTTGGGGTAGATGTAGAGAGTTCAGGGGAAAAGACACAGGTATACACAAGGAGGTCTAGGACTCCTTCCCCTAAGGATAGTGTGCCCAAGGTAGATCCTCCTCTAGTTACTTCTCATGAGGAGCAACATGATGATGTTCCTTCTTCCCATGAAGCTCAAAGCAAACTAGGTGAATCTAAGAAAGGTGAAGATCATCCACACACTAAGGGAGAGGAATTTCATGAGGGTGAGGTTTACCATGCTAAAGCGGAAGTAGAAAAGGTAATGCAGTCTCTGTTGGTTGCATATGCAGAGTCACCTGTTGGAACTGAAGAGGTAAAATCGCCTCCAAGAGAGGAGGAGGTAGAGAAGATTCCATCCCCTGAGCACAAGGAGGAACATGCTGAAGAAAAGGAGAGCAAGATAGATGGGACTCCTGAGAAGTAGGGTTTGAGTGAAGAAGCACCTAAGGGTCAGTAAGTAGAAGTGGGACAAAGCGAGGTGCACTTAGAGTCCACTATCCTAGATTGGTTGGACAAAGAAATAAACAGAAAGTAGGTTGTTGTGGAGGTCACTCCATCTAACTTGGATGAGTTATTGGCCAAGATTGGAAAGGATAAGGGTAAGAAGAAGGCTAGGGTCATCTCAAAGATTGAAAGAGATGAGGAAAGTAATAAGGCGGTTCATATTGCAACTCCTACTCTAGATAAGAATAGGGATGAGGTAATTTCAAAGGATTATAGTGTGTAGACTTTCAATTTAGGGCCTACTTCTGTCGAGCAAGACATTGAAGATTATCAGGGTTCTAGCACAGTTATCCTGGGGAGATTAAGGAAGGAATTTCAAACTAAGCAGGAGCTGAAAAAGGAAAATGAAAAACTCAGGAAATGCTTGGAGGATCTGATGAAGCCCTTGCAATCTATTAACCCCTCAACTTCTGTTGCAAAACCCTTACCCCAGGAAACTATCACTGAGCTCGAAAGAATGAAGGCTTCCACTCTTGCCATTGCAAATTGGCTGCAAGGGGTACGAACCAAAGGAAACGAGGCTATTAAGGATATTCTATCAATGGGGAAAGATGCTATGAGGGAAACTGATTGGTTGAAGGAGGTGTTAGCTTAGGACATAGAAGATACAGATCTCCTGTTGTAGAAAACTAAAACCATCATGGAGTATACCAAGGATAAGCTAGTAAACGATAAAAGTCTTCCTTCCTTCAGAGCTACTGAACCTTGGGAGTGGTTTGAGGCGTTGCAAATCAGACAAAAGGTTCTGAAGAAGATATACAAATAGAGGAGACAAATTGATGATAACCTGACTGGTGTTTATAATGGCCGCATTGCTTTCTTTGAGATAATGACAAGGAGAAGGAAGATTGCCCCTAAGTATTTGAGTTTGGAATAGTTGAGAAAGTGGTTGCATGATGTTTATGCTCCAGTCAGTGATGATTCCATTTCTAAACACCAGTTAGATGATGCGGCCACCTACATTGTTGTTATTTATAAATACCTAACATATAAGGTTGAGTGGGATAAGTCGGTGAAGCAATCAAAGGAAGAAGTTGCATCAATTGAGAGGCAACTTAAGGTTTTGCCTTTACCACCTATGGCCGACTTGGATAAGGTGCTTTTAAAGGTGCATAAAATGTTGGATTGGAATAAAGACAAAGGGGAAGGTAGTTAATGATGGGATACATTGAGATTTGTGCTTCCCTATTATTTTGGCATGCATTGGTCTAAGTTGCATTGGAAATCCCAGGCCAACCTGGGTGAAGTTCATGCATTTAATGCATATTTTATTTCATTTTGAATTTCTCTTGGACGACTTGTTGTGCCTAATTATTATTGTAAAACCCTATCTAGGCCGACATGTTTTGGGGGTTCTATAAATATGGCATTTTTCCTCATTTGTAAGGGCTAGACATAAGATAGATATAGACAAATAGAGAGGTAGTTAGAGCAAATTAAGTAGAGCAAGAGTTAGCAAGTAGTTTTTCTTAAGCAAATATTGTAATAGAAAGTTGGAATTGTTGCTACAGTGGATAATTTGATGCAAGTAATGACATTGTGATTTGGTGCCATACTTGTGTTCTTCTTCTCTTGCATGGTTCTTTTTATTCTATTTTTAGAATTGCTTTGAGGAAAATTGATATTTAGAGTTAGATTCAAATTAATGGTGTTTATGATTTGATATTTGAAGTGTTGCAACAATCCTTGGTCCATACTTTTCGCAACCAACTGATTGTTAGTTGCTTTGCAAAGTTAGCCTGGACCTTTATATTCATTGTGCTTAGTTCAATTGTGAGGGTTTATTCATTTCAATTGCAATAGGATTGTTTGAATGAATGCTCATGATCTGAAAATATTAACACCTTAGAAGATTGCACTATTTCTATAAGATTGCAGATCCATCTAGGTCAAGTAGAAATTAGTTTTGAGGGATTGGTCCATTCCAAATATTTCATCATTTGTATTGTTAATCTTAGGAGTAGTATTAATCTAGTGATCTCTTTGAAACCCTTATATCTTTTGTTATTTGTTTGATTATTGGGTTAGATTTAGGATTTGAGTATCATCATATTGCTAGATTTGATAAATTAAGATTCAGTATTTTGCTTGTAGTAAGGTCCCATATAGATTACCAACATTTTCACATTTATCATTGAGTTGTTTATGCATTATCAAGCCTGACATTAGATACCTTGGGGTTATCTCTTGAGGCTTGTTGATAGAGATTTACTTTTCAAGAGAGATAGGATTTCGTATTCTGTCTGAGTTGCTGTGCATAAAATATCATCAACAGACTGGCACTAGAAGGAGGGCCTGAATAAGCAAGCTGGATCAATTTTTGAACGCCATCTCTCCTGAAAGATTCAGAAGAATAACTAGATCTACTCCAGGAGAGGAAGAATTTCAAGAATTACCAGACCCTACTAGGTCAAGAAGGACCAATAGAAGGGGAGAATCATTACCCTCTCATCCAGCTTCGTCAGCTCCATCATCCCCATCTTCATCAAGTTCATTTTCATCTAAGTCTGAGGGCATTCACATTCCATAACCTCTACCAGTCATAAATCAGCCATTACCACCCCCACCTCCACCAATGGCTTTCTTAGCTAATAACCCATCTCCATTGAGTTTCACTAATTATAATGTCATGCCCAAAAACCCTGAACACTTTTGTTCAAAATTCCATGTCAATGATCCCAATAGAACCACTGAAGAACACATCATGATCTTTCAGACTAGCCTTAAAGATAGAGGGATAAACCATGAAGATGTAGCATGCAGAATCTTTCCTTATTCATTGGGGGAAGATGCATTATATTGGTACAATGATTTACCTGCTGGGTCTATCCAACATTGGACTGAGCTAGAGACTGCATTCTTGCAGAAGTTTCAGATTCCCATCAGCCCTAATGAGCTCTATCTCCAGTTCACTAATGTTAGGAGAGAGGTCAATGAGCCTATAGTGTCCTTCAACAATAGATTCCATCATGCCTATACCAGACTGCAGGCCCCTTATACTGTTGATGAGCCTACTGCTTTAGAAATCTATTATGAGGGACTTGACAATCTGACAACTACCTTTATGAAGTGGAGTAATAACCCTCCTGCCAATCTACTTGATGCATATGTAGAGGCTATGAAGGTTAGCACTATTTTATGACATCTTTCTAGGCCTTTACCCTCATTAGGACCCGTTGCTCACCCTAGAAAAGTTCCATCTCTCAACCAGGCTCTTGCCAACCATACTCCTATTATGAATCTGGTACCTCAGTTGCCTCTAGTCCCTCATGCAGGACTTCCTGTGAGACAAGTTTCACCCACAATTAGTTACCCTTAGCAAAATGTGAATCAACCTCTTCATATATAGCCTTAGGCTAGCTATCCCCCATACCTGCAAAATTCTGAAGTATTAAACCAATCATTGAATGCCAATACTACAGTAGGGTATTCCTAGAATAATGTGAATCAACCTCCATACAGTAATCCTGATAAGGAGAGACTGGATGAATTATCTGAACAAGTAAAGAAGCTGAATATGGAGGTGACTTACTTGAGGAATTAGAACAATCAGTTGCAAGTTGCTCAGAGAAATATGCAGTCCAATCAGAATAGAGAAAATTCACAAGGACATCACTTTGATAGAGGGCAGCGTCATGAAAGGGGATATAACCAGGATAGAGGATGAAACAATGAAAGAGTATACAACAATGACAGGGGATATAATAATGACAGAGGGTATAATAATGACAGAAGACAAAACTATGATAAAGGACAATCTGCGGGCCAAAACTTTGACAGACGGCAAGGTGGTGGACAAGGGTTTGATAGGAGACAACCATTAGGACAGAACATGACTTGGAACACATGGCCTAATAATGGAGGAGTCCCCACCCCATTGGATCAACCAGTTAATCAACCTGTTAATCAGTTTGTCAATCAACCAGTTAATCAAGAGAAGCCTCCTAATGGTGTATATCTAGTTGAGGCTACTTTATCAGGATGGTGTAGGCTCCATAAAACAAGCCAACATTCTGAGTTAGATTGTCAAGAGTTCCAAAAAATAGCCTCAATCTTTCAGTACGAAGTGGAGAATAATGAAAGTAGTCAGGAAATGGTACCATCTGTTCCCTATGATTCATCAGTGTTGGTACTGAATCACGCTCCTTTTCCACAAAGTAAAGAGAATGTGCTTGAAGAGGAATATGACCAGTTGAAGGAAGAGGCAAACCAGGTATGTAATGGGGATGAAATTACACAATTATTTGATGAGAATCTGGTAAATGACAATGGTCCTAGAGATGAAGAAGATGCTTATGTTGAAGAAGTGCAGACCTTCCAAAGACTTGTCAAGAAATATGACTTGAGGGAATTGCCACATAGACGCCCATAGGCTGGAGGCCCCTTCACTACTTCCATTCCACCGAACAATTTCAACACTCCTCTAGATCCTAATGCTAGCAATAATCCATCACTGCCTCAGGTATCCAGACAATATTTATCTCAAGATCAAGGGCATAGTGATGTGCTAAAAGGGAGAGGTGTTGATACAAACAAGGATAAAGTGATGGAATACCCAAAGGAGACCCCTGCAGATTTGAGTGAGGAACAATTGGCCCTATATGTTGTTGAAGAACTTAGAAAATTAAAGGTAAGTCTATTTGAATTTGAGTTATTAAGAGTTCCAACCATTAGGAATGCAGTTCTAGGAGCTTATAATGCAAATTCCATGTCACAAGATAAATCAGTTAGTGAAAGTGTCAATAGAGCATCTAGTTCTCAATCAGTAGGAAAGAAAAATCAGACTCATAATCAGGTCCACGTACCTCTTGGGGATAAGGGAAAAGAGAAGGACAAGACTCAAGTTTCTCAAGTGGATAATCCCTTAACTCTGTTTCAAGGGAAGACATACACACCTCCATTCTTGATTTCTATTCGAATATTTAGTAGGAATTTGCATAATTGTTTGCTGGATTCTGGTGCTTCCACCAATGTTATGCCTTTTGGTGTCTGTAGAGCTATGGGTATTACTCCTGCTGACTCGTAAAAGAAAGTCACACAATTGGATAGGACTGAAGTCAATGTTGTAGGGGAGTTAAATATGATTCATATGCAGATTGCTTTTGATCCTAGAATTCAGCAGGTCATTAATATACAAGTAGCTGACATACTTGATGCTTATGGCCTAATCTTGGGAAGAGACTCTACCAGGGCTTTGAATGGA
>VDFB02281492.1:392487793-392561665 GCA_007258455.2 Sequoia sempervirens
TAATCAGTAATTAGAGGATAATTAGGGGTTAATTAGGATTAAAAGCCAACTTGCAAAAGTTGGAGGATGTGACACATCCTAATCAAGGATTAGGCATGTGCACATCCTTAATGAAGAGATTAAGAAATGGATTAGATGAAAATGACATGTGAGGAATTAAATAAATGTAATATTTATTTAATTTATTTGATGAAAAGAGGATTAAGGAGGGTAAGGTATTTAATTATTAATTAAATACCTTAGGGATTTAGCAGAATTAAAGATATTAATTAAATAATAGTAATATTACTTAATTAACTTGGATAAGAGGATGTTTAGACGAAAAGTGATAAATTTGGATAAATTAGGTGTCCAAATTTGGATGTCTACACTATCAATGGGGAAAGATGCTATGAGGGCAACCGATTGGTTGAAGGAGGTGTTATCTCAGGACATAGAAGATACAGATCTCCTGCTGTAGAAAACTAAAACCATCATGGAGTATACCAAGGATAAGCTAGTAAATGATAAAATTCTTCCTTCCTCTAGAGCTACTGAACCTTGGGAGTGGTTTGAGGCATTGTAGATCAGACAAAAGGTTCTGAAGAACATATACAAATAGAGGAGACAAATTGATGATAACCTAACTGGTGTTTATAATGGTTGCATTGCTTTCTTTGAGATAATGACAAGGAGAAGGAAGATTGCCCCTAAGTATTTGAGTTTAGAACGTTGAGAAAGTGGTGGCATGATGTTTATGCTCCAGTCAGTGATGATTCCATTTCTGAACACCAGTTAGATGATGCAACCACCTACATTGCTATTATTGATAAATACCTAACATATAAGGTTGAGTGGGATAATTCGTTGAAGCAATCAAGGGAAGAAGTTGCATCAATTGAGAGGCAACTTAAGGTTTTGCCTTTACCACCTATGGCCAAATTGGATAAGGTGCATTTGAAGGTGCATGAAATGTTGGATTGGAATAAAGACAAAGGGGAACATAGTTAATGATGGGCTACATCGAGATTTGTGCTTCCCTATTATTTTGGCATGCATTGGTCTAAGCTGCATTGGAAATCCCAGGCCAACCTGGGTGAAGTTCATGCATTTAATGCATATTTTATTTCATTTTGAATCTCTTGGACGACTTGTTGTGCCTAATTATTATTGTAAAACCCTATCTAGGCCGACATGTTTTGGGGGTTCTATAAATATGGCATTTTTCCTCATTTGTAAGGGCTAGACATAAGATAGATATAGACAAATAGAGAGGTAGTTAGAGCGAATTAAGTAGAGCAAGAGTTAGCAAGTAGTTTTTCTTAAGCAAATATTGTAATAGAAAGTTGGAATTGTTGCTACAGTGGATAATTTGATGCAAGTAATGGCATTGTGATTTGGTGCCATACTTGTGTTCTTCTTCTCTTGCATGGTTCTTTTTATTCTATTTTTAGAATTGCTTTGAGGAAATTTGATATTTAGAGTTAGATTCAAATTAATGGTGTTTATGATTTGATATTTGAAGTGTTGCAACAATCCTTGGTCCATACTTTTTGCAACCAACTGATTGTTAGTTGCTTTGCAAAGTTAGCCTGGACCTTTATATTCATTGTGCTTAGTTCAATTGTGAGGATTTATTCATTTCAATTGCAATAGGGTTGTTTGAATGAATGCTCATGATCTGAAAATCTTAACACCTTAGAAGATTGCACTATTTCTATAAGATTGCAGATCCATCTAGGTCAAGTAGAAATTAGTTTTGAGGGATTGGTCCATTCCAAATATTTCATCATTTGCATTGTTAATCTTAGGAGTAGTATTAATCTAGTGATCTCTTTGAAACCCTTATATCTTTTGTTATTTGTTTGATTATTGGGTTAGATTTAGGATTTGAGTATCGTCATATTGCTAGATCTGACAAATTGAGATTCAGTATTTTGCTTGTAGTAAGGTCCCATTGTGATTACTAGCATTTTCACATTTATCACTGAGTTGTTTATGCATTATCAAGACCTGACATTAGAGACCTTGGGGTTATCTCTTGAGGCTTGCTGATAGAGATTTACCTTTCAAGAGAGATAGGATTTCATATTCTATCTGAGTTGTTGGTGTGCAAAAAACATCATCAATAGTATGGATCCTCATGTTAATCAATAATCATTCTTTGGGGATCATTAATGTTTATGCTTCCAATGATGTTGATAGATATGCTCTCTAGCAGTAAATTATAGATTCAATGCCCCTAGTCACTTGGGTTTTGTTCAGAGACTTTAATATGGTTGAGGCAACTTCTAATAAAGATGGGGTCATGCACTTTCGATGGACAACTGGCGAGTGAGAGGCTTTATTTTTTATGCACAATAAATTGGGTTTTTTAAATCTGAACTCTCTTTGCCACCATCCTCAAGTTGTTTGGCATACATGGAGCAATTTTTTGGGGAGAAATAATAGTGTTCTTAAACAACTTGATTGTGCCATGTTAATGATACAATATTTTTTCTCATTTTCCTCTTGTCAAAATCTTCCAATGATGCCTCTTCTCGAGGTCATCCTATAAGACCACTTTCCCATCAAGTTTTTTATTAATTGGAAAGTGGGTTCGAAATGTCCATCCAAAATTCAAATTTTTTAAACACCTCTCTGTTGAGTCATTAACCCACATTGGCCCACATTCATAAGGTTTGGAACTTGGAATGTAATCCTTCTCAATAATTTGGGTGGATTGATCAAGGTGGAATCATGTTATTCAATGCACTTCCCGCTTTCTCCATATTTATGGTCATTAGTTGGCCATTTTTTATTGGTGATCTTATGAGGCCACCACCTCAGATCTTCATCGTGCCATAGGGTCTCTCTCTTCCAACCCATTCTCTCCCAGTATGCAATCCCACGTGGCCCAACTTTGACATCGGAAATAGATTGTTGATAATCATGTAGCTAGAGGAGCTTGGATTAAGGCCAAAATATACTAGCTTAAAGTGGGTGAACAATCTTCTAAGGAGTTTATTCTAGCTCTATGTGCTCATCAAAAAAATCAAGGAAAGACAAATGGTGTTCTTCAAGCTACTAAATATTCTTTAGGCGTTTGTTCACTATTATGATAAGGTTTCCAATAATCAAGAAGTCTCTCCTGAGCGAGATCATGCTCTCCAAGAATGTCTCCAAGTTGTTCTATGTAGGCTTTCTGAAGCTCAACACTCTTTCTATGAGTAATTATTCTCCATGGAGGATTTAAAAGAGGTAGTTAAAACTCCATGGCCGATGATAAAGTGCTAGGATGAGATGTTTTTCCTTGTGAATTCTACAAAGCCTTATAGCCTTGTGTGGGTTCTAACCTCCATAACTTAAGGACCCCTTTCCATCTCAAGATCAAGATATCTCCTAAATCAAACCATCCACATCAAATGACCTATGTCAATCTATTGGATCAAATTATAATAGCATAGACTCCCTTACATATCAAGATCAAACACCACCATCCAATCTATTAATAATCTTTGATGTCCATGATAATCATATGTTTGATCAAGATATGTATGATAATCCAATATTTAATCATGATTTTATTTTTATAAGGACATCCAAGATGATCCCCTTCCATCTCAAGCTCAAAGTACCTGCTCCACTCTATCCATTTATCCCCTTATAAATCAAGATCAAATCATTCCTTGCAATCCCTCTCATGATCCTTTATCATCCCCCCATCCAAATAAAGATCCTACCATCCTATCTAATCCATATCATGAGTCTTTTTCACCTCCTACCCAAAGTATACCAACACCACCTCCACATCCTCTTGGTCCTCTTACATTCACCGATGGTAGTTCTCTTGTAGTGGAAGAGAAAATCAAATCCACCACCCATCCTCATCCACCTAATAATGGACTTGCATCCTACTTCCAAAATCATAAGCATCCTACTTTAAGATAAATCCTTAAGAATGTGAACTATCAAGGAAAATTCTTAGGCCTTCATGAGCAAGGTATATTGAAGCACATCCATATCAAATAAAATCCACAAACATAGGGCCTTAGATACATATCACAAGGTTCACAATCCAAAAATGTTGGTACAACCTTTGTATAGCCTAAGCGAGCCTCTTCCAAAAGAAAAATAGGTGATTCCCATCACTCCAAAATATTTGTTTCCATCCCTCCTCCATCATACATGCCTAAAAACATTATCTCTATCCATCCTTTATCTTCCAAATCTATTTTGGGTCCTTATGTCCCACAATCCACCATCACACAACCTCTATATATTAATTCCATTTTGAGCCCTTATATCCCAAAATCCCATCCTCTATATCATCTCACTCACCCCTTCATCCACCAATCCTCTACCCTTATCACCACCCATAAAAATCCCACTCTCATAATCCCCAATCAAGATCAACAAAGGAACACCTACATGAAATTTATCCGACATCCTCCATCTATTCAACATTACCAAAATCATACCTCTATCACTCCATTCATATTCTCTCCACATCATCCATCTCCTCACACCCATATCATTGATAATGTTAGCAACTCAGATGCCAAAGTAAAATCATATGACCAAACATCCACATAAATTAAAGATAACCATGTCCCTTCAAAACAACATGGTGAAATAAAGAAAACTCAAATCCAAAATCCAAATCAATCCCAAAGGCCACAAAGGCCTACCAAAGGAAAAAAAAAAAAAAACCATGTGGATCCCAAAGCAAAAGGATGCAATACATTCAAACAATATATCCATAATAGCATCCCAATTTACTAATTTAAAAGCTAATCATCCCCATCCTTCATCTCCTAAATCCCTTTTGTGTCCATGTGTACCAAAATTCAAGTAGATATCCCACCTCCTCTATCATCCCCACATCCTCCATCTCTTTCTCCTCCAATCATTCATCATTCGTCACAATATGTGTTAATGTTGGTCCTGACAACATCCCCCAATCACATTCAATTCCCATCCTTCCATCCATACACTTTCCAACATCCCATCCATTATCCCACATATCCCCCCCATCAAATCCCTTTAATCCATGCCCTTGCATAATCCATTTATCCTAGTAAGGTTGTACCAATGTCCAATAATCACCTCTCTAAATGGGCTCTTATTACCTCAATATGGAATTAGATTCTTGAGTCCTTCCTCCATCTCCTTATATCCTGGTCCATCTCCATCCAAAAACTTATCCAACAATCAAAATATCCAAAATATCCAAAATATTCAAACCAGAAAAAAATCCAAAAATAAATAGTAAAGATAATTTTTTTTCCAATGGTGAAAACTTAGCAAACATGTGCCTTATACAAGTACCATGATGAAAACCTAGAAAATAAGTATCATGTGTAAAATCCCATCTCTATTATCTATTCACACTTGGGGGAACGTTTCTCCTAGTTACTTATCCCTTATATCCTTCAAACCACCTATCTACCCTACCCATTGTAACACTTGAGAGATGATGTTCATATAACCACATAATTTTCCAAAACTCATTACATTCCAAGTATAATAAAAGTAAAGGATGCATAGATCAAGATCTTTCCATTTAGGCTCAAAAGGAAAATTCAGTAATAAATTTCATTCCATGTATGCAAAAGAAGTAAATTGCATTACCAACAAAGATCTTTGCAATGATACATATGTAAATGCCATTTTCATATGAATGCGTTTCCATAAATTCATTCATGTTCCAATTACATCATTAACTTTCAATCAATACATCTATTTCAATGTTACATCAAAACTTTCATTCCAATACATCTATTTCAATGTTACAATACTGAATTTCAAATAGAGTTACATTTACAAGTGGGCTTTGCAAGCCATTCAAAATAATACATGAATACATTTATAGCATGTGAACCTCTGAACCTCAACCATTGTGATGCCATTGGTCTTCTTGCAAGTTGGGGCCAAGAGTGTGATTAAGGCACCTTTTCCACCCAAACACGAAGTACAAGACTTCCTCGAGTTTCTTCCTAACTCGAAGAAATCCCCGGCCCTGCATGAGGAGCCTAGCAACTTGAAACAACAAGGTAGAAGGGAACTCTCGATGCAAGCCTGATGCCTATATGCATTCCTACTATGAGAATCACATATTTCTTGCAAACAAGAGGTGGCAGAGACCTATATACATTTATTTCTAGGCTTTTACTTCCATCTATTTCAATGGTGCATGTGCTTGGCAAAGCAAAAATATAATAAATGATAGTTTTAGAAAAGGTAAAACTACCGTCTATGTGGGTCCACCTTCGACATCCTGTCCCAAAAGTTTCCTAAATAAACAATAAATAAAACACTTTCCATCTAAAGTTTCCATTCAATTTTAGACACCTCAATTTCGAAGGAATACCAATAATTACAAAGTACTCACAAGGTTCACAAATAACTTTACTATAGCTCTCTAACTTAAGTGAAAAATTGATCACAAGTTGGTTTTGCAACTCATTTCCTATTCTTTAAAATGATCTATGTTTGGTCTTTTGAAAAGAGCATGTATGAATTCACAAGTTCTAACTTTTATTTGAATAATTTGACTAATCATTAATTATTTGCAAATAATCAAATAGTCATACAAAAATTATCATTCCTAAATGCAATCTACATGAATCTAAGTGATCGTGTGTGATCGAGAGAACATCCTGCTTTGTCCTATCAAGAAGCTAACCTCCTCTCCTTAATCACACCCTTGTTCTTCGACCTCTTGCATCTCAAGTGCACTCAAGCACACAACAATAACTGAATTAGTATCCCGTAAAAAAATATAAATCAAAACAATAGAATACATTAATTCATATATTTCTATTCTATTTTGCTTCATCTTCAAAGTAAAACACATTCAATACTATTCAATTTTTCATAATTTAATTAAACATTTTTATATATCACACCAAAACACCATAATATTTATTATTATTCTACCACACACATCCAGTCATATAAAAAATCCACACAAAACCAAAAGCAATCTGCGTCAGGGTCTGAGACGTGACAATCTATTTCAATGGTGCATGTGTTTGGCCAAGCAAAAATATAATAAATGATAGTTTTAGAAAAGGAAAAACTACCGTCTCTATGGGTCCACCTTCGACATCTTGTGCCGAAAGTTTCCCAAATGAACAATAAATAAAACACCCATCAGTTGGGACAGGGTAGAGGATAGGATTGTGATTGGTCCTAAAATGTTGAGGGAAATGGAAGACCAGATGAAGCTTATTAAATAAAAGCTTAAGCAAGCTTCAGATCGAAAGAAGAGTCTTGTAGATAAGAATAGAACTTTCAGACAATTCTCTGCAGGAGATAAAGTCTTTTTGAAAGTTTGGCCGCATAAGATTTCAATCTATCTTGGGAAGAACTCTAAGCTTGCCCCTAGGTTTGTTGGGCATTTTGATGTCTTGGAGGTGATTAATCTGGTTGCGTACAGGCTTGCTTTGCCACCAGCTCTATCTTGGATCCATAATGTTTTTCATGTCTTAGTGCTTAAGCCCTATCATCCAGATGTAGCTCATATTCTTGACTGGCATGCGTTGCAGGTACAGGATCCAAGAGTGATGCAGGTGGAGCTATCACAATACTAGAAGAGCATAACGTTAAGTTGCAGAATCAGGATATTATGTAGTATAGGGTCTAGTGGGACCAATATTCAGTGGATAATGCCACCTGGGAGAATGCTAAGGTCATTGATAGAGCTTTTCCTCACTTGAGATCTTAGCATGTTTTTCTTTTTTTCTTGCATTTAGAGACTTATGATACACTAATGTTTCAGATTTTGTTGTGTGGATTTGTAATAAGACATCGAGATGATGTCTCTTCCTAGTGGGGAAGGATATCACATCTCAAACCCTAATGCAGGTTGCTTTTGGTTTTGTGTGGATTTGTTATATGATTTGATGTGTGTGGTAGAGTAATAATGAATATTATGGTGTTTTGGTGTGATGATATATGAAAAGTGTTTACTTAAATTATGAAAAGTTGAATAATATTGAATGTGTTTTACTTTGAAGATGAAGCAAAATAGAGTAGAAATATTTGAATCCATGTATTATATTGCTTGATTTATACATTTATGTGATACTAATTTAGTTATTGTTGTGTGCCTGAATGCACTTGAGATGCAAGAGGTTGAAGACCAAGGGTGTGATTAAGGAGAGGAGGTTAGCTTCTTGACTGGACAAAGCAGGATGTTCTCTCGATCACACACAGGCACTTAGATTCATATAGAATTGCATTTAGGAATGATAATTTTTGTATGACTGTTTGATTATTTGCAAATAATTAATGATTAGTTAAATTAAAATTTAAGCATAATAAAGTAAAGGAATTAAATTTTAATTATAGTTTATTATAGATTTTGATTTAAATGCTTATGCATTCTATTCTTCTTTTAATTTGTGTTAATTTTTGAGTTAATAAGTTAACTAATAGTTAGAAGATATTTATTTTATTATTGGGTAAATATTTTCAAAAGGGGATTTAAATGCAATTAAATTAAATATTATTCTTATTTTTAAAATCTATTATTTTCAAGATTAGGTTTGGAATAAGGAAAAAGAAAAGAGGGGTAACAGAAAAACCAACCTTTCTTGAAATATTCAAGAATTGCTCTACAACTTTATTTTCATGGCTTCCGGATAGTATCTTGTTTTTGTTTCTAGATTCCAATAAATTAGAAAATAAAAGAACAAAAGAAAATAAAGGAGAAGAGGAAGGCCTTGCAGGAAGGAAATTTCAGAGAAAACAAGAAGAGGAAGTGGCAAGGAGGCTTCTTCAGCTGTCAATGAATTATCCAGGTTCTTCATAATTCTCTTTTATTGTATTAAGTTTCCAAATAAGAGGAAAGAAATTTGTTGTGTGTGTGAAGAATTGGTTGTGCAAAACCCCTATATTTTTTGTGCAAAATACTTCAGTGAAATCTGTACATTCTCTTCAAAATTCTTTATAAATTTTATAGACAATTCCATTTCTCTGTATCTTATTCAGAAATATCATTCTTTCTAGAAAGATCTCTGAATGAATCTTGTGCCAGATTGTTGGTTTTTATATATGTATATATATATATATACATACAATAATCTGTGTGAGTATATATATTTAAACATATATATATATACATATGTTTAGAAATCTATACTATTTCGCATTAAATAAATTCGAAATTGTGAAGGGAATCATATTAATTTTTAAATCTATGCTTTTATTTTAATTATACTCCATGGTAAGGGGGGTTGGGTTTCACCCCAGTCGAGCCCTCCCCTTAAGTGGAGGGCTGCGCTATGGGAGACAATGTCCCCTCGACAGGCCACGACCTATGGAGGAGGCGTTGCCTTCCACTTGCAATGCCTCCCCATATGGAGGGGGGGCGTAAGCCCTGTGAATACTGTGTGCTCTTCTTTTAAATAGCAATCTAATATTTAAACTGCCTTTCGCTTGTGGTTTTGTATGGAAGAAGCGTAGTAATTGTTTTATAAAATATATGTACATATATGATATATATATATATATGTATATATATACAGGTATATTGATTTGTGAAATACTTTTCTTTTCTGAGAAAAAATATTTTGTGTAAAAGATTTATGATATATATATATACTTCTGAGAAACATAAGATCTAAATTAATGACATATCTGTAAAACAAACAAAACTGTGTTTATTAAAATCACTGTGGTATAGATTCCTTTGTTTTTTATATATTTTTACTCTTAAATTTTTTGAAAATGTATATAATATATATATATATATAATTTTTATATTTGAAGATAAACAAGATTAGTAAAATAGAAATGGATAAGCACGGAGCTGGCTGATTGCAACCACTATTTTATTGTAAACTGGAATACTTTTTCATTAAAGTTATTACCATATTGCTGAACTTCATATCATGTGTACTTACATGCTACAAAATGGGGAAAACTATAATTCTTAGGAATATACTTATAAACTAGTGAATTTTAGGAATACAAAACATGGAAATATATATACACAAACCCATTATGGCACTTTAGACTAGATGTTATTTACTGATAAATGCATTTGTGAATAAAAAATGAGTGAAATTATTCTCTTTTCTTTAAATTTAACTTACTATTCTTTTCATAAAAGTGTAGACATATTCCTAATAAATAGGAAAGTAATCATGATAAGTTAGGATTTTATCCCATATCTTTAAGGCTGATTAGAGTAGTTTTCTTTTTTTGAACTTTTATACATTACTTACTTTGACCAAAATATTTAAATTGAAAACTAAAACTTGGGAGTTTATACATACTCTTTCCAAAGACCAAACTTAGATCTTTTTGAAAGAATAGGAATTGAGTTGTAAAACCAACTTGTGATCAATTTTTCACTTAAGTTAGAGTGCTAAAGTAAAGTTATTTGTGAACCTTGTGAGTACTTTGTAATTATTGGTAATCCTTTGAAGTTGAGATGTTTTAAAATTGAATGGAAACTTTAGATGGAAAGTGTTATTTATTGTTCATTTGGGAAACTTCTAGGACAGGATGCCAAAGGTGGACCCACAGAGATGGTAGTTTTACCTTTTCTAAGACTATCATTTATTATATTTTTGCTTGGCCAAGCACATGCACCATTGAAATATATGGAAGTAAAAGCCTAGAAATAAATGTATATAGGTCTCTGCCACCTCCTGTTTGCAAGAAATATGTGATTCTCACGTTAGGAATGCCTATAGGCATCAGGCGTGCATTGAGAGTTCCCTCTTTCTTTGTTGTTTCAGGTTGCAAGGTTCCTCATGCAGGGCTGGGGATTTCTTCAAGTTAGGAAGAAACCGAGGGAAGTCTTATACTTCGTGGTTGGGCAGAAAAGGTGCCTTAATCACACTCTTGGCCCTAGCTTGCAAGAAGACCAATGGTGTCACAGCGGTTGAGGTTAGAGGTTCACATAAATGTATTCATGTATTATTTTGGAATGGCTTGTAAAGCCCACTTGTAAATGTAACTCTATTTGACATACATTATTGTAACATTGAAATAGATGTATTGGAATGAAAGTTTTGATGTAACATTGAAATAGATGTATTGATTAAAAGTTAATGATGTAATTGAAACATGAATGAATTTATGGAAACTCATTGATATGCAAATGGCATTTACATATGTATCATTGCAAAGATCTTTGTTGTTAATGCAATTTACTTCTTTTGCATACATGGAATGAAATTTATTACTGAATTTTCCTTTTGAGCATTTATGGAAAGATCTTGATCTATGCATCTGTTACTTTTATTATACTTGCAATGTAATGAGTTTTGACAATTATGTGGTTAAATGAACATCATCTTTCAAGCATTGTTGCATTTGTAAAAAAGTAAAGGATTATGCATGCCATACATTTATGGAAATCCTTGCTAATAGAAATTTAGTTTTCCAATTATAGAATGAGATTTACTTTTTGTTGTGAAATTTACTAACTGGTTGAATCAGTGTTGAACTCTTAATGAATTTCCTAATATCTAGTATTCGGGGTGGCTATGGTAATCAACTCGAACCTTGTGTATTAGTAAGTGATCTTATCTTTGATGATTCTAATGATGTTGACCACTGTTTGAAACTTGTTGATCTTCATATCTTTTATGTTGTTAATCAAAAGGAAGACCTTAATGTAATTGGTATGCATTTTTGGCCTACTCGGACTTTTCTTTTTGATTAGTGTTTCCATTTAATAATGATGATAACAGGTAGTATCGGATGCTTGTTGTTCATCATAAAGGAAAATGTTCTAATGTCTCATGCGAGTAGGAATGTTGACAAAATGAACATAATTGTTTTCTTTCCATCTTTTAGCATCTTGGAATATGGAAAATGATTTGAATAAGATATAGAAGATTGTATGAAAAGAAATGAATTAGTAGCATGCTTTTATTAGCTAAGGTAAATAGAGAAAATTGGATGAAGCCATGACATGCGAACGAAGTGTGCAAGTGAATGAATGTTAGCCATATGAATTTTTGTAGCTATGAACAAATAGGTGTGCGGGGCAACAACACAATTGTAGGGGGCTAATTTTGACATTAAGGTAAAATAAAATTAAGGAGGTATGAAATTTTATTTTGAGATAAGTTGTTCATTGGGATGATGATTCTTTAAGGGGGGAAGGATGCCACGACCCCTATTTTTCAATACTTAATTTTATTTATTTATTTTTATTTATTTAATATTTTTTTTTGATACGCAAGGTAGTATTTATATTGATTTTATAGAAATATACAAGCATCTGCTAAGCAGGAAAAAAGTCCATCCTGGACACGCAGCCGAACAAAATACATTCCCAACTGGGACATGATATCATCATTTCAACAGTCCCATTGCAAGCATCAAAAAACTATCCGCTATAAGCATTGAAACAAAATATTTGGGTAAGAGGCTGAGCCTCATCCAGCTTAAGACAAAATTTACTAACTACTAATGCTAAATTCCACCATAATTAACAAGCTAATAACTATAAAGCTTGAAAAAACTTCAACCACAGAGGCCAAGCCTCACATAAAAGCATTTATTTCTACAAACCTTATGAAACCTTCCATCCACTCCAGTCCCTTCTCCAACACCAGCTTCAACTTTCTCTTCAAGAAATCCACAACCACATCTGCTAACTTTCTGTGCCTCGACAATGCTAGCCCTTTGATGTCTAAGATGAAAGGAAAGAATTTGACAACATCATCCATTTACCATAGGAAAGCCAAGTCTGCAAGGCGTGGGATACCTTTGCCTATGAAGGCCGCCTTCAATGTTTTCTCTAGAGCTCCGAGCAAGTCATCACGAAACAGACGCACCATCATCTCCTTAGCCTCCGCCTTCGGGGTCTCCAAGTCCAAAAGAACTACAAGAAACTGAGAGGAGATATGAGCATTATCTCTGGAAAACTCCCTTCTTCCCAAGTGTTCTTTTCCTAGGACCATTTTGACAACTATTGACACCAGATCATCCTCAAGCAGAATTCTCTTTAATCTCTAGTCTGTAACTTCCCGAAAGGAAATCTGCCTCTCTGTGGCCACCAAAGAGACTGGTGTGTTGACACCAAAGCTTTCCAATCCTTCCACCGAAATATGGATGATGAATTTTGACTTTGTCATCCTCGCCATTTGCAAAGCGTTGACAGTCGTTCCCTACAAAAAAACAAAAGACAATACCAAATTTCAAAGACATAACTTTAAAAATGACTTCATCAGATCCTTTAATAAACCCATGAGATGTGTAGTCGGACCTCCGCACACAAATTTGAATAATGGCGAAGCAATCATATCGTCCTTGCCATGAATATTTTCTATGGCCTCTATCCTTCCGCCTACATACCATTATCACTTTGAATGAAGTGAGTTGCCACCTGGCCCTTCAACTTTCATTTCTATGATTTCCATACCTGGTGTGTCACACAGACGACACTTTGTATACTGTACCATACATCCCCCTTGTCATGCACCAAAGGCTCCGCTATTTTCAACAGCTAAAAACTTAAAATAATCCCAGCTCCACCCTTCGGCAATTTAAAAAGGTTTGAAATGACATGGCAATGCCACATCCGTGAGCACCATCTCTGACCCAACCACCACCTCATGTCCACCCAGGATTCCAAGTGACCAAATGAGGGACAGGGGGGAGACCACCCTACCGCCCACTTTTATTTATTTAATATTACTTTGAATGTTGACCAAAATATAATTATGTTGCTAAAATAAAGTTAAATAAATAGTTTATTTTAAAAATAAACTTCATAGTATATATATATATTTACTTAATACTCCTTATATGTGATGGCGAAATCTATTTATCATTAAGTTAAAAGAAACTAGAGGAGGCAATAATGGAGGCCGAATTTGAGGGGGCATTTAAGGAACTGACAATAACTGATCAGTTACGCCATTGGAATTAGTTATTATGAAATGACTTTTGGGAATATTTCATCTTCCTCATCCTCTTCATGGCATTGGGGAACAATCTTCTCATCTACAGATACAATTTGTACTTTACAGGTTTTACATTAGAATGAAACTCCCTTACTCTACAACTTGGTTTTTGGAGAGGGAATATGGAATGAGATGTTTTGATTAGAAGACAAGTAAAATGTGGAAAATATTTCTCGGGAGTGCTTGTTTCTTGAAAACTAAAAACTACCGAAATAATATTTATGTGGAAAAATTTAGAACTCAGGAAGGGACTTGGGTATTTCCAACAGTTGAGGAGAAAGTTCAGGTTCAAATCTTCACGAAGATGACAATGGCTATTCTCACAGGCCACACTCGAGTGCTGGAGGCTCCTCCATTCCCAAAACTATCTTTCCCAATTGGCAGTTCAGAATGTAGTTGTAGCGAAGGTGTTATGAAGAAGAGGACAGGCACACTAGGAGGGAGAGGGCAAAGAAGTGTAGAAGGGATCCATTCGAGGGGTGAAGGAAATAATTCAGAATGCAAGGAAGAAAGGGAGAGGGAATCAAGTCACCATGCAAGGAATGGAGTATATCAATAGAGTCTTCAGACCATAGTTTTTTAGTGATGCAGATCAATATCTCAACACTCAACAACACTATATTTAGATCAGGATTGTGTAAGATTAAGTAATCCATAAAATAATAAATTCAAGGGGAAAGCTTGTTGGTGAAATTACACTATAAACCCTGGACTTCTTGCGTAACCTGGTTCTCATGAGTGGTTTGGTTTGACCATTGTGCACAGATTGGAGCACCATCGTGACTGGGGCAATAGGTGGGAATTACCTTTAGCATAACGGCGAGTCCATCTTGTCTCATGTATAATTTTCCATTTAAGCTTATTGAAAAGCTTGTCATGTGAAATAGGAGGCATCATTCTTACTTTTGCTCCATCACATCTTTTGGAATTCTTTCACCACATTTCCACAGTGTTAGTCATCTTTTGACCATCATCGTCTTGACTCAATTTGTTGAAAATACCTTGATTTAGGATACATTATCAGATTCCTTCATTAGATAGCTTAATTTGTATGCGGGACTGAGAGTTGCATGGTTGGTTAGACTGGGCATGAAAACAACCTCCTAAACTTATTGTGTGGTCTCTTAGTTTCTATCTTCTTCCTAACTATTAGCCCAAACATATGCCTTCAATCTTCTTTATGACCAATATATATATACATACCTGTTATTCTTACGTGACTTGGTAGACCTCGAAGGTAGTTGAAAGATGAGGTTTTCCCTGAGTCACCCATGTTTCCATGCCTATGCTTCCACTCCTTGCACACATGTTTACCAGGGCTTTAGCAACTACAACATCTGACAAAATTCCTCTATCCTTAATGCTTCGAAGGACGTGCATGCACTATTCTTTAGCATCATCTTGGAACAAACAATGACGATGCTGGAAAGAGACGTTGAGTTTGGGTCGGTGCCTGTCAAAGACCAACCAAAAAGTCTTTCCTTCTAAAAAAGTTTAATGGAAGGAATCACACAACAATATAAGCCCTCGCAAGTAGGAAATTAAAAATTATAACTGATATGGAAAATAAGATAAGGTTTTGCTATTAAGTTCAATAAAATATTGTGCATCTTTTATTATTTTAATTTTCTAAGAAGAAGATAAATGCTTATGTATTTGGCAGCACACACTTGCATAGTTATATTGTGACATCTCTTATGAGAGGTTTGATACAAGACACTCTTCTCTGTAGAAGTATTAGAGAAACTCACAAGGTAGGGGGGGTTTACAAATTTGCTCAACTTAGATTTGGCATACTTGAATCTCACTTTGACATCTTTCAAATATCACACAGTACCTAAAGCTCTCATTTCATCTATTACAAAAGTGCTGCTATTCATTACATTTAAACTGAATAGTTTTTCCTATGGTCTTTTTGCTTTTAATTCTATTTGATTATGCTCTTATTATCTTGATCTATTTGGCATATTGTAGCAAAAGATTTGTTTTCCCTCATCTTACTCTATGTGATAAGCATAAGATTTTTCCCTAATTTGCAAGCAGTTACATTACTAGAAAATGTTTTTAACATATGCCTCATTACCTCCATTATTTCACCATCAAGTCTGTAACAATCATATTAAACACAAATCTACAGTATGGCATGGTTCCAATAACGATTGCACTATCCAAGGATGGATCAGTTATACATACAGAATTATTCATCCTAGTAAAATGTAGTTGATAGAATCAACATTAGGATATTAGGAAATTTATCATGAGTCAGGTAGAGGTATATCTAAGCTTCACCTTATTAAATAGTAAAGTCTCAACTATCTGTATGGATATCATAGAGTTAACATCCTATTTCAAGAGTAGAGAAATCATCAATCTCGATAATCTTTAATGATGAAACTTATATCAAATATGAATTATCACAGATGTTAAACTTATAAATTCTATTGTTGAGTCAAGTAATTTATCAATTGACATAGACAAAAATATATTGGATGGAAGAATGCATAAATAGACTATGAGGTAAGTACTAGACCTTGTTAGTTAAGTAGCTATACTAGTTTAATTCCTTGTACATTACTTGTCATTTACTCTATTAATGAATGATTTGTCCAAGTGCACGTGTTAAGCTAATCCTAACAATAAAAAGAGGTATTTCTACTCTAAAGATAAATAAATTCTCTATTGCATATGGTTATTGACTTATTCATCCAACTATAGTACTCACACTAGAATTATTTTTGTATTGTGCTAAAATTCATTCCTCTTAATGTGTTTGATGATACTAACTCATGTAGTGTTGCTTTTAGTCACAAGAACATGTCAATAAGGAACATAAAGGTATCCATCACTTTATTTGAAATCTTATAGAATTGTTTTAAAAATGTATGGAATTTCTAGGAAGAACTTCGAGTGGGAATTCTAGATTCTGCTTCATAATATAGTCAAATCTTGCATTCTAACTTTAATAGTTTTGTTGTTAGTGTGCAAGGTTTTGGTCTTTTAGAAAAATAGAAGATAATTTATTTGGTGCATAGAAATGGATTAAATTCTCTAAGCTCACATTTTAGACTCTTTATTGAGGGAACTTGTTAAGTATGCATTTATTCTAAACCTCATCACTTGAAAGGAATTTAGGAATATTGTATATTGAATGTGTATAAAAAGGGAATTTATTATGTTTCTTAAAATGGAGAAGTATAAAATTAATATCACATCATTTTGAAGAAAATTGAAGGAACTTGTTATTCTATATCTCATCTAATGGAAGGTAATTAGGAAACTTGTCCATTATTTTTGATCTTTTAATAGTGCTACCTTCTATAAAGTATATTCACTTACTATGAGTGATAAAATCTTACCATCATTGTTGTATTTGAGCTAACATTGGTGGTAAAGGATTTCATGATTCAAGAAGCATTCAAGTCAAGATCTATACAATCAAGCAAGAAATTATCTTTCATTTTGGTAAGTTGCAAAGACATATTGTGCCCTCTCGTCATTTCTTTATCTTATTTCATTTCATATCAAGCTTTGAATACCAAAGCAGGGTTTGACCGAGGCAAACCCCTATTCACTAACAATTTATTGTAGGTCTAGGTGGTTGACACATGGATGAGCAAGATTTTATTGCGTTTGCATCATTAGGTTGGTCAAACATGATATGCATGTAAGTTATTTACTTTGAGTAAATTATTTAAACTGATAAGTCATTTATCTTATCTGATAGACCTTGATTCATTGATGTGTATTATATAATTATTCCTCTTAATTCTCCTCACTATATAACTATTATTTTGGAATTGAGGATTATTATTAGTATGTGTGATGTATTGAAGCCTTTACATTTGGTATCAATATAGAGATATCTCTCTAATGACGTAAAGAATGAATAAGTTGATAAGATACAAGGGGAAGAAGAAATGAGAACTTCCCGATGAGAGGAAGAAGGAAGAACTCTTGTGTAGTAAATAAAGTTGTTGATAATGGATAAATATTAGTTAAGCCTTCTTGAGGAAAGGAAAACCTAAGATGGAAGTTTGAAATACAATTTGATTGTTGAGTAACATCTTATTCCTACAGGAATTGGATCTGATAGAATCCATGAGATCTTTCGAAAATGCAAGGTTTTGATGTCTTGAGAATCTTCATTGGTAATTGATGATAGAATTTGAAATGATAAATAACTTCATTTGTCCATTAGAAAAAGTAGGAAGTGATTGATGTGACACCCTTATTGGTGTATGTACATTGGCAGTGTTATATGAAATTTCTTGAGCATTTATGGATAATTCATGTAATACATGTTATGGATATATATTTTATGTTATGGATGTACCTCTATCTCCTTACTTGAAAGTGTGGTGTGTGATAAATTTTAAGCTTACCTTCTAGGACAGGATGCTGAATGTGGATTAACACATAAGGTGATATTCTTTTCCAAGATAACCAAAATTTTCTTCTATATATGCTTTGGCCAAAGTGAGTTGTACCGTTGAAATAGACAGATAATGAAAGCCTAGAATTTATATATATATATATATATATATATATATATATATATATATATATATATATATGTTTCTCTTCCACATCATGTGTGCAAGAAATATGCTCATTCTAGTATAAGAATGCATATAAAGCATCAGGCATGCATCGAGAGTTTCCCTCCTGCCCAATTATTATTATTGGTTTCTAGGCACCTCATGCAAGGCTGAGTGTTCTTCAAGTTAGGAAGGATCCCATGGAAGTGTTATGCTTCATGGTTGGGTGGGAAAAGCATCTTAACCATGTGTTATGCCCTGCATAACCACCCCATTTTATTCTAGAACAAAATGGGTCCCCCTTTTTTCTTGCTTTTGTTACCTTTGGTTATTTGCTTTACTCTTCGGAGTTCTATTTTCTTCCTGGGTTTTCCTTATGCTTTTTCCAAATTTTGGTTCTGTCTTAGCTTAAATTGGTTTTCTTCTTGCTGGAAATTGAATGAAATAATCACAAGCAATAGTGGATTTTATTATAATATGTTTTATTTTCTTCTGGGGACTAATGCAGACCTTGTTTCACAAGATTAAATCACACACATGATGATATTTGTTAGGGGAGCTTAGTTGGAAGGCATTCCCTAATCTAGTTGGGCACAAAATTCCTCTAAGAAGAAAGTTAGCAAGACCTTGTAGATGTCTTACCAACTACCAGTGCGTTTTGTCCATTGGAGGCTCATTGGTCGTCCAAATGTTCCTGTCGCCGTAGGTTTCTTTGTGTCTTGCTAATCAGAGGAGCCCTTGCCAAAGGATTCTGCATTCAACATAAGGTCTTGGTGAAGGAGGAAAGTCTCGCTGACATGAGGTAATATTGGCAAGAGTTCTTGCCGATCCATCAGAGTCTCGATGAAAGGAGGATGCTGTCAGGGGATCTCACTAGGAAGGATTTACTCTCGACAAGAAGTCTCACCAATGGGGTGAGGTCTCATCGAGGCTGAGCGGTTTCGGGATAAAGTTCACCTTTCATGGTGATTTCCTACCAATACGATTAAGTCTGGGCGACAGAGGAGTGGTCTTGGCAATGGAAGAATAGCGTTGGCAAGAGGTCTCACTGACATGGTGGACTCTTGCTGAAAAGGGTTTGTCTTCAGGGAGAAAGATATGCTCCACGGAAAGTCCTACCGACAGAAGAAGGTCACACCAAAAGTTTGAGCTCGGCAATAATTTTTCCTTCGGCAGGAGGTCTCGCCGATTAGCATGGTTTGGCCAAAGGGTCGCCCTTCGGTGTAATGTAGCGGGATTGGTGAGAGTGTTTAGCATTCGCCAAAAGGTCCCATTGATCGAAAGAAGTCTCAACGAAATGGAGCAGCATCAGGTGGGGGACTTTGTATTCACCATGAGGTTTGGCCAATATGCTAGAGTCTCCCCGAAGTGCTCTCGGCTCGGCGAAAGGAAGCTTCGGTCGGTGTAAAGTCTCACCGACCGAAGGGAGTCTGGGCGAAGAAGCGATGGTCTCGGCAACTAAGTGGTGTCTCACCGATAGGTTGTCCCTTCGGGGAGAAATATATATGCGCCATGATGTCTAGCCAAAGGGATAAAATCTTGCCGACTGGGTGTATGTCTTGGTGAAAGATGAAGGCTCAGCGAAATGTCTCGCTAACAAAGCAGGATCTCAGTGAAAGGAGATGTATTTGCCAGGAAGTCTAGCCGAACGATAAATGCCTCGCCGAAAGAGTTGTGGTTTCGGCAAGAGGTCACACCAACAGTGATGGATTTTCTAAAGAAAGAAGACATTGGTATAGCCAAGGGGAACTCGCCATAACCTTCAGCCGATAGTGAGGAGTCTTGCTGAAATAAAGTGAGCCCGGTGAGAATAATTTTTTTTGACATGATGTCTCACTGACTCGGAGATATCTTGGCGAAAGGGGCGTGAGTTCGGGGTGAGGTCTTCTCGACATGACAAGGTCTCCCTGACATGGGTGTGCTCGCTAGAGAAAGGAAGAATTGCAGAGATGTCTTGGCGAGGGGACTTAGTCTCGCCGACATAAAGAATCATGGCTTCGGTGTAGGGTCTCGGCGAAGGGAGCTAGTCTCGCCAAAATAGAGTGATATCAACACAAGGTCTTCCCGATTGATGGAGGTATCCTCGATATAAAAATAAGCTTGCCAAAGGATTCTGAGCCTCGCCGTGACATCCCACCAATTTGAAGAAGTATTTTCGAAACAAAAGGCTTGAGCTCGAAGAATAAGAATGAGCTCGGGGAGAGACAACATCGCCATAACGTCTCATTGACCCAGTAGGGTCTTGTCGATACAGAATGTGCTTGCTAAGAGGAGAGGGGCTTTGTTGTAAGGTCATGCCGACTAGCGACTATCTTGCTGATAGTCTTTGTGGTATCGATATGACTTCTATAGCTCACTGAAAGGTCTCACCAACTGTCACATGTTACGTCGATAGCTGCTAGAAGAGATATAATCACATCGGGGAGACATGATTAGTGTCTCACCGACATGTGATTTAAGATGGACCACTTTGGACCACCTAAGAGTCTTGCGTGGCATATGTTTAACCAATTAGGAGGAGCTAAGAAGGCGGACCAGTGACAGTTTGACTTATTGACTACCCCTGTAAGGGGAATCAATGGAATGTGAACGATATGAATTTACTCTATGGATGAGCTGATGGATCAACTCAGATGATGATGTTCAGATCTAAAGAGAGGCCTGATGATGCTTCCAGAAGATGGTCAATGAAAGAAGGGTCTAGAGCATGAAGAAGGCCAAAGGAAAGAAATAACCGCAAGTCTTAGGAACAATTGTGTGGTCTATTGGCAAAGGGGCGGATCAGTATTAATGGAAAAATGATTTAGAGCATTCAAGGTAGCCCTTTGAAGGAGTTGAAAGATAGGCACATATACCAGGAGTAAATGCTATAGCTACAAAAGATTTGAAGGCTTCTCCTGAGGTCAAGCTGTCACCGACATGGACATAAGGGCTTCACATTGAATGCAACATGGACTCTCTTCAAAAGATTTGAGAGTTGACCCTCCTAAAAGCAGATATTTTGTAAACCCTAAAAGCAGGGGCCAACACATTCTTTTTTTGATACACTCTGTATATATGGCATTCTTGCCTCTTTGTAAAGGTTAGAGGTTGTAGGGTTAGAATTTTTTGAACGAGAGGAGACAGAGCCACATCCTGATTTTTTGTAATAGGAGCTTCTTTTGTCTTCTTAGATAGGAGTTAGATTCAACAGAAGCTTGCAATGTATTTTTCAATTTTCTTAGCATAGATGGAAACAATTTGGAGTCCTGGATTTTCTGTAAATTGGTGATTGTGCCAGATTTGTAAATGTTGCTTATCTATTTCACTAACAATAGAAGCAACCAGATTTAAATCTACTTCAAATTATGTTTCAGAATGTTGTTTATCTTTGTTTAATCATTTGATTTGAGAAGTTTTCAAGGAATGAAGTTTGATTTGATGTTTTGTTTAAATGGTAACTTGCAATATTTTATTGAAATCAACATTGTGAATGAATGAAACTGTGTTAATCACAAGTTAATTTTGTTCTACAGTTTTAGTTAGGAATTCCATGAAAGATAACAAGTCTGGTTAAATTGGATGAATTAACATTCTTTTCTATTCCAAAGCTCTGATCTATCTTTTTATATTTCTTTAAAAACCTTGGTTAGAATAGGTTTAAGTTTATGTTTGATCTTAGAACAATCTAGAAGCTCAACACCAGCGGGCCCCTTGAACATTACTGTTACATTGACCACTGAGCAACATCAACACAATTGAGAACCAACTACAGAGACCTTGGGAGCTAAGATATCCATGTGTTGTCTTTATCTTTTAGGAGAAACAAAATAGCAATATTTTGTTTGCATGTTGTGCCATCGGACACATCAACACCATGCTTTGACCTTCAGCTTGTGGAAGACCATTAGGTTATGGCAACTAAAAATTGATTAAATGTTATATTTTCTTTATGAAATTCAGAAACTAGATATGCATCATAGCATGAATCATTGAATGACTTGTTTAGTCAATTAATGTAATAAAAATAAAACTTTAAAAAGAAAAGAGGGGTAACGGAAAAACCAACCTTTCTTGAAGTATTCGGGAATTACTTTGCAACTTTATTATTCATGGCTTCCATATAGTATCTTGTTTTTGTTTTTAGTTCTAATAGATTAGAAAATAGAAGAACAAAAGAGAAGAAAGGAGAAGAGGAAGACCTTGCAGGAAGGAAATCTCAGAGAAAACAAGAAGAGGAAGTGGCAAGGAGGCTTCTTCAGCTATCAACGAATTATCTAGGTTCTTCTTCATAATTCTCTTTTATTGTATTAAGTTTCCAAATAAGAGGAAAGAAATTTGCTGTGTGTGCAAATAATTGATTGTGCAAAACCCCTTTGTCTGCCGTGCAAAATATTATGGTGAAATCTATACATTCTTTTCAAAATTCTATATAAATTTTAAAGACAATTTCATTTCTCTGTATCTCATTCAAAAATATCAGTTCTTTTTGAATAAATCTTTGAGAACAATCTGATGCTAGATTGTTTAATTATTATACATATATATATATATATGCATAAAACATATATATATATATATACATAAATTGAAATCTGTGTTGAAGGGAATGCTTGCGTTTTAAAATGGAATTTGAATTTAATGAATGATGAACTTGTGTTTGTATTTCTTTTTATTTTTGTTGTGGATTATTCATGATGGAAAATGGGCGATTGGGTTTACCCAGCCGTGCCCTCCCCATAAGGGAAGGGCGACACTGTGGGGGACAATGCTCCCTCCACAGGCTGCGGCCTGTGGAGGAAGTGCTACCTTCCACAGGTAGCGCCTCCCCATATGGGGGGGGGGGGGGCGGAGGCCCTATGTATATTATATACCCTCTTTTAAAATTGTATGAAGATCTTTAAAACTGCATCTTTCCTATGTAATTTCATATGGAAATATACAATGCATAGTTTTGTTATATATACATATGTTGTATATATATATATGTATATATACTATACATATATATATATACACATATACAAACAAACAGGAATATTGAGTTGTGAAATCATTTCTTTCTTGAGAAAATTATTTTTCTGTTGTAAAAGATTCTTGAGTTATAAATATATACACATAAAATACTTACATATGAAAATCTAGGAAATGAGATACTCTTATTTGAAATACTTATATACATTTAAATGTAAAATATATAAGTACTCAAATAAATGAAAATATATACATGTATGAATATCTGTCTACCACAGTAAATATATACATATATATATATATATATATATATATATATATATACATATGTAAATCTAGTCATTAATATGGACTATTTTTATAATAAAGTCAGGCTTAAACCATGCATATTGTCATAAACTTGGTTTTTTTTTTAATATATATAGCACGAATGTATGTATATAAACATATTGAATAATATATTTATATGAATGAATTTTAATATGGGTTTTAACACTTAACATTTTAATCTCATACCTTCAATGGGAGATTAGTTGTCAAATCTAAGATACATAATTTTTGAATCTAAATATGAATAGGTAAACTTTTGTGCTAGAATTATTCATTTTCTTTTTCTCCTATATGTTGACTTAGTATCCTTTGCATATATTTTTAGATATACCTCCATTAAAATATGTGGGAAATCTATGCATTCCATTCCATATTTATAGGTCTGATTAGTGTAGTTTCTTTCTAAATTTATAAAAAATTGTTATTTTGGTCAAATTATTCAAATAAAAGTTAGAACTTGTGAATTCATACATGCTCTTTTCAAAAGAACAAACTTAGATCATTTTAAAGAATAGGAAATGAGTTGGAAAACCAACTTGTGATCAATTTTTCACTTAAGTTAGAGTGCTATAGTAAATTTATTTGTGAACCTTGTGATTACTTTGTAATTATTGGTATTCCTTTGAAGTTGAGATGTCTAAAATTGAATAGAAAATTTAGATGGAAAGTATTTTATTTATTGTTCATTTGGGAAACTTCCAGGATAGGATGCCGAAGGTGGACCCACAGAGACAATAGTTTTACCTTTTCTAAAACTATCATTTATTATATTTTTGCTTGGCCAAGCACATGAACCATTGAAATAGATGGAAGTAAAAGCCTATAAATAAATGTATATAGGTCTCTGCCACCTCCTATTTGCAAGAAATATGTGATTCTCATATTAGGAATGCATATAGGCATCAGACTTGCATCGAGAGTTCCCTCCTGCCTTGTTGTTTCAGGTTACTAGGCTCCTCATGGAGGGCCAGGGATTTCTTTGAGTTAGGAAGAAATCCGGGGAAGTCTTGTACTTCATGGTTGGGCGGAAAAGGTGCCTTAATCACACTCTTGGCCCTAGCTTGCAAGAAGACCAGTGGTGTCACGGTGGTTGAGGTTTAGAGGTTCACATGCTATAAATGTATTTATGTATTATTTTGAATGGCTTGTAAAGCCCACTTGTAAATGTAACTCTATTTGAAATTTAGTATTGTAACATTGAAATAGATGTATTGGAATGAAAGTTTTGATGTAACATTGAAATAGATGTATTGATTGAAAGTTAATGATGTAATTGGAACATGAATGAATTTATGGAAACTCATTGATATGAAAATGGTATTTACATATGTATCATTGCAAAGATCTTTGTTGTTAATGCAATTTACTTCTTTTGCATACATGGAATGAAATTTATTACTGAATTTTCCTTTTGAGCATAAATGGAAAGATCTTGATCTATGCATCCTTTACTTTTATTATACTTGGAATGTTTGGAAAATTATGTGGTTATATGAACATCATCTCTCGAGCATTAAATTTTGGTATTAGAGCAGCAAGGTTCAACTCTAAGACCTATGCCTAGCTACACTTGATGTTATGTTTTTCTAGGGTAACCCTAATGGAGCGTAGGTATTATCAACAGGAATGGGGAGGAGGATCCTGTGGTGATCCCCATGATAAGTTGGATTAGATTTTGGCCATTTTAAGTAGGCAAGAGGTGAGGATCAATAACCTTGAGTAGGCAAGACAAACTGGGCCAACAAGGTCTGATCCTGGTGAAAGTGAAAATATTAGAAATTAACGAAATGGAGAAAACCCTGAAACTGAAAAGAATCAAAGTAAGCTAACGAAGGTAGCTGAAGAATTGGGTAAGGACCTCAAGAAGGTTATGCAACCCAAGTTTGATGGTAAATCCTTTGGTGATGGGGCAGAAGCATGGATTATTGAAATGGAAAGGTACTTTTCCCTTTGAAATTTGTTTGAGGAAACTAAGGCGGAATGGGGATCCTATCAGCTCATAGGTGAAGCTACTACATGGTGGGAGAATGAAAGGGATGATAAACAGTTTTTGCCTAGAAGGTAACATGGGAAAAATTCTTGCAAAATTTTAGGAAGAGGTGGCTTCCATAGTCTTATTTTGATAAGAAAATGACAAAATTCTAGGTGCTCATTCAAGGAGGAATGACAGTGACACAATATTGGGAGAAATTGTCTCACTTGCTTAAGTACGTACATTAGTACTAGCATGATGAGAGGTTTTGAATTCAGAAATTCATTATGGGTCTTAGGCCTCAAATTGGAAATGAGGTGGATACACATAGACCGACGACCATGGATGAAGCCTTTGAATTGGCACTTTTACAGGAAATCAAGAAAATCAAACTATAAGAAAAGTAGGGAAGCCAAGTATGGCAATAAGAAGTTCCAAGGAAATCACCAAGGTAACAATAACCAGGGAAATTAGAGCAATCAAGGTAACCAAGAAAATAATAACAGGCATATCAGTAATTTAAAAAGGGGTGGTAGTCCTCAGAACCATAATGATGGAAATCAGAATAACAATAAAAGGGCTGATTTCAATAAGAAGAATGACAATAACAGAAGGGATTTTTTTGACAAGCCTAAGACACCTCATGGGGGTTGTTATACTTGTGGTGGTGAGAATTATGCTAGTGTGTGCCCTTAGAGGGTTAACAGACAGAACAATAGGAATCAACATCATATTCTTGTGGCAGTTGACAATCGCCAAGCAAATTACCGATCCACTCCTATCTAGCTTTCAAGTAAACTTTTTGGATGTCCTATTTTCTATTTTGATTGATACAAGTGCCACTGATAGTTTTGTGGATCCTCATGTTGTATCTAAATTATCAGTTAGACCGAGCTATATGGAAAATTCATGGAAAGTTCAGTATGGAAACTGGGTAGAGAGGAAGGTAGAACAATGCCTGTTTGCAGTGAACTTGAACTCCCTAGTCTCGAAATGCAAGTTAATTTTTATGTTGCACCACCAGGATCTTATGATGTGATTTTAGGGATAAATTGGTTTTTTGAACATAAGGCCCTTGTGGATTGCGAAGAGAAATCAATAAGGTGTCTTGATGATCAAGGAAATCATGTGGAGATTTGTGGTGTAAAAAGGCCTCTGGAACTTAGGCAAGTCTCCGCCATGCAGTTAAAGAAGGAAAGTCGAAAGGGATGCACTATTTATTCAATAAAGGTCAAGGACCTTGATGAGATAGAATCATCAGTTAATGATCATCCCATTCTAAAAGAATTTGAGGATGTTTTTCCTGAAGAGTTGACTAAGCTACCGCCTAAGTGTGTATTTTATTTTTCAATTGATTTGCTATCGAGAGTGGAACCTCATTCTAAAGCCCCATATAGAATGAACACAATAGAGTTATATGAGCTAAAATCACAATTGGAGGAATTGTTGAAACAAGGTTTCATTAGACCAAGTGTGTCACCCTGGGGAGCTCCTATTATATTTGTGAAGAAGAAGGATGGGACCTTGAGGTTATGCATTAATTACAAGTTGCTTAACAAGGTTACTATCAAGAACAAATACATGCTTCCCCATATTGATGATTTTCTTGACTAGTTAAAAGATGCCAAGGTATTCTCAAAAATAGATCTGAGATTGGGGTACCATCAGTTGAGATTAAAGGATGAAGATATTCACAAAATTGTGTTTAGGACAAGGTACAGGCACTATGAATTTACAGTGCTACCATTCGGGCTAACCAATGCCCCTACAACCTTCATGAATCTGATGAACAGTGTTTTTTGGGACTACTTAGATAACTTTGTTTTAATCTTCCTTGATGACATCTTGATATATTCTAAGTCAGAGGAAGAACATGAGAAGCATTTAAGGATATTTTTGTAGTGATTGAGAGAACATAAGTTATATGGGAAAATGTACAAATGTACCTTTTTTTGATTTGAGGTGCATTACTTGGGACACGTTATTTTAGCAGAAGGGATAGCCGTGGACCCAGATAAGATTAAGGTAATCTTAGATTGGCCAACATCGCATAATGTTTCAGAAGTTTGAAGCTTTATAGGACTTGCAGGTTATTATAGGAGATTTGTGCAAGGTTTCTTGTCAATAATAGTGCTCATTACTGCGCTCCAAAAGAAGGAAAATAAATTTGAGTGGAGTGATAGGTGTGAAAAATATTTTTTAGTTGCTAAAAGAGAAGCTCACTTCTGCACCTATTTTAGTTGTGCCTGATCCGAATGGTCATTTTACAGTGATTACTAATGCATCGGGAGAAGGGGTACGAGCAGTTCTCATGCAGGAAGGACAACTGGTGGCATACAAATCAAGAAAGTTGAAACAACATGAGTTAAATTATGCACCACATGATTTAGAGTTGGCAGCTATAGTTCATGCCCTTCTGATGTGGAGACACCATCTCTTGGGAAAGCCCTTTGAATTAAAAACAGATCATGTTGGGTTACAGTACATATTTACTCAACCCAACCTAAATGCTTGTCGGCGACTATGGTTGGAATTTTTGAGTGAATATGACTTTGGCATTGAGTACATTAAAGGGAAGGAAAATAGGGTAGCAGATGCTTTGAGTAGGAGAAGACATCTTGCAGCCATGATTACCATAAAATCTAATTTTAGGGAGTAAGTGGTTCAAGCCTTAACCAGGGATGAGTAGTATGAAAGGGTAAGACAAGCCCTAGAGTAGGATCCTTCGGATCACAAGTTTTCTAGGTATGTACTTGAGTTCGATGGACTCTTGAGATTCCATGGTCGCATGTATATTCCTAACTCGGCTGGGTTGAGAGAGTTGGTGCTAGAGGAATTCCATAATGAGCCTTATTCAGGACACCTTGGTGTGACTAAAATGGTTGAGGGACTCAAGCCTCTATATTTCTGGCCAAGACTCAAAAGAGATGTTATTGCATTTATAGCCCGATGTTTGGAATGCCAGTGAGTTAAGGCTAAGCATGTGCATCTAGTAGGAATTTTATATCCTCACATGGTGCTAGAATATAAGTGGTAGGTGATAACTATGGACTTTATTTAGAGATTGCCGATGTCTAGGAATCGACATGATACCATCCTAGTTGTCTTGGATAAATTGACTAAGGTAGCCCATTTCATTCTTGGGAGCCTTAAGGATGGTTCAATGGTTTTGGCGAGGAAATTTGTATAGGAAATCTTTCGAGTGCATGGAGTGCTAGAAGTGATCATTTTAGATCGTGACACTCAGATGACTTCTAGATTTTTGACTACTCTAAATTCTTCCCTGGGAACCAAATTAAATTTTAGTTCCACATATCATCATCAGACTGATGGTCAGATATAGAGGGTGAACCAGATTGTGAGGATCTCCTCCGAATGTATTGTATGGAGCAACAACACAAATGGGAGGATTATTTTCCTTTGCTAGAGTTTTCTTACAACAACTCCTACCACACTTCTTTGGGTATGGCACTATTCGAGGCTCTATATGGACATAAATGCCAAACACCCATCAGTTGGGACAAGGTAGAGAATAGGATTGTGATTGGTCTTGAAATGTTGAGGGAAATGGAAGATCAAATGAAGCTTATTAAAGAAAAGCTAAAACAAGCTTCAGATCAATAGAAGAGTCTTGCAGATAAGAATAGAACTTTTAGACAATTCTCTATAGGAGACAAGGTCTTTTTGAGAGTTTGGTCAGATAAGAGTGCAATCTCTTTCAGCAAGAATTCTAAGCTTTCCCCTAGTTTTTTGGGCCCTTTGATGTCTTGGATGTGATTAATCCAGTTGCTTATAGGCTTGCTCTACCACTAGCTCTATCCCAGATCCATAATGTTTTTCATGTCTCGGTGCTTAAGCCCTATCATCCAGATGTAGCACATATTCTTGACTAGCGTGCGTTGTAGGTACAGGACCCAGGAGTGATGTAGGTGGAGCCCATCAGGATACTGGAAGAGTGAAACATTAATTTGCAGAATAGGGACATTATGCAGTATAGGGTCCAGTGGGACCAATACTTGGTGGATAATGCCACCTGGGAGAATGCCGAGGACATTGATAGAGCTTTTCCTCACTTGAGATCTTAGCATGTTTTTCTTTTCTTGCATTTAGAGACTTATGATACACTGATGTTTCAAATTTTGTTATGTGGATTTGTAATAAGACATCAAGACAATGTCTCTTCCTAGTGGGGAAGGATGTCACATCTCAGACCCTGATGCAGATTGCTTTTGGTTTTGTGTGGAATTGTTATATGACTGGATGTGTGTGGTAGAATAATAATAAATATTGTGGTGTTTTGGTGTGATGATATATGAAAGTGTTTACTTAAATTATGAAAAATTGAATAGTATTGAATGTGTTTTACTTTGAAGATGAAGCAAAATAGAATAGAAATATACGAATTAATGTATTCTATTGTTTTGATTTATATTTTTTTACATGATACTAATTTAGTTATTTTTGTGTGCTTGAGTGCACTTGAGATGCAGGAGTTCGAAGACCAAGGGTGTGATTAAGGAGAGGAGGTTAGCTTCTTGATAGGACAAAGCAGGATGTTCTCTTGATCACACACAATCACTTAGATTCATGTAGATTGCATTTAGGAATGATAATTTTTGTATGACTATTTGATTATTTGCAAATAATTAATGATTAGTCAAATTAAAAAAAAGAAGGTATGATAAAGTAAAGGAATTAAATTTTAATTATAGTTAATTATAGATTTTGATTTAAATGCTTATGCATTCTATTCTTCTTTTAATTTGTGTTAATTTTTGAGTTAATAAGTTAACTAATAGTTAGAATATATTTATTAAATTATTGGGTAAGTATTTTCCAAAAAGGGGAATTTACATGCAATTAAATTAAAAATGCTATTTTTATTCCATCTGACCAGGGAAATGGAAAAGATAAGTTATATCTTCTCCTTATTTTAAAATCTAATATGTTTCAAGATTAGGTTTGGGGAATAAAGAAAAAGAAAACTTTAAAAAGAAAAGAGGGGTAACAGAAAAACTGACCTTTCTTGAAGTATTCGGGAATTGCTCTGCAACTTTATTATTCATGGCTTCCAGATAGTATCTTGTTTTTGTTTTTAGTTCCAATAGATTAGAAAATAGAAGAACAAAAGAGAAGAAATGAGAAGAGGAAGGCCTTGCAGGAAGGAAATCTCAGAGAAAACAAGAAGAGGAAGTGGCAAGGAGGCTTCTTCAACTGTCAACAAATTATCCAGGTTCTTCTTCATAATTCTCTTTTATTGTATTAAGTTTCCAAATAAGAGGAAAGAAATTTGATGTGTGTACAAAGAATTGATTGTGCAAAACCCCTCTGTCTGTTGTACAAAATATTACGGTGAAATCTGTACATTCTTTTCAAAATTCTTTATAAATTTTAAAGACAATTTCGTTTCTCTGTATCTCACTCAAAAATATCAGTTATTTCTAAATAAATCTCTGAGAACAATCTGATGCCAGATTGTTTGATTATATATATATATATACATAAATTGAAATTTGTGCTGAAGGGAATGCTTGTGTTTTAAAATGGAATTCGAATTTAATGAATGGCGAACTGGTGTTTTTATTTCTATTTATTTTTGTTGTGGATTATTCATGAAGGAAAATGGGCGACTGGGTTTCCCCAGCCGTGACCTCCCCATAAGGGAAGGGCGGCACTATGGGGGACAACACTTCCTCCATAGGTCGCAACCTATGGAGGAAGCGCTGCCTTCCACAGGCAGCGCCTCCCCATATGGGGGGGGAGAGGCCCTATGTATATTATATACCCTCTTTTAAAACTATATGAAGATCTTTAAAACTGCATCTCGCCTGTGTAATTTTGTATGGAAATATACAATGCACAGTTTTTGTTATTAATACATATGTTGTATATATATATGTATATATATTTATATATACTATACATACATATATATATATATAGACAAACAAACAAACATGAATATTGAGTTGTGAAAATCATTTCTTTCTTGAGAAAATTATTTTTCTGTTGTAAAAGATTCCTGAGCTATAAATATATACACATAAAATACTTACATATGAAAATCTGGGAAATGAGATACTCTTATTTGAAATACTTATATACATTTAAATGTAAAATATATAAGTATTCAAATAAATGAAAATATATACATGTATGAATATCTGTCTACCACAGTAAATATATATACATATGTAAATCTGGGCATTAATATGGACTATTTTTATAATAAAATTAGGCTTAAACCATGCATATTGTCATAGACTTTTTTTTTTTTTTTTTTTCTGAATATATATAGCACGAATGTATGTATATAAACACATTGAATAATATATTTATATGAATGAATATTAATATGGGTTTTAACAATTAACATTTTAATCTCATACCTTCAATGGGAGATTAGTTGTCAAATCTAAGATACGTAATTTTTGAATCTGAATATGAATAGGTAAACTTTTGTGCTGGAATTATTCATTTTCTTTTTCTCCTATATGTTGACTTAGTATCCTTTGCATATATTTTTAGATATACCTCCATTAAAATATGTGGGAAATCTATGCATTCCATTCCATATTTATAAGGCTGATTAGTGTAGTTTCTTTCTAAATTTATATAAATTTTTTATTTTGGTCAAATTATTCAAATAAAAGTTAGAACTTGTGAATTCATACATGCTCTTTTCAAAAGACCACACTTAGATCATTTTAAAGAATAGGAAATGAGTTGCAAAACCAACTTGTGATCAAATTTTCACTTAAGTTAGAGTGCTATAGTAAAGTTATTTGTGAACCTTGTGAGTACTTTGTAATTATTGGTATTCCTTTGAAGTTGAGATGTCTAAAATTGAATGGAAACTTTAGATGGAAAGTGTTTTATTTATTGTTCATTTGGGAAACTTCCGGGACAGGATGCCGAAGGTGGACCCACAGAGACGGTAGTCTTACCTTTTCTAAAACTATCATTTATTATATTTTTGCTTGGCCAAGCACATGCACCATTGAAATAGATGGAAGTAAAAGCCTAGAAATAAATTTATATAGGTCTCTGCCACCTCCTATTTGCAAGAAATATGTGATTCTCATATTAGGAATGCATATAGGCATCAGGCTTGCATCGAGAGTTCCCTCCTGCCTTTTTGTTTCAGGTTGCTAGGCTCCTCATGTAGGGTTGGGGATTTCTTCGAGTTAGGAAGAAACCTGGGGAAGTCTTGTACTTCGTGGTTGGGCAGAAAAGGTGCCTTAATCACACTCTTGGCCCCAACTTTCAAGAAGATCAGTGGTGTCACGACAGTTGAGGTTTAGAGGTTCACATGCTATAAATGTATTCATGTATTATTTTGAATGGATTGTAAAGCCCACTTGTAAATGTAACTCTATTTGAAATTCAATATTGTAACATTGAAATAGATGTATTGGAATGAAAGTTTTGATGTAACATTGAAATAGATGTATTGATTGAAAGTTAATGATGTAATTGGAACATGAATGAATTTATGGAAACTCATTGATATGCAAATGACATTTACATATGTATCATTGCAAAGATCTTTGTTGTTAATGCAATTTACTTCTTTTGCATACATGGAATGAAATTTATTACTGAATTTTCCTTTTGAGCATAAATGGAAAGATCTTGATCTATGCATCCTTTACTTTTATTATACTTGGAATGTAATGAGTTTTGGAAAATTATGTGGTTATATGAACATCATATCTCGAGTGTTACACCCATCCATCATATCCATTCAAATCCATCCATCATTCCTAAGATTTTGATAATGATAGGGGGAATTGTACATACGTGCTTTGGACACCTCTAGGAATACTACTGAGTGAATGAGACAATTGAGAGCGGGGGGAAAATCAATTGTATCTTATCAAAACATCAAAAACCTTGTTAACTTCAGATCCACATGCATTCATTAAACGCTTAATCTGTTATGAAATTTTAACATGAAAGGAAATAACAAAAAATTAAAGTCAACACCAAACACAAGAGAACACTAAATTTACATGGAAAACCCAAGAAGGGAAAAACCACGGTGAGGATTAGCTCACAATATAAGTTATTGCAAAAAAAATTACAAGGGCTCGCTGCCAAAATAGGACACACTATCCAGAAAGGCTCACTACCAGAAATAAAAGAAGATAGAGAATGAATTCTACATAGAGAATGTTACATGCTCATTGTTCTGCCCAATAATTTTACTATGTTTTTAACCTCATGTAAACAAACTATGATGCAAAAATTTAGCAAATAAATTTTTCTTTTCATAAGAAAATAATATGAAAATTTGGAATAAACATGATCATTCCAAACTTTCCCATTGCATTATAACAAACTATTACAACTTTCCAATGTCTTGATTTCATATTACATAATTCCATGATAACATTTCACACTTACAACTTTCAATGGAAATGGATACATGAATACTTACATAGCTTCCATGAGCTTACTGGCACTAGGTATATGAATGGTCCAAGTTTCCTCCATCAAATCTTGGTCACCTATTGATGAGGAGAAGCATCACTCAATTTCTTTTTCGCCAACCATAGACTCACTGCAGTCCCCTGCACGTCTACCCAACTGGTAAGATGGCCCTCCCTTTGACAAAGAGATTGGTTTGGTAACCTCATAATAATAATGATCTTTCTTGAGCTTTGTGTTGTGTCCTACATATCTAGATGTTTCATATAGTAGTTACAACCTACACATATGACATTCCCTAGGTGCCTAGTATGTAAACTTGGATCACAGTGAACTAATAGTGTAAATAGTGGCAACTTACACTATTTTGGAAAAAGTATTCATCACCCAAAATTTAGAGTGGACATCACATACTTCACCGACCTTCCTAGCTTGATTTGCATTGACCATTCATATCCTATGCATAGGTTATCCCCTGATTCCATGGAGTAACCTTAACCCCAAGAATAACCTATTAATAGCTCATGTTAAGAAGTAAGTGATTTCATAACATCTTGATTAAATACCCTTTGCCATGGATTATGCATACAATATTCATAATGACACAACATTAAATTACTCTATTCCTGAAAGTACAACATCAATAGTAAAGCTCTTCATTCAAGAGTATATCTCAACAATAAATAATTCTCATAAAAATATAATCTCATCAATAAATGACCCCAGCTCAAAAACATGATATCAACAATAAAATAACCTCAATAAAAATGACTCCACGTCAAAGCATAACTCAACAATAAGTCAACTCTATTTGAAAGTATAATCAACAATAAAATGATCAATCATATCATATAGGTTATTCTCAACCTATTTTCTTCAATCAATAATCAAATAAACAACCCTACCAAATAGGTTATTTCCAACCTAAGGTTTCCCATCAAAAGAAATGTAACAATCAAGTGATCATCATAAAAAACCTCTTTCAATATATCACAAATATTCTCATGTTTACTACATTTATATAAAATATGGAGGAAAATAGCCTAAGAAGGGTTTGTGCTTCTACACCTACAAGTTCTCTACTCATCATGTCTTTGGGTTGTCAGCATGTGAGTATGCTTCTAGAATTTTGTGTATAGGAATAGAAACTTAATCAAAATAAGAGAATAGCATAACCAAAAAATACATTTCTCAACCCTACTGTTGAATAATGATATAACCACTAAGTTTATACCCTAACCATAGGGCCAAGATTCTCTTCCTACTTTCTAGGAGGAATAAGTAATAAATTAAGTAAAGATTGTCATTCAAGGTTTGCATAACATCGTAACCTAACAATGATGACATTTTTATCATGCCACCTTTTTTGTTGTATTACTAACCTCATCATCCACAAAGGTTTACTTAGCATTATAAGCTAATAACTTAAACACTCCTAATCCAATATATAGAGTATATGCATATATCCCTATAATGGGGTTCACTAACAACTAGACTCATCAAGAATCTTTCATGCTTATCCAAAGAAGAAAATAACCAATTCATAATAGAATAACTAAACATATTTTCCAAACAAGGAAAACAAAGACACACAATCTTTTCAAAACATACAAAGCATAATAGAGTAGAAACCTACATGCTTGTATATATACAAAGCTCCAAATGATCAAACCAGATTCCTAGCTTAGCCTTCCCAAAATTAGCTTGCAACTTCCAACTATATCTTTTCCTTTCTCTAAAAAATTTCTCTCAGAAAACTCTCACAAACTCTCAAAACCCAGAAAAGAAAAATAATAAATCCAAAAATAAGCAGCAAGAACTTGCATAATGCATCCCCATTTGAGGAAAAAAGTACCTTTATTTATACACAAATGTGAGAAAATGTAGGCTAAAAACTAGCTCTCAATCATACCACCTCTCAATCAAAAGGTTCAACTTAGTAGGAAGAAGAAAAAGGTGGTAGCTAAAAACATTGAATAGTAAACACATCCACAACTAGGTTACACCACAAAGAATGAATCACTCTTTCTAATGGACAACAAGAATAACACTTAGAAATTCAAGGTTATTGTTTTCATAGGTCAACTCATATTGGCTAGCTTCTCATTTGACTATTTCTCTCATTCTAATTTGCCTCATACGATGGAACATGTATTGCAAAATAGACTTCTAACATGTTTTCACTATTCATATCTTGGCACCACATAAAAAATCATGCACCCTATTCATTTGTTTGTTGTTTGGAAAATACCAAGTCAAAGTTCTTATCCATTTGATATTCACTTTGCCTTCATATTTTGACTTAGTCTTGGTAGATTAATCTCACACATTTGTTTGCTTTTAATTCCATGCGCTTTACTATAGTGTTGCCTTGGTTTATATTACTTAGCATTTAAATACTTTATGCAATGTCATTTTCTTATGCATAGCCTCTAAATAATGTGCCATTCCTTTTATTTCTATGCAATACATTTGATGTATATGTTGTGTTTTATATCTTCCATATTATATGTTGATCTAGGTATTTACTACACGCTTCAATAAAAAAATTAGCGCTATCAAAACATTAATACATTTTAATACATATATATTATATGTATATTTGTATGTATATATATTTATTCAACTTATAAGCTAATCAAATATATTACTCGATATTCAAATTCATATAATCATATTTTCATATTTTGCATAATGATGCATGCATATATACATATACAGATATGTATATACATATTAATATACTTGTATAAATGTTTCCATTTACATCAATACATACACACAGACAAACACATTTTTATATGCATATATTATATATACATCATTGCCTCAACAATAAAACACATATATTCATGTATTCATAGGTTAACATATAAGTATGAACACTCAGGGAAGAACTTTCACTCAAAAGACTCAACCACATACCCCTAATCAAAACACCCACTGACAAGACCATAACCTCATCAAGTCATGCACAAACAAGACTGAAGGTTACTTACTCAATTCCACAAACTAACCCGAATCAACTACCCCAATCTAGGATGTGAGTGTGTGTATACTCAATTAGGCTTATTAAGGGTTACCAGACCAAGCTCCTCTCCTAAGTGATACTCCCCCTCTCTTTTAGAGGTTTTAGCATATTCTTGTATTTAGCTTAGTACAACACAAAGGTAGTCAGTTGTTCACATAAAATGTATTTACATCATCAAAGCATTAAAGTATTCATATTGAAATACATTTTCATTCATTGAATTTCTCATCAGAATAAAACATAATCTTTCCTTAAAAAGTGATAACATCTTAATGCATATTCAATATTTCATTCTCTTATTAAACATATTAAAGTTCTAATAAATATTTATCATCTTATTTACTTACAAGGTAAAAGTAACTCGATAACTAAGAGATGGGATGTAATAGAGAACATGATCTCAATGCAACAAAGATTCCACCACAATAGCTCCAATACCTTCACAATCTATTTGAACGATTGTAGACACCTTCTACTCACTACATCTGGTAATCCAATAGTTGAAAGTTCACATAGGTCTACTCAATTTTGCATCACTCGTATCATACACTTCACACACTCATCTATCTGGCATCTATCTTGACCTACTTCAATAATTCAACTCATACTTACACCGTCCTCAACCTTGAAACCCTCTCCAAGGTCAACAATGCACCTTAAATGTGTAAATTCAAATTATTTCAATGCCAAAACATTCTATGGTGGATAGAAGTGAATGTAGACCACATCAAAACTTAATTAGGACCCAAATCAACAACACTCAACTATACGCTACCAAAAAAAATATTTATCCTTCATATGTAGTGTAAACACTAGGTCGGTTGTTACCCATGCAAACACCATTAAAATTTTAAGTACACATTTCCTTTGATCAATCCAAAACTTTCAAATAAAAAACTTCACCTAAACACGATCCAAAAAAATCTTGAAAACTAACAAAATCATTCGCAAAAAAATTTACTTGAAGAATGTACAAACCCAATACATCTAGACATCACTTCCACACATTGTAACTCAAAAGATCATCTTCTGCAACACCAAACCATGAATCCTCTTGACAAAAGAAAGAGACCAACACCATCCACTCTTACTCAAAACCACAATTCGTAAAACACAACTATGAAGAAATGTGAAGCAAAGACATTTCTCCTAGACACCTTTGTAATGCACAATTCACACATTGATGAACATATATTTCTCTGTACATCAATCCAAAAGACTGAATTCTAGATATAGAATCTTTGATTACCTCTTATGATGCAACACCACAAATCCTTTGATTCAACACTAAAATCCTTCTTAGGTTTGACAAAATACAAACAGATAGGAATTAAAGAACATCCAAAAATAAATAGAGAATAACACATTCAGTAAACCTTATATTAGTTAAGGGAGAAAAGAACCCATCCATGAAGTCTAGTATGCAACAAAACACATAGTATTAATATATTTACAAATAAAAGGGCTTACAAGAGGGATTTGCACAATACAAATGCCTAGTAAATCCATCCTCTATTTCTTCCGCGTCTTTGTTACAAATCTTTAGTTCAATATATACTTTCTTTGCTCACAAAGACACCCACTCCTAACAACATTCTAACTCTATTTTTAGCTACCATGTTGCAACAGTTTCTGATAATTAGAACCACTAAAATCTATTTCTAAACATATAAAAAATAGTTACAAATTCCTAACACATTCAATGACCAACAAGGAGGAATCTTTTCCCAATGAGAAAACAAATGCCTCCTACTTGTGAGGAATTCATTAGAGGTCAACCTCCTAATTCTTAGGAGTCAGTTTGCACCATTCTCCCCTTCTTTTAAAATTTTGAACCTCCTATTTCAAAGCGCTAACTCCATGGCCTACCTTTCCACCAAGTTAGGTACTTCTGTATATTTTCACATAATTTCTTCCTATGCTTCCAACTACTAGTTGAATAAGAAATTGTCCTTCTCAACCCTCTGGCACTCCTCTTTTCCCAATGAGTGGTCTTCCTCCACCAATATTTGTAATGGCTCTTTCCATGGTATGTCCAACCTTCTGCCACACCTGCACATAAACTGTTAAAGACAAAAACCAAATTAAGTGAATCAAAAATTCTCATAGGTGCTTCCTCCTTCAGGTCTTTACTCTCTCCCTCAATCATCCTCATTTCTCCTCCAAGAAAGAGATGATCTTCTTCTCTCTTCTCATCAATAACAGGATTCTTTAGACATCCCTCTAGCTGGTCCTTATTGGCTGTGTCTTCCAAAACCAATAAAATGTCATCACATATGGGGCTCCCTAAGATCTCCATCTCTGTTGTAGTTTCTTCTCCAACGTGGATTACTTCTGCTGCTGCAACATTTTGGGTCACCTTTTTCCATAGGCTACACTCCTCTAAGACTAGTAAGGATTCATCACATATGGGGCTCCTAAGACCTCTCTCTTTGTTGCAGCTTTCTCTCTAAGGTGGACTGCTTCCACCGCTACAACATTTGGGGCCGCCTCTTGTGATAAATTGCATTCCTCTTCACTATAGTCTTTGAACTCTTTGCCTCTCTCATTATAATCCTCGATATTTTCCCTTTCTTCAAGGTAGCATAATTCAACATCTTCAACTAATTCATCCTCTTAATCTTCTCCCCATTCATTCAACCTTCCATCCAATAAAAAATTTGCCAACTCATCTAGGGATTTAAGCTTTCCCTGTTCCAAGAGTTCTATTCCTTGGTTAATTCTAAACTTGATGGCTTTCCTCTTAGAAAAAAATTCTTCTTCAAAATGTGAATTTTTATGCCCATGCATCTTTTTCAGCTTCTCACCATCCTTGAACACTTTTGCTTCAACTTTCTTCTTCTTTGTCTTCTTATTATTGCATGCCTCATATTCCTCCAACATGCAACATAACTCATCTAACTCAGATTCTAACTTTTGCAACTCTTTTTGTTAGTCTTTGATTTGTTTTTGCCTTTTCCTTATTTTTTCTTCCAACCTAATTATCCTCTTTCTTATATTATGACACAACTCCATATTTTCCATCCACCATATCTCATCTAATGTAAACTTTAATTTTTGTAGCTCCCTTTGTTGGTTTTCATTTTGCTAAATTGTCTTTGTCTTTGTCTTTGTCTTATTTTTTCTTCCAACTTTATTATTCTCTTTATTACATTATAATCTAGCTCCATATTTGAATTCACAACCAAAGATCAAACAAACTACTTCCCCTCCTAATTGAATAGCACTTCCACAGTCTAGGCCCTCCTAACCATTTGCAACTATCCCTGTAAGTGCCCATGCTTCCCCCTTCTAACCACAAAAAGATTAAAAAACTTATGAAAGCCAAAATAGACCTCTTACAAGATTTCCTTACACAACCTTCATGACAATGTCCTCTCTCATGGATCGATTTGCTCTGATACCAAAACTGATGCAACACCACAACTCCTTTGATTCAACACTAAAATCCTTCTCATGTTTTACAAAATACAAACATACAAGAATTAAAGAACATCCAAAAATAAATAGAGAATAACACATTCAATAAACCTTACAGCAGTTTAGGGAGAAAAGAACCCATCCACAAAGTCTAGTATGCAACAAAACACATAGTATTCATATATTTACAAACAAAAGGGCTTACAAGAGGGCTTTGCACAATACAGATGCCTTGTAAATCCATCCTCTATTCCTTCCCCCTATTTTTTACAAATCTTTAGTTCAATATATAATTTCTTTGCTCACAAAGACACCCACTCTTAACAACATTCTAACTCTATTTTTAGCTACCACGTTGCAGCAATTTCTGATAATCAGAACCACTAAAGTCTATTTCTAAACATATCAAAAATAGTTACAAATGCCTGACACATTCAATGATCAACAAGGAGGAATCTTTTCCCAATGAGAAAATAAATGCCTCCTACTTGTGAGGAATCCATTAGAGGTCAACCTCTTGATTCTCAGGAGTCAGTTTGCACCATCTTACCAACATATCTAAACCATACAAGAAGATCTTCAACCTTGAAGAAATGCGGAGCAAAACTAGAACACACCTTTGCAACACAAAACAATACTGCAACAATCTCTTTCAACCACTGCATAGTTGACACCAATGACAACACAAGATTTTTGACATAAATGAAAACACCTTTGTACTTGTAACAATATATCCATTTGTCATTGATGGCAACACAAGATGTGAGAAACCATAAAAAAAAAACTCACCTCTTTTTAATGATTAGAAAACCTACACAACATTTGTCTCTATTCCTTTCAACTTTTTCTTTTTTCACATGCTTCACTCTCCCTTTGACAATAATGATTAGACAACATACACAACTTTCTCTCATTGATACCTTGTACTTTTTCACATGATTCTCTCTCCCCCTTTGACATCAATGGAAAAGAATAAAATATTTTGTAATGTTCTCTCCCTTGATATTGAACCAAGATACTTGTTACTGGCCCCCCTTAGAAAAACTACTCACCATTTTTCCTTTACTACTCTGAATACTCCCCCTTAGGAGTACACACCAACCTGTAGCAAATTAGAAACCTTTGCACAATGACAATACTCACTCTAGACTGTAACAATACCACTACCTACTCCCCCTAAGAGGTATCCACCAACATACTTCTAGGCAAGGAATGAATCCATAGATCCACTGGACCGATGCATCTCCATGTGCATCTATTTCAAGGAAGTAGGGGTAATAACCCCCAACTTCTCCCTAAGATACTCAAAAGTATCCTTAGGGAGAGCCTTAGTGAATATTCCAACAATCTGATCCTTTGTAGGTACATATTCAAGCTTCACGTCATTCTCCACAACCTTCTCTCTTAGAAAGTAATATCTAATTGAAATATATTTTTTCCTTGAATGCATCATTAGATTCTTTGAAATGTTTATTACACTTGTATTGTCACAAAAGATAGAAATAGGATCATCATACACCACTCTAATATCTTTTAATGTTTGCCTCATCCACAACACTTGTGTGCAACAAGATGCTACTACAATATACTCAGCCTCTCCAGTAGATAAAGAAACTGAATCTTGTTTCTTACTTATTCATGACAGCAATCTACATCCAAGAAAAAATGCACCACCACTTGTACTTTTTTTTGTCATCCACACAACCAGCCCAATCTACATCTGTGTAAGCACTCAATGTGAAATTAGTGTATTTTGGATACCATAAGCCATGATCCAAAGTTTCCTTTAGGTATTTGAATATCCTCTTCACTACTACAACATGTGACTCTCTAGGATCTTCTTGAAATCTATCCACAAGACAAACTACATGCATGATATCTAGTCTAATAGCAATTAAATAAATCAGTCCACCAATCATAGATTTGTACTTGCTTTGATCAACCTTAGGGGATTCATCATCCTTATTCAATTTGCAACTAGTAACCATAAGAGTACATGCTAGTTTATTGTCTTCCATCCCAAACTTCTTCAACATTTCTTTGATATACTTTGATTGTGAAATGAATATGCCTTTATCTGTTTTATTGATTTGTAGCCCAAGGAAGAAATTCATCTCCTCAAACATAGACATCTCAAACTCCTTTTGCATTTCTTCTACAAACTTCTTACACATAGATTCATTTCCTTCAAAAATTATGTCATCAACATACACAACTACAATCAAGATGTGGTCTTTTTCAACCTTAAAGTAAAGGTTACTAGTCGTGGTGCCTTTACTGAATCCTTGTTGTATCAAATACTCATCCAACCTTCCATACCAAGCTCTAGGAGCTTTCTTCAATCCATCTAATGCCTTATTCAATTTGTAAATCATATTAGGTTTATCTGACAAACAAAATCCTTCTGATTGTTCCATGTATACTTCTTCTTCCAACTCTCCATTCAAGAAAGAAGAATTCACATCAATTTGATAAAATTTAAAATCCTTATGTGCTAAAAAATCCAAAAACATCTTGATTTCCTCCATTCTAGCCACTGGAGAAAATGTCTCCTCAAAGTATATTCCTTCAACTTGTGCATAACCTTTACACACAAGTCGTGTCTTGTTTCTTACCACTTCTCCATTCTCATTCAATTTGTTTCTAAATACCCACTTGGTACCAATAATATTCTTGTTTGTTGGTCTTGGGACAAGTTCCCAGGTTTGATTCTTCTTAGTTTTCATAAGTTCTTTTTCAATAGCTTTCATCCAAAATTCATCTTTGCATGCCTCAATCACTGTTTTTGGTTCAACTTTAAAAAGTAGACATAAATGCACCTCTTCTTCAACAACTTTCTTTCTTGCCAACACACCTTTCTTTTTATCTCCAATGATCTATTCTTTGGAATGATTTCTCTTCACACACTTAGGGGGTTTAGGGGTCTCTTTCAAATCTTCTTCCTCTTCATCATGTGCTTCCTATGCCTTAGCTTTTTCCACTAGTAGAATTTGACAAATAAATGACGGTGACTAAAAATTTTAGTCATGTGACTAAAAATTTTAGTCACATGACTAACACTAGTAGAATATTGCAAATAAATGACTAATTTGGTCATCTATAAGTGACTAATTTGGTCATCGGGTAAAATCACAACTAAATGACTAATATCAGACAAATAAAAATGACTAAATAAATGACTAATATCAGACAAATAAAACTGACTAAATAAATGATTATTACTTCTCTTTTTTTTTTTTTCAAATTTGATCATATTCCATAGAGCTTAAGCCCCCCTCATGGGACCCCTACCTAAGTGGGCCATTTGGCCGCCTAGGTTGCTTGGTGCACCAAAAATACCTATTGCGTGAAAGACATTGCCTCTCGGTGCAATCTTAAGGCCTTCACATATTTTATAATTTTTTTTAACATTTACATTCTTTAACTTTGATTACTCCTTATGTTAATGAATCATTAATGTTTTTAACTATGATTTGAAGCCAGTTTGATAAAGATGACTAAATTCTCAATTAAAGTGGATAATTAACAAAAAAAATTGAATCGAGGGAGTGGTGGTATTATAATATAATACAATAATAATATATTATTAATATAATAATATTATATTTCTATTGTAATGTGTTTAATATTATATAATAATATAATATTATAGGGTTCACCCTATAGCGTGATGGTAAGTTACAAGCCCTATTGATAGGGCATCACAGGTTCAATTATCTCCCATTGGAGGTAGAAGGAAGGCTCTTTGCTGGCAGTTGGAAGTATGAGGTCCTAGTCATTGGTGGTGGCATTCAAGCCATATAGTACCTATGACAAGAATGAGGAACTGGTGTCAGGGAGTGTGGTGGGAGTAATGAACCTACAAAAGTATGGTGTACGGTGGTTGGAGGATTGGTGGAACAGAGGATTGCCCGACAACAAAGGTGGAGAGAGGTGTGCAAGCTAGAAGGGAGGACATGGCAGGAACTAGCAAAATGAAGGACGAGTTGGAGGAGTAAAGGAAGCATAGTCGAGAGGAGTGTAGGAGAGACGACAGACGAGTATAGAAGACATGGAGGAAGGAAGAGATAGGAGGAAGGAGGAAAGGAGGGGTGACAGAGGAAGATAGAAGGAAGGAGGCAGAGAAAAAAGTAGGAAGGGGTGATAGAGGTAGGAGAAGGGGGAAGAAGAAGAAGAAGAAGGAAGGAAGGATGATGAAGGATGGAAGGAGGTTGAGGAGGGGTGACGGAGGAAGGAGTAGCAGAGGAAGCAAAATTTGAGGGGAGTGTTAGATGGTGGTTGCCGGGAGCTTCGTTGAAAGGCTGAAGGTCATAGCACGTGGAGATGCCAGTTGGAGGATGGACGGGTGGTAGAGAGATAAGGAAGAACGAAGGTGGAGAGACAAGAAGTGAAGGAAGAAATAGAGGTGAGAAAGTACGAGCAGAATATAAGGGACAGGCCCAAGGAGGAAGTGAAGGACAAAAGGAAAGGAGATAGGAAGGAGGGGTGAGCTCGTGGAGGAAGCGAAGAAACAAAAGATAAGAAGAAGAATAAAAGGATTGACAGATGGTGGCAAGAGGTATAAAATGACAGATGTGAATGAACTAGTGTTAATACCAGACAGACATGGGGATGAGGTCTCCTATAAATTGTGGCCTCACTGGTTCAAAGCTCCAATCAAAAGTGATCACCGATAAAAATATAATATAATATTATAATATATTTAATATTATATTTATATAATATGTATTATATAATATTATATTATAATTATTATATAATTATAATATAATATAATATTATAATATTAAATAATATATTATTATTATATAATATAATAATAAATAATATAATATATTATAATATATTTAATAAATTATATAATATTGTATAATAAATTTAATAATATCTATTTATTGAATTTCGTACCCTAATGGCTAGGCATAGTGGGCGGGCAAATCTTGGCCATAATTTTTAGACTCTCCCCATAATTTTTAGACTCCCTGCCATAATTTTCATTTTTAGCCGATAGGCTTTACCACTTGCGAGTGCAGAAAATATTGGCAAACCTGTCTCATGCACCTCGTAAACTTGTTCACGACTGCTGGAAAACAATTTTGAGGTAGTTGTTTACTGTCGAATAAATCCAAATCAATCCTGATACATGAAGATCCGAAGGTATATGAAGATTGTTGATGGCTTATGGCTTGTAGTTAAGTTCAAATGTCCAAAATAACCTCAACACATCAATGCACTTCTCAAGGAACTACAGAGACATAGCAAGCTTCATACAGTACTGCAATTTCTTTCATACCATTTGCATATTGTTTCTGTTCTTTGTTTCTGACTTCCAATATGCGTTGATGAATGTCCATACCCTGACCTATGGCTCTTGCTTTGAAACATAGAATTCAAGGTTTGATTAATTCTATGAATTCCTCTAAGTTTTCTTTCTTTTTGTTTGATGGATTTGGGAATCTATGATTTGTAGTTTCTATAAACAGGGGAATTAAGGTTTCATTTTATTTGGGTTTGGAATCTTAGATCGAGATTTGAGATGAATTGGGCTTGAGCTAACAATCTCCACAATTTTTTTCATTGGATTTATTCTATTTATTGATTTGGGTAAATTAACTGGTCTACATTGTAGCTGGGTCATTATTTTATTGGGTCTTTCCTTTCTTTTCCTTTCTTTGATTGCTTTTCAATTTCTTGAATTTGGATGATTTTGATATACATTAGATTTGTCAAAACATAGTTTGATTATTGTTTCTTCTGAGCTCAGAGTGCATATATTTATTGGATGAATTTTCCAATCATTTCGTAATGAATTTGTCATATTGAATAAAGATTCTACCATTCCCACTGCCAAATCCAATGATAGTTCCTTCAAACCAAGCTCCTCTGTATCCCTCCTCTTCAGTGCACACCTCCACCTTCATTCCAATGCTTACCTCCATTTTTCTACACCCACTTTATTTCCACACTTTTTCCACTATTTTGCATAGCACAGAGCAATTGAAATATCCCTAAATGAATTCCTGCAGTTAATCCAATTCAATTCCCTTTTATTTCTGTTGTGAATTCGCTTTTTCTAAAGCTTACCTCCATTTTTCTACACCCACTTTATTTCCACACTTTGTCCACTATTTTTCATAGCACAGAGCAATTGAATTATCCCTGACTAAATTCTTGCGATTAATCCGACTCAATTCCCTTTTATTTCTATTGTGAATTTGCTTTTTCTAAAGCTTACCGCAAGCCACAAAAGCAATTATTTGTTGGAATGTTGGTGCTAGAGTTTGACAACATGAACTTTGCTTCTTCGAAACAAATAATTTTATTTCTATAAAGAAAATTGCTTTAATAGAATAACAATTCAGAAGATTGTTTTGTTTGACAAAATTGACGCAGTATATATGGTAAGTACGTATTTTTACTTTTCAAAAACCTTTTTTTTCCTGTTAGAAAGTAAATTGCAGTTTTAAATTAGTAATTGTTAAATTACTGGATTAACATGCAACCGTCTAATAGCTTCCAAATTTATTTTAATTGAGTAGTTAGCTATTTTCATTGCCTATGAATCATTTATTTTGCCAAGTTTCCTTGTAATGGCCGAAATTTAGGTTTTCAGAGTGTAGTATTGCAATATTATTATAGTGATGTTTTCAGTCCAGTTTGATTTCAAGCATCTAAATCTGTTAACATTTAGAATTTTACTTCCAAATGAACTGAGTGATTTAATTTTTCTATTTTATTTATAAGATAATATAACTTTGTATACGATAATCCATACTGTATGTACAAATTTATACCATCCATTCATTAAATTTTAATAGAGCTCTCTTTATTTTGACAATTAAATGACCAATCTATCATAAAATTTGTAGGTAGGGTTGACAGTCAAATACTAGGCCTGGCCGAAACAAGTAGTTTTTGATTGTTTTAAATTTTAATCTTTACAGATAAGGATCCTTGCTAGATCGAATTGGTTAAACTATGTTTAACCTATTTTTATATTTATTGCATTTTACCTGAGTTGAATTTCATTGACCATAAAATAGGCTTAATATGGCCTTAGTTCATATGGAAATCAGATTATATTTTTTCTTTGATATTTTTTCTTAGATTTGTTGAACAATTTGTTGCAAATTCACACACGGAGAAGTGAACTTGGAATGAGGCTATCTAGCTAAATGGAAATAGCCCGACAAGATAGCAGGTAGTTACATCATAAATAGAATAGATAGAACTTACACTACTGTTACAATACTAAAATCAAAACTAGAAATATTGAAAACCACAAATGCAGAGAGAGTTAAAATTGAGAGTTAAATGCTCTTTTTTAAATTGTCTGAGTTTTCAACTAAATCAATGGTGTTTTCTTTTATCTCTGTGGGTTGTAAATAGCTGCAGTAGAGCTTTCAATAGTTTTTACATTATGCTACTTTTTTCATAAGCATTTTGATTTGTTTTGTTCATTCATTTTTTTGTTCTTGGCATCAAGTTTGACACTTTTCCATAGGATGGGTATCTGCACATACTTGGATTTCCCAAGTCTTACCATATAGTTTGGCTATAAATTCTCCAAACAGAACAATAAGAATGATAAGTAAAACTTTTCCCATTGACTTTATTGAATTATGGAAGAGTAGCTAACTGCAATTGACCCATACTTCCAGTGCCATCACTCCCCCCATGAAAAGTAGCATGCCCTATAGTCCAGCCTTCAACTAGTATTGCTTTCAGTACTAAAATTGCTAATGCACACACCACCATCATCATCTTTGTCACTGCCATTTCTTTTATAGCCTTCTAATACCCAACAAACTGAAAAAGCTGATATGATTTCTTCCTATAATACCTTTCTATATATATGCAACTATTTTGTGGAGTTCATATAGTAGGTATTTCTTTTAACAAGCATATTTTCTAATAGAGATAAGTATAGAAAATGAGAATAAAATTAACTAATGCATTACTGAATCCTATGTTCCATTGTATTTAGAAACCATCTTCCAAACCATTCTCTATGATTCATTTCTTTAGTATAAGCATTTTTTATTTCTTCACATAAAATAGCTGAGTGTTTCATATTGTATTATTATATTGTTAAATATTGCTTGGCCATATGAGTTGTAAATTTTTTCATATATTTGAAATGAGTGAATTTCAATTATACTTTTCCATTATTGTGCTTAAGGCTTTCAACTCATTACAATATGAACTATTCAAATCAAGGATTTTGGAGAGAACTATTCGAGTGCTAATTTTTTTTGAATTGGGTCTAGATTGCTTTACTTTTATAATTTCTATGAGTAATTGGTTGTTTTATTGGCTCAGAATCATATATTTGTCTTGATTTCCTCTTTCAGGTTTCAGAATTTTACTTCTGTCTACTAATTTTTGCATAAGACAATATAGAATCAAACAAGTAAAAATAATTTGTGCACATTTTTTAGTAAAGCTATTGCCACCTATTAAAGACTGTCTGTGCACATTTTTCAGGATTCCTGCAAGAGTTGAAACCCCATCTCTATTGTTGGAGATGATGACATAGAGGCTCTATAGGATAGTTTCTAGAAAGTAGGCATCAACTAATGACTCCTTGGTAGATGGTTAATGTTGGAAAATATTGATTAGCAATAATGTTAAGAATCTAATTATAATAGATCAAAAAATTCCCATGATTGGATTTTTTTGTTAATAGAGGCAAAATAGAAAATGCAATCAAACAATTAAGCCTTGTGTAATAGTAAACTGAAATCCATATGGAGACCTTATCAAAAAATTACTTTGCTATTTGAGAAATTTTATGGAATCAAAAGCCAAACTGAGCAAAATATTGCATACTTTTCAAAAAGATGACCATTTTAAGAGCATTTAGGCTTAAATAGACTACAAGATGGTAAATCTTACCGTAAGGTATGTGTGGATTGCTTTCTAGAGTAAATCATGACTAGACCGTGCAAAGGAAAAATCCCAATAAGCTCAGAGAATTTACTTGGATTTAAATTTTAATCATAAGCAATCTACGCAAGATATTCATCCCAAAGACTTGTAACACTAGAAATTGTCTCAAAGCTAGATAAACTACTACTAGTCCTTTGTACTTGTGAATGGTCCATTGTAATGGATTGTTGATACATGAAAATGGAGACTATTAGCTTCATATTTTTTAAATCTTTGTCAAAATTAGTACTAGTGACTGAGTTTGTTGGAAAGAAAAATATATAAAATGTTGCATATTCCAATTGAGAAGAAATTCAAGCTCCCAAATAACTCTTTGTTGAGTGACATTATTGAGATGTGCACTGATAAAAAAAATAAACATCAACATGAATGTCTTTTTATTTGCAAGTTGTCTCTCCCTACCTCTTATGTGTATTTTTGCACCAACAACCCTCTGTCTAATCTTTTGCATTGTACAAAACATATGTAAATCCATTTCTTATGATTGGAAATTTCTAAAATTGCTTTAGTACTTTTGTTAAAATAAATTATCCATTGTATCCTAAAATTCATATTTGTATTTAAATAAAATAAATTACCTACTGTTCAAATTCATTATTGTTTTACCCTTATATTCCTATCAACGTATTCCTTGAACCTCCCATGGGTGCAAGTGCTAGTAATATCTATTTATTTAATTTCGTACCCTAATGGCCGGGCATAGTGGGTGGGAAAATCTTGGCCATAATTTTCAGAATCCCCCCATAATTTTTCAGACTCCCCACCATAATTTTCATTTTTAGCCAGGGTTTACCTCTGGACTTGCGAGTGTAGAAAATACCAGCAAACCTATCTCACATACCTCGTAAACTTGTTCACGACTGTTGGAAAACAATTTTGAGGTAGCTGTTTACTGTCGAATAAATCCAAATCAATCTTGATACATGAAATTGAATCTCCAAATCAAATTCGCTTTCCAAGTCGGTGATCAAACAAAATATGATTTGCAAAGTCAACGATCAAATCATTGTAAGCTTCTTTACATCTTGGAGTCCATCTGAGTTGATTGAAATCTAGATGCCATTTTCATTTCCTTCTCCTTGGTCTCTGCCATTTCCAAATCCTCACCACTTTGAGCTTTGGATATTTCACTTATTGTGTGATGCAGTGGAAGTTTTGGTGTTGGGGTTTTTGAATTTGATGGCGGATGGAATATCCATGGGATTTGGAGATTTTCTGTCGAGTATTAGAGAGAGTTTTGGCTTCTAGTGAAAGAGAGGCTTCAAAGTGGGATGTGCGCTATAATTTTCCTCCTCAGGTCACACAACTTGTAGCCACTTATCAGTCTCTTCGGATGGCCAATCACGTGTAGTAGTGGTCTAAAATTCCCATTGTAGTTCTGGTGGAATTGGAAATTGTTGGACCTTGATCACATGTGACTCAAGTTTCCTGGTAATAGAGAGGCGCACGAATTCAAGTAAACATATTTTCCCAATCTTACTCTCACTTGTCTAATGTTTGCAAAGAGATGTTGAGTGTTAGAAATTGTCACAACTTCTCTCACCCTTGTTGTTGCATTGGTAATGGTAAGTACACGCACTCTAAATGTTTTCTCCTAAATTTGCAAAGTATTTGTTGGTCTGCAGAATGTTGTTAGGGTTTGCATAAAACTGAAAATCATGCAAGGAAACTAGGGTTTAAAGTTTTATGTTCTTCTTCCCTCATATTGATAATGTTGAAATACTGACTATTCATTTCCATGCATTGCTTAGATTTAAATTTGAAAACAACAAAAATTGTGCCTTCATTGTATGAGTCATCTTATCTCATTGCATAGGTTGTGTTTTTAGGGTTTGAACTTAAATTTGAGCTTGGATTACGCTCTTACAAGTACCCTGCATTACCACTACATGAGATTTGTAAATAACTTTTCTCATCTCTTAAGCTTTCTATTCATTTTTGAAAAAATGCTTTGTGCTTTCCTATTGTTTATTGGTTGTTGTTACTTAATGTTTGCAGCCCAAGATTTATGATTCTAGTTTGTGTAATTTTATCATGATAACACGCATGGAGTTTGAGTTTTTCTTAGGAGTCTTTAATAAGTTTTGTTTAAGATTGTAAAAATTGTACAATTAGATCAAGGGAAGCTATGATAATGTTGCTGGCTGTATGGCCTAGGCCCTAGATGTCATGTTTTGTATAGCTTTTTTTTCTAGATGAATCAAATAAATATAACTGACAAAAGGGGAAAGTATAGTATTCAACTTGGCGTATTATTTTTTGATTTTTCTAAATTCTAGCTATATTTTTTGAGTTACTTGTTGCATTCTTCTTCGTTCTCATGTTACATACTTCTAGATGCGTGTTTCATTTTATTTTACCACCATGGGGTCCAAAATAGATTATGCGGATTTTTAAAGCTCTATGCCACTAATGCTTGATTATGCCCAATCTGGTCAATGGTAAAATTTGGGAAAAAGTTTTTCCAATCCAAGAGAATGTGATACTAATTATAAAGTTTGAAAAATACAAACTAAAAATGTTTTGGAATCATATAAGTTATAACAAATTGAGAATGGATAGAAATTTGAACATTAAGCATGGAATCTACTATAGATTGTGGAAGTAACTTCTTAATGGAACAAACCTCATACATATAATACTGTCTAGAAATATAAAACAAAAACAAAGGCATTACAAGAGAGTCAACAAACCCACCTACGAGAGAAAAAAAAATACCCTCCACATAGGAAAATGCAAGAATCCTTTCAAAAAAGCTTTCAAAGCTGCTGAAGAAATTCACATTAAGAACACCCACCACCTTAAAAAAACCAAAACTAAAAAAGGAGGGTATTTGCACATATCACCTCTCAATCCATTTAAGAGCCAAATCGGCTTTCCTTGTCATGCAATGAAAAACCAAAGGACTTAATCTATAAAAATAAGTGACAAACAAATCATTGCCCTTTGAAGTTTGGTAAAGATGCAACATTAAACTGATCAACTTTTGTGGGACTTGTGTCTAGCTAGTGCTATATTGTTATTGATCCATTCATTTGATTGAGTTTCAATGATTTTTTTAATTTCATCATATGCAAGAAGCTCTCACTTCCAACCTCTTTCTTGGTTTCTACGAATCAAAATAGCTGTTGGGGCTGCCAAAGGGTTTGCTTTTCTACATCGTACAGTAAGTAAACTTATATATAGAGATTTCAAGGCATCAAATGTTCTTCTTGGATTAGTATGTCAACAAACAATCCTTCTTATGGTATTATCCATCTTTTAACAAGATTATTGAACTATTTCTTTCAGTTGATCTATCTTGTATCAGCCTTGGTTGTATTTTATGTACCTGATCTAGTAACTTTGGTTGTTTCCAAAGAATTATAACACAAAGCTCTCAGATTTTGGACTAGCCAAGGATGGCCCAAAAGGGGATAGAACATATGTATCTACAAGGGTCATGGGAACTTATGGCTATGCTTCCATAGAATATCTAGGTACAAGTTCTTCTCATTTAATTGCTACAGTGTGTAGTTCATGTTTTCCAAAAGTAGAGTTTTGTATCATAAACATGTGCAGAGGTGACTCTGTAGCAATATATATCTATCTAATTTTATTAGCCAGTTTTACATAGATTTCTTTGCAATGATGAGAGTTTTTTAGAGCTTGACCTATTGCAAGCCCCACACAATTTTGGATTGTAAACATGTGCAAATGTGCTTTTTAAGCAATATACATCTATCTACATTTATCAGCCAGTTTTAATACAAACTTCTTTTCAATGAGTACACTGTATTCAAATCATGGTACATATCATTAAAGTTTCATGCCACATCAATCACATGAACTCTATTTGAGTGGTCAATATATTATTTTCACCATAACATGAATCTTTTTTTTCTTCTATCAGTTGTTAGAGTTTTGCACAAGATTTTATATTGTTTTGTTGGTTTCTAATGCCTTGTGCTAACACTTTCTTGGAAGCATATGAAGTTTGTCACTTGCTCCATTGCTAATGGTTGGGTGGAATGGATTCTTTTGGTTGTTTTCTTGGCTGCAATGACCTTTTTTATGATTGACATGCATTTTCTTGGTTATGAAATGCTTTTTATGTTTGGGGACTTTCTATCAAGTATTACAGAGACAGAGATTTGGCTGCCAGTGAAAGTCATAAGTGGCACACTTTTGTACTAAGTTTTATTCATGAACCAATATTGACACCAACTATCCTGATTTAATGTAGTTTAATTATATGCCTGTCATTTGCATTTACTTAAATTATTCTATATTTATGTAAAAGAGATTGTATTCCCTTACAATTATATATATGGTAATACATAAATACACATACATCTACACATATATATATGCACGTGTATAGGTATATTTAAGAATTGCCACACCTAATAGGTTTGGAGATTTTATGCCACTTTAGTGAATGGCATAGGAAACTACAAGGAACGCCAAATATCATCTACACATTTATAAGCTACAAATAAATTGATCACAATTTTTGTCGTTCAAGAGAGAATTTGTGCATAAATTCTTTATTATTGAATTTTGTGTAGAAGCTTTTGTGAAGGCTTTGGTAATTCGAAGTGGAACTTGCAACTACAATATTTGATAAATACTTCCAAATATGCATTTGATGGATGTTCATACCCTCATCCAAAGCTCCAATTCACACACAAGCAGGAAGGACACTTTCAAAGGTTGAGGAGTTGGGCTTTACACCCACTGGTTGCATCTGCTTAAAATTTTCTAAGGACTTTTTAGAAAAACCCATTTTGAACATATCCTGAAATCACAACATCCCATGATATCACATTTCTTTGAGGCATTTTTGGAAATAGTTCGCTTTCCTTGTCTATGCTTCCACATTTTCATGTATGTCTAGCAGGGCACTTGTAACTACAACATATGAAAAAAATTCCCTATTGTTATGCTTTGATGTATGTCCCTATGTTAAATTATGAAGTACCTCAAAGTGATATTACAAAGTATTTTAAAAATAAAAATAAATTCTAAGGAATTCTTGAGAAGGCTAAAAATAGCAAACACCTGATTATAAAAAGAGCTAGTCATGAGGAAAATGATCCATTATTTTATAAACAAATCCCATTTCTGAAGATCAAACTCTGTGTTCATCTTTTCCACTTTAGGAGGATAACCCTTTTAGTATCAAGATTTAGAGGACAAAAACCCACTAAGTTTCTTTTTGTATTCAAGAATGAAAACCCTCCTACCCAATTGAGTAATTTTATTCAAGGATCACCGGTGTGCTAAAAATTAGACTGTGAAGTATGCTACAGTAATCCATACCACTACTATAGTAATCCAAACTACTACAATGTCACGGTACAGTTCCAAGTGTATTTCCAGTTTGGTGTGAAGGTATTTTAGTTTGGTTTGAATATTTTGTGGAGTTTATAGTGTAGGGTTTCAAATTAGTTTTCTATTGTGGAGCTATTGATTTTCCATCATCATCAATTTATTATGTTATGATTTATGTTTAATATTTTGAATGGCTGATACATAATTCCTACATCATACAAGTATCTATTTCAATGAAATTGTTGTGTTCTTACTGTCGTGTCATATTTAGTACTAGCCATACCAATTCTTTGATTGTATTGCTGGCCTATCATACCAATTGCAACATTAAGAGGTTTCTTGATGTATATTTTCTACAAATAAATTTGTTGTACCTCTTCAATATTGTACTGTTATAGCTCCAATTTGAAGAAAGATTTATAGCAGCAATTAAGCTTGCTAATCTGCATTGTGGGAACCTTTGTCAAGGTCATTCTATGTAAAAGAAACTAAACCAGTTTCAATATTAGGCTGTACTATTTAAGGGGGTTGTTATTTAAGTCTCAAAAAAGCTGCATTTTGATGGTTAGGCAATTATCTTTGCTTAGGGAATTCCATGTTGTGGAAGCCATACCATGCTTAGGATCAGACCATTCCTACAATAATATATTCAGGTTTGTGACTGATGATAGAATTGTTCAGGTCTAAAGAGAAGAACATAAGTTGCAACATTTTTAGGATCCAACTAAAAAAGTATTGTTGCTGGAATAATCAGCCTATATTCATATATGATCCACAGGCACCAAAGGTTTAATTGGCATCTTAGTAATAATGTTTAGGGTGTCCTCAAGATAGTTAGCATGAGCATGAAGGTCAACCATGCACACCTAATGATATATATGTAATGCAACAAGGGTTAGTGGCATGTGAAGTATGTGCAGCCCTCATCCAGTAAACCTGCATGACTGCATGCATCTAGAACACAAGTAAAGCTTACAATGTCGGTGTTCCAGAGTACTTCATTAATTCAAATATTTTGAGAGCTTCCTTGCAAAATCCATTTTGTGCACTTTTTGAAATCATCTCATTTCATTCCATGAGATGACATCTCTTTGAGGCATTTTGTCAAACAATTCAAATGTTTTGTCTATGATTCCACATCTTGCATATATGTCTACCAGAGCATATCCAACTATAGCATCCGACAACTAGTCACCTTCTTTTTTCCACCCTCACTTCTTCTCTTAAGATCCAAGTGGCCATAACACTCTGACTAGATATACTAACATGTGGCTACTTAGATTCTTCATAGGAATCTATTTCTTTTAAAAAAATTGAAATTTGACAAAATTTTGTATAAATCAAAAATTCATATTTGTAATCAAAACAAGTATATATTTATATTGTTATATAATTAATTATATGTATGTTTAATATATATAATGTAAAAAAAATTATAATATTTATCAAGAAAATACAATTTTTTTGGAAGCATGAACATTAATATTTCTTAGAAAGAATAGACTTGAAGATAGAACCCAACACTCAATGGAATTTGATAGTTTGTCAATGATATGACATTCTTCATGAAAAACAACCTGTCCAAATTTTGGAATTTTTAATCAATGTGAGGAGTCTCTTCTATCATCCTAGACTTAATGTCATATGAGAAATATTGATGTTCATCCTTCCAACAACTATCAACCATCAAATACAAATGAGAAATATTGTTATTAATCCTTCCAAATTTTCAACAAATATCAACCATTAAATGAAGAGTATCATAATAAATGTCATGAGAAATATTTTTTTCAATCCTTGCAACAAATATCAACCATCAAATGCAAAGTATTAGAATAAATTTCATTCTAAAACCATCATTGAAACATTATTTTCAGGCTGCAACTCGCCAAATCAGAGAAGTGAAAGGTCAAAACCAGCAAGGAAGAGTTTAGAGGAGCTGAAATAAATAGCGTTGTGGAAAACAACAAAATAGTAGATTGTAGAGGTTTAAATAACCTTCCTTATTCCACTGGAAACCTGTCATGTCTGCAATACTTGAAAATAGTAAGTTGTAGAGGTTTAAATAACCTCCCCGATTCCATTGTCAACCTATCACAAATGTAGCACTTGAACATAATAGGAAGTTTCAAAGGTTTAAATAACCTCCTTGATTCTATTGACAATCTATTGCAGCTGCAACATTCAAAACTAAAATATTGTCATGGTTTAAATAACCTCCTTGATTCCATTGGCAACCTGTCACAGCTGCAACCTTGAACATACAAGGGTGTGAATGTTTAAATAACCTTCCCGATTCCATTGGCAACCTATCACAACTGCAACCTTGAACATAGAAGGGTGTGAATGTTTAAATAACCTTCCTGATTCCATTGGCAACCTGTCACAACTACAACACTTGAACATGGTAGGGTCTATAGATTTAAAAAACCTCCCTCATTCCATTGGCAACCTGTCACAGTTGTAGCACTTGAACATAGAAATGTGTAAGACTTTAAATAACCCCACTGATTCTATTGGCAACCTGTCACAGCTACAACACTTGAACATAGAAGACTGTAGAGGTTTAAATAACCTTCTTGATTCCATTGACAACCTGTCACATCTACATCACTTGAATATAGAAAGTTGCAGAAGTTTAAATAACCTCCCCAATTCCATTGTCAACCTCTCACAGTTGCAACACTTGAATATAATAGGAAATTTTAAAGGTTTAAATAACCTCCTTGATTTTGTTGACAATCTATCACAACTGCAACACTTAAAAATAAAATATTTTCATAGGTTAAATAACCTCCTTGATTTCATTAGCAACCTATCATAGTTGCAACACAAAACTTGAACATAGAAGGGTGTGGACATTTAAATAAGCTCCCTAATTAAATAACCTCTTTGATTCCATTAGCAACTTGTCACAGCTATAACGCTTGAACATAGAAGGGTGTGGACATTTAAATAAGCTCCCTGATTCATTTGGCAACCTGTCATAGCTACAACACTTGAATTAAATGACTGCGATTTCTTATTTACATTCTTTGTTGATACTATTTAAGTTATGATTTTTGTTTTTTCCTTCTTTCTGGAAATCAATTATATACAATTTTATATATCCAATGCCCACCTCTTGGATATGCATATGCTTCTTTCAGCTAAATAATGCTTCTAACTGAGTGAGATGTTAATTAGTTAAGTGAGGGTGCATGGTTAGTCTATAAATTGGACTCACGAGTAGGCATTATGGCCACAGAGCAAGAAAGAAATGACTTTTTTTCACCCAAAAGCCTGCACACAAAATTGACAATGGTATTCTAAATTTTTCCTTTCATTTCCATTCACATTTCACTAAGTTTCCTTTCCTTTTATAGACAATTATATGAGTAGATGGCTGTTATCATAGCTATGGTCTATATTTTGTGTTTTGTAGAGGTAGATTTGACATTTTCTTTTTGTGAAGATTACAAAAAAAATTGTCCATTCTACTGAGCAAAGGCAACATTATCATTAATGTATATAATGGCTTTAATGAGCCTTGCCTATTGCCAAATCTAAAGGTATCTTGCATTCCTATTATATCATTTAGATTTCATCTGGATTGTGTGTCCTTTACCTTTGTACTTTTCATAGTACTATAAAACACTGCTCTTCATGTCTTACACTATATTTGGTGTTCAAACCATTCTTATCATGATCATCCTCTCTATGAAATTGGTAGTGATGGCTCTTGGTCTCCATGTCCTTAAGCATAGCTTTGTTGAGATAGCTTTCAATCCTCATCTCACAGTAGACTGCCCATTATGATTTTGATTGTCCTCTTCATCTGTATCTAAGACTTATGGATGCCATGACTGTCCTTATCTTGAACATTTATGATCAACATCCCTGCCCTTTATACCCTGAGACCTTCCTTTCCTTCTGCCATTGACTTGTTATTTTCTTCCATCTTGAATCAGTGCCCTCTATGAAAAACATAGTCCACTGTGAAAACCACAATCCACTATGATTCTCTATGGTAACTTCATTTTCATGGATACTATACACCTCTATCTATTTGATTAGGCTCCTTATTCAAATTTGATTATAGAAAATGTTCTAGCTGATAATAATTATATTGATCACTTAAGCCATTCTGGGGAGAAATTGGAGTACAATGTATCTCAGCTGCGTCTTCATCTAGATTGGGTTGATGGCAATTGGCTTCAGCCTTCAGAGGTATTATACAACATAAAATTACAATAAATCTTTTAAGGTTTAACAACTTTTAAATTTCGATTGGATGTTGATGCTTTCATAGTTTTTGTTGTTTTAGTTTAACTTCCAAGCTTCCGTCACAATGGACCATATTTTTTTACCAGCTATTGCGACTTTAGAGTGACATGTTTCATCTTAACCAACAAGTTTTCATGGCACAACATCATCTTTTTGACTATATATTTGATCTTTTAATTTCCATGTTCAAGTGTGTATGGTATGTTGGTTGTTCTTCCTACTGGTTTGTTATATTTTTTAAGCATCCTTTTTTGAAGTTTTTCACTATGCCTTTGATTTTTGTCTTAACTAAAGAGGATTCAGACTAGTATTCAAATTAGTCATTTAGAGGTTAGCTTTTTCATAATTAGTTTATTTTTGTTCTAGTTTGTCTTGTGCGGGTTTTTGGCATAATCTCCATGCATGCAAAATACTTGTGAGATTTAACAGTGGAAATCAACTATTTAAATAACCTATGTACTTTGATGGCTTGGCAAAGAGCTTTGTTTGGAACTCTGTTTTAACTGAGATGATTGAATTGAGGAAAGGAGTTTGATCTATGAGAAAGACTTCTTGCTAACTATAAACTTGACTTTCAAAGGTTTTGTGCTATCAAAATGATGAATTTGTGTTAGTTAATTTGTGCCAAAGGTGGGAGCATGTTGTTGACATTAGCTAGTTAATTTAATTTATCAACATTTCATAATTTTCCAATTGACTTCTTGCTTTTTTTCTTTATTATGTTGACAATCATGATAATAATGTCTACATAATTGGAAAGCAGGTGGTTGAAAATATTCCATCACTTTGTCTTGAAGGCCAACCTTTATCTACTTATCAATATTTTGAGAATGTCAGAAATTTTCTTGTAGCTATTGAGGAGTTAAAGTTACCAACATTTGAAGCTTCTAATTTAGAACAAGTGAGCATGCTCATTCCAATATTATTAGATTCTAAATAATTAGTTCTCTATACTTTTATCTAATACTGTTGTTTCTTTAGGGGAGCTTGCAACTAGGTTCCACAACAAAAAGCGTAGGCTATATTTTGGCTTTGAAATCTTACCATAAATGGCCATGAATGGCCATGAATGGAAGAAATTTGGAGGAAATGGTTCTTGGAAGTACACGGGACTTTTGAAGTCCCCTATGCTTCTTAGAAATGTAGGATCCCCTTAATGTACCTCTTCTTGTATGGTTGCAAAGGCCTTTGAAAACCTATCAAATCCAATAGATGGTAGCATGCAAAAGAATTGCGGACAGTTAGATCTTTCAGGATGTAAAAAGCCTAAATTTACAGATGTAGTGAAGGTTAAAGAAAGTGTTCCTAAGACAAGGCAGATTCAACAAGATGATGTTGAACATAGACTCATTGAAATCTCACACTGTAGAGGTCATATTCATGACCTATTTGTAATGAAGGGACTAAACTCCATTATCTCATGTTTTTAATTGTTATTTCATGTTTTGCAATGCTTGAATTGAAATATAACTTCATTCCAAAGTACATAATGGGTTATTGCATGTTTATGCTAGGCAGACCTAATTGGAGCTTGGCTAAGGAGTTTTGTTGTAGGCATTGAGAATTCAAAGGAAAACATTAACCATAATATTTCTGAACTACTACAAGCTGCAACACTGGTATGTAACTTTGTTGTCATCCATATTTTTTGAAATTGTCATTGGAGCTTACCATTAGTGTAGATTTATTTCAGAATAGTAAAATTAATAAATGCATTTATATAGTACATATAGGGTATTTTGTAATGTATGCCCTTGCTAGATATGACCAGATGGGTTGAATATGTGTTGTTTGCATTTGTAACAATATTTTGGTAAAAAAATTGTACATTTAATTTCATCAATGTTCTAGATCACACTCTGTGATCCATCATTAGGATAATTTTCTTTAATCTTGATGATGGATCACTGACTGTGATCTGGATTGTCAATGATATTAAATGTTATTTTTACCAGAAGCTTGTTTAGTATATCACAAAATTTGCAAATTTCATGTTTGTTATGTTTGCATGTGTTAATTTTTAGTTGGCTGTATGGTGTTTTCCTAGAGTTGGGGAATACATTTGACAATTGTGGGATAAAGGTGTAATAGGTCTAGTATAGTTTTAACTTTTATCTATTAGCCTTTTGTATAGAGAGATAGGAATGACAATTACTTTGTGCAGGTCTCCAGAGAATTTAGAGATGTGTCTTCTGAGTGTGGCTCCAAATGGTAGTACAGGTGGAAAGCGAGTTCATTCACTCCCTTATGTTGATCCAAATCAGCCAGGTATTTAATTTGTATCATAATGCTGTATGTTCTAGGATTGGAGTACTCTATTTGAGGCTTTCATTTTTATCAATGAACCAAACTCAAATGATATGAGAATATAATGATACATTTTTATAGTTCATGTGAGAATTGTGTTATCTGATAAAAATCTACTTCCAAATATGCTTTTGATGGATGTTCATATCCTCATCCAAAGCTCCAATTCACACATAGGCAAAGACAATTTCAAGTGTATCAATTACAAATTTACAATCAATAATCAAGCTATTGATTAGCTGTTTAGGAATAAGACAATTGTATATCACTAATTGAATATTGTCTATTTGTTTGTTGTCTTGCATGAATTCATCTTTTTAAAAATTGTAAGAGATAACTAGGAAACATTATATCTAGCGCCTAAGTTTAGGGTGCCATAGTTGGAAAAGGAAAATAAAATGTTCAAATTTTATCCTTTGTATTATTTGATTTTTCTGAGTTTTTGACGTGCAAATTTCAAAACTTTATTTTTAGGCTACAACTTCAAATTGGAGAAGTGAAAGGTGAATACTAGCGAGGAAGAGTTTGGAGGAGCTGAAACCAATAGTGGTGGAAAAATTGTGGATTTGCAAGGGGATTAAATGGGTCAAGCCCCTATAGGAGGTCATTGCCCTTCCAAAAGGACTATAGTTAAAGAAGGGGAAAACAATATAAGTATATGAAAATAAAAGTATTTTGTTTATATAGTGTTTGTAAGTTGTATAGTGTCACTGAGACATTGAATGTAATCGATGGCATTTTGATTTTCCAATGAGGCTTAATAAAGTAAATTTTTAGAGTGGTTTTTTCTCCACTCATAAATATTGTGTTGTGGCTCCTCTTGATTTGTAATTTGTTTGTGTTTGTGTTTGATCAATCATATTTGTTCAAATATTTTAGTCTTCATTTCATGGTGTTTTTTAACATTTGAATATCTATGATACTTGAAGTTTATATGTATAAATTTGTAAGGATTAATTAAATTAAATTTGATTTGTAATGACTAAATATATGATTAAAGTAATGACTAAATTAATGATTAAATACATGAATAAATTAATGACTAAATTAATGATTAAATATACAACCAAATTAATGACTAAATATATGATTAAAGTAATTACTAAATATATAACTAATTAAATGACTACCATGACTACCATGACTAAATAAATGACCAGTTAACAACAATCAATGACTAAATTAATGACTAAATATATGATTAAATTAATAATTAAATATATGACTAAACAAAACACTATCATGACTAAATAAATGACTAAATTAACGACTAAATAAATGATCAAATCAATGATTAGTCATAAATTTGGTGGTGTTATAAATGACAACAAATAAACCACTAAAATAGTCACGTGACTAAAATTAATGACTAAATATATGACTAAATAAATGACAATATATGACTAAATAAATGACCAAATCAATAACCAAATTAATGACTAAATAAATGACTAAAATTGTTTAGTCATAAATTTAGTGGTGTTATAAATGACTACAAATAAACTACTAATAGTCACGCGACTAAAGTTAGTCATTTATATACAATTTTTAGTAGTTTATTTAGTCATATATTGTTGTTTGTGTACTAGTATTCTTATTCTTCACTGCATGCAGGTTCATCTGATTCATATCCATCTATCACCACTAAATTATGTAGATATTCATCCACGTTGACACTTGCACTCTCAACAATCTTTCTCAATATTTAATTGTAACATTTGTAAGCTTTGATTTTAGTATAATAGCTAAGGAAGATACCTTCATCAAACCTTGCATCAAACTTTCCTAAGTTTTCATCATCTCTCTTGATATAGAATTTTCTTTCGAACACTCTAAAGTACTTGACAAAATGGATCCCTCTATACCACAATTCATTGGGAGTCTTTGTGTTATTTTATTTTGCTTGAACTTTGTTAAGTATGTTAACAATAGTATAAATTGCTTCTCTCCAATATACTTTTGGTAGGTTAGCTTCTTTCATGATAATCCTTGCATATTCTTGAAAAATCCTTATTTTTCTTTCAACAACTCCATTTTGCTAAGGATTCCTAGGGGTGGACAAGTGCCTCTTTATTCCATGATTCTCACAAAACATGTTAAATTCATTGGAGGTGAAATATCCACTTCTGTCAAACCTCAAACATTTGACCTTCAAATCCATTTCATTCTCAACCATAACTTTAAATGCTTTGAATCTATCTAGGGCTTCACATTTTTCTCTAAGAAAAGTAACCTATGCCATTCTAGAATAATCATCAATCAAAAGCATGAAATACATGTCACCTTGAATAATTCTCACTCTTGTAGAACCATAAAGGTTTGTATGCACTAGTTCCAACAATCTGGTAGAAGATTGTTCTTTACCCTTGAAACTTCTTGTTTTCTTTCCAATATGACACTCCTTGCAAACATCATTAATAGGCTTTGTAATCCTTGGAAAATCTTTCACTGCTTGAATTGAAATGATTCTAACTAACTTATCAAAATTGATGTGACACATCCTTCTATTCCATAACCAACTTCCATTAATTTGAGTAAAAAAAAATGACCATTAGCACCCTTGAGTTGATAAACATTCACATCTGTCCTCTTTCCAATAGCAATCATAGTTTTGAACCCTTTCCTGATCTCACATCCATCATCTTGAAACATAAGTTTATATCCTTTGCTACACATTTTTCCAACACTCAAAATATTATGCCTCAAACCATTGACATAGTAAACATCATCAATATTATGCTTTCCATCAAAACTGATTGAACCTATTCCACAAATCTTAGCAACTGAATCATCTCCAAATTTAACAAGTCCTCCATCATATTTTTCAAGTTTAAAAAAATTACTCTTGTATCTAGTCATATGATTTGAGCAACCACTATCAATGATCCAATAGTTCTTATCATGTCTAACATGAAAAGTAGATACCAAGGTACCTTCATCCTTAACCTTTGTTTCCTTTTTCTCTGAAGCACTTTCCTTCACACATCTTTCAAAGTTAGCAAAAACAAATTCATATTTTAAATCCAAGAACAAGCATTCATTATCATCATAGTCTCCATAATCAAATTCATCATCAGAAATACTAACATCTTCTCTAACATAATAGCTTTTCTTGATCATCTTACCTTTATTTTCCTTATTCTTATTGTTCACACTTTTGTTTGTACATCTTGAAGCATAGTGACCTATTTGTCCACAACTGAAACATTTGAAAGGTAATTTAGCCTTGCACTTACTAGTGCCCTTTTTCATCCTTCCCACAAAGTTAGCTTCTACATCATGAAGATCATCTCGATTTGAATCTTCAGTCTTCTCTAATTTTCCAACCTCAAAAGAAGTCTTCACTTTCACACCAATATTCAGACCAAACTCTTTCATTTCAAATGCAATTAGTGTGTCATACAACTGATCTCTAGTGTAAGTATTAAAATTTTCAATTTCGTCAATAGCATAAACTTTATGACTGTGAGATTTAGGAAGAGCTTTGAGAATTTTCTTTACCACTTTAGGTTCTTTCACCTTTCCTCCAAGAACTATGTTTGCACTGACAATTTCATCAACTCTCTACATGTGGCTTGTGATATTTTCTTCTTTATAAATTCATAGGTTTTCAAATTGTGTCTTCATATTTTGCATCTTAGCCTATTTAACCTTATCATCTCCTTCATAAATACTTTCTAGCTTATCCCAAATTTCTTTAACAGTTTTCAAATCCATAACTTTCACTAATTCATAATTTGTAAGAAAACTCAAAAGAACAAACCTTGCTTTACCATTTGCTTCATAGGTCTTGATCTCATCACTTGTGATCGGTCCATTTGTAGGTATAGTGCAATTAATCTTCACTACTTGGAAAACATCATATCTAAGGTAAATCAAATAGCCTTCCATCTCCACTTTCTAGAATACATAATCCATGCCATTAAACATACAATTCTTCTTCTTGTTTTCAATCTCAGATCTACCTCAAGATGCTAAGATTTTCTCTAAGGAACCTTGCTCTAATACCAATTGTTGAATTAACAAAACAACTGAGAGGGGAGATGAATCGACTGTATCTATAAAAACATCACAACCCTCATTAACATTCATATCCACATGCATTCATTAAACCCTTAATTTCTTATGAAGTTTTAACATGAAAGGCATATAACATAAAATTAAACAACTCAACATCAAACACAAGAGAACACCTGATTCACATGGAAAACCTAAGAAGGGAAAAAACATGGTGAGGATTAGCTCATAATATTAGTAATTGCAAAACTGATTACAAGGGCTCACTACCAGAATATGACACACTGTCCAAAAATGATCACAACCAAGGCTCATGCTAGAAAGAAAAGAAGATAGAGAAGGAATGTTACACAGAGAACATGATCTCAATGCAACAAAGATTCCACCACAATAGCTCTAACACCTTCATAGTCTATTTGAATGATAGTAGACACCTTTTGCTCACTGCATCTGGTAATCCAACACTTGAAAGTTCACACTACTTTGCTCAAGTTCACATCACTTACATCATACACTTTGCACACTCATATATCTTGACCTCCTTCAACAATTCAACTCATACTTATGTTTTTCTCAAACTTGAAACCCTCTCCAAGGTCAGAAATGCACCTAAAATTTGAAAATTCAATTAGGTAAATTCCAAAACACTTTCGTGGCAGATAGAAGTGAATTTAGACCTCATCAAAACTTAATTGGGACCCAAATCAACAACACCAATCAACCATACACTATCATTAACAATATTTATGCTTCATATGTAGTGTAAATACCAGGTGAGTCATTACCTATGCAAACATCATAAAATGTTTAAGTGCATGCTTCCTTTGATCAATCCATAACTTTCAGACAACAAACTTCACTTAAAGATGATCCAAAAAAATCTTGAAAAACTAACAAATTCCTTCGCAAAAAATTTCACCTGAAGAATGTACAAACCTAGTACATCCAAATATCGCTACCACACACTGTAACTCAGAAGACAATATTTTAGAACACCAAACCATGAATCCTCTTGACACAAGAAAGAGATCAACACCATCAAATTTCACTTAGAATCATAAGTCCTAAAACACAACTATAGAGAAACGTGGAGCAAAGATATTTTTCCCAGACACCTCTGTAATGTAATTCACACACTAATGAACATATATTTCTTTGTACATAGATCCAAAAGACTAAATTCTAGATTTAGAATATTTGGTTACCTCTTACCAACATATATAAACCATACAAGAATATCTTCAACCTAGAATAAATTCAGAGCAAAACCAAAACACACCTCTGCAACATAGAATAATATTTCAACAATCTCTCTTAACCACTACACAGTTGACACCAATGACAACACAAGATTGTTGAAATCAATGAAAACACCTTCATACTTGCAACAAATATATCCCCCATTACAATTTTTTTATTCCTCTATTAGTATATCCTTCCATCAATCCTTGTAAGGAAACCATTTGGGTTAAGATATTATGTTCTAATATTGGTTTAGATGTGGGATAGATCACTATCTATTGTGACAGTCAGAGTGCCATTTGTTTAGCAAAGAATCCTACCTTCCATGCCAAAACAAAGCATATTGATGTACATTTTCATTTTGTTCGTGATATGGTAGAAGATGGAAAGGTGAATTTAGAGAAGGTTGACACTTTGGTGAATGTTGTACATGCAATGATGAAACTAGTAAGCACTGAGAATTTCAGATGATGTTCTGATTCCATGGGCCTTGGGTCCCTGAGCAATTGATTTCATATGACTCTTGCAAGTCTTCGATAGGTGGGACAATGTTGGGATTAGGGTGTCTCAACCTTTGAGTCCCATTATTTCATTAATTGCTATTTGATTTATTTATTTAATTTATAATTTTAATTATGCCTACAAAATATGTAGTCACTTTGTGGGACCCACCGGTGATGTGTCATCCTACATAGAAAGTGAAATGTAATTATTGTAAGATATAATTTTGGAAGTAGGCACCCACTTTGGAAAACCTATATTCTAGGCTAGATTGCTAGCATTTTTCATAAGTTGCTACATCAATATGTCATGCACTATGATAGACTATGACACCTATTATGACAATTTATGTCAGTTGTAAGAGTTCACTATGCAAACTACGATGACGAGATATGATAGTTCTAAGAATCATGTATGGCAGTTTCCTATACATATTATGGCAATAGTGCTACTATTATTGGGGAGTCTAAGTTTGCATGTGGCAGTTGCATGCATAGTGGTGTCTTGCATGTTAGGTGGTGGCTAATTTGGTGGAGGCAAGTGTTAATTTAGGAAAATTTCCAAATTAATGAGTCTTTACTATGAAAATATGTCATAATAGACTCATGTTCACACCTTCGGCATGAGAATTGGTTTTGGCAAGTTTTGGGCACTTTTGTACATGTTGCAGCATTATAAATACTTGCATTGTTAGTGCATTTTCATGGTTACTGGTTGAAGTTTGGTTACATGCTGTTATGTTGCCAAAATTTATTTAGATTCTAGTTGTAGTGTAAAGACTCTTGAGAATTTCTCTGAGAATGTATTGTAATTGTTCTTAGTTGCTAATAATATATTTGAGCTATGTGATTTGGAGTGTGGGTTTTTCTCAAAAGGGTTTTCCCATGTATACACCGTGTTATGGTTTTCTTTGTCTTATCTCTTTTATATTAGTGAATGTGCATTTGTAGGTACCTGCAACAATATAAGGTTTTAATAAGAAATTTTTGAGACTCTCCCCTACTTAGATTAGTGTAGGAAGATGCTTTCACTCACCTGACTTCCTTTTAGTTGGCATCAAAGCTTGGTCAACTTTGATTCTATTGTTGGGTTTGAAGGGTTTTTTGAGCTAATCTTTGTTTCAATGGGAGTTTTGCGGAATGGTGTTTTGTGACCTTGTTGCAGGAAAGAGTGGTAGGCACATCTAGAAGAATTAAGATGTAGAAGTTTAATGGTGGTAACTTTGATCTTTGGAAGCTCAAGATGGAAGAAATTATTGTAGATCGTGATCTATGGGTTCCAATTTCTGGAGCCAAACCATCAAAAATGAAACAAGAAGACTGGGAGCTCATGGATCAAAAATCCAAGGGTCTCATTAGACTCTATTTGGTTGATTCTATTATCTTGAATGCTCATGAAGAGAAGAATATTGCTTCTTTGTGGAAGAAACTTGGAGATGTTCATCAAGCTAAATCCATGGTGAACAAGCTATTCCTGAGAAAGAAGATGTATTCTCTAAAGATGGAGGATTCATGGCTAATCACTTAAATTCCTTTAACATGTTGATTTCTAGATTGGGTTCCATTGGAGACAAGATTGATGAACAAGACTATTGCATGCTCATGTTTTGTTTAATGCCAGGCTCATGGGATCACTTGGTGATGGCTATTGGAAGCACAACAACTACTTTCAAGATGGATGAGGTGGTTGCTTCAATTTTATCTAAAGAGGTGTGGTGAGAGTCTTCCGAGATGACCAAGGAGGCCCTTGTTGTTTGTGGTAGACCAAAGTAGAAAGACAAAAAGAAGGACAAGAAATCTAAGTTAAAGTATTCAAGGAGATCTAAGTCTCTTGGTAAGAAGTCTAAGGAAAAAGTTGGAACTCTGGAAAAATCCGTCACTTTCAAAAAGATTGTAAGAAGGAGAACTCTGGAACTCTGGAACTGTCCCACTCTCTCCCTCCCTCTCTCTCTCAAGTCTTTCCCTCCTACCTCCTCAACCATAAACCCTTAAACCTTCTATCCTCTACCCTCAACACTCTTCCCCCTCCCCCTTCCCCCTCCTATTTCTCTCTCTCTCTCTACCTCTCCCCTTCTTCCCCTCTTCCCCTCTCCCTTCCCCCTCCTAATTATTTCTCTATATATATATCTCTCTCTCCTTTTCCCTCTCTCTTCCTCTCTTAGGTCTTTCTCTCACTCACCCACTCCCCCATCTCTCTCCCTCCACCCTTAACCCTAAACCCTTAAACCATCTACCCTATACCCTTAACCATCCCTCCCTCTATCTGTCTCCCACTCCCTCCCTCTCTCTCTCTCAAGTATCTTCAATATCCTACCGCCTCTCCCTCCCTTAGGTATCTCTCACTCACTCACTCCCTCTATCTCTCCCCAACCCCATTAAACTCCCTCTACCTCTACCCTTAACCCTCCTTCCTATATCTCTCTCCCACCCCTCCCTCTCTCAAGTCTCCCTCCCACCCCTCAACCATAAACCCTCAAACCTCATCATCTACCAACACTCTTCTCTTCCCTTCCCTCCTAATTCTCTCTCTCTCTCTCTCTCTCTCTCTCTCTCCTTCTTCCCTCACCTTCCCCTCCTAACTATTTCTCTATATATATCTCCCTTTCCCTCTATCTCTCTCTCCCTTTCCCTCTCTCTCCCTCTCTCTCTCTCTCTCTCTCTCTCTCTCTTTCCCACCCTCCACCTCCTAATTACTCTCGGGTATATAGAGAGGAGTAAGAGGGAGATAAAAAAGAGAAATAGAGATAGACATATAGAGTGGGAGAGATGGAGGGAGAGATGTAGTGAATGAGAGAGAAAGGGGGGAGAGGGAGAGATAGATCAATAGATAGAGGGGGGAAGAGGTGGGAGTGACATAGATAGTGGGAGTTATAGAGAGCAATAGGGAGAGATATATCAATCACCCTCCCTATATATCTATCTATTCATCCTCATCTCTTTATCTCTTTACCCCACTTTATCTCTTTATTTCCCTTTCTATTTGTATGTTTGTCATTATCTCCCTCTCTCTCTATATTTTCTTCCCTATATTTATCTATATTTCTCTTTTTATCTCCCTCTTACTCCTCTCTATATAACCAAGAGTAATTAGGAGGTGGAGGGTGGGCAAGAGAGAGAGAGAGAGGGAGAGAGAGGGAAAGGGAGAGAGAGGGAAAGGGAGAGATATATATATAGCGAAAGAATTAGGAGTGTGAAGGGAGAGGGGAAGAGGGGAAGGAGAGAGAGAGAGAGAGAGAGAGAGAGAGAGAGAGAGAGAGAGAGGTTATAGGAGGGGAAGGGGAGGGAAGAGTGTTGAGGTGAGAAGGTTTAAGGGTTTATGGCTGAGGAGGTAGGAGGGAGAGACTTGAGAGAGAGAGGGAGGGAGTGGGAGAGAGATACAGGAAGGGAGGGTTAAGGGTAGAGGGTAGATGGTTTATTAAGGGTTAAGGGTTTAGGGTTTAGGGTTAAGGGGAGAGTGATAGAGGGAGTGAGTGAGTGAGAGAGAGACCTAAGTGAGGGAGAGGGGTAGGATATTGAAGATACTTGAGAGAGAGAGAGAGAGGGAGGGAGTGGGAAACAGATAGAAGGAGGGAGGGTTAAGGGTACAGGGTAGATGGTTTAAGGGTTTAGGGTTAAGGGTGGAGGGGAAAATACAAGTTATTTATTGTGCTCACCTTTTATATTTGTGATAAGACAAACTATTAATATAAAATTATCCAATGCTTGTACATTGCTACCCCAATTTTTGTATAGATAAGAACAATATTTTTTCACTATGATAACAACACTTGTTTCAATGAGAGTCTTATTTTATTAAATGACCATTTTATTTTTTAAATGATATACTTATAGTGGAGAGTTGTGATATTTTATTTGAAACAAAAAAATACTTATTTCACTTTAGAAATACGCCACTTTATGAGTGAGAGAGAGGGGAAGGGAGAGAGAGAATGGTTGTCACTGACTCTTGGCTCACCCAAATAGTTGATCATTGCACTAAGATGTGCATATTCAATCGAAAGTTAAAATTCATAAAACTCAGACTAAAAGAGTGGAATATCCAAGTCTTTAGAAACTTTTTCAAAGAAAGGATCTCCTTGAAAGTAGAATGGCTAAGATCCAAAAAGACCTCTCAAATGATTTTTCTTACATCCTAATAGAAGAAGAGAGGAATCTCATAATTCAATTGGACGGTGTCTATAGTTTTAAATAAATCTATTGGAGACAAAAATCAAGGATTAAATGACTTAAATAAGGTGTAAAATCAAGTTTTCTCATTTAAAATGCAAAATTAGAAGGCAAAGAAACATAATATGAAGATTGAAGATGGAAAGAGGGAAAGAGGGAGGGAGTGGGAGAGAGATATGGGGTAGAGGGTTTAAGGGTTTAGAGTTTAAGGGTATGGAGGGGAGAGAGATAGAGGGAGGGAGTGAGTGAGAGAAAGACCCAAGAGAGGGAGAAGGGGTAGGAGAGTGAGACTTGAGATAGAGTGAACGAGTGAGAGAGAATTTAGAGGGAGGTGCCAGGAGGAGAGAGACTGAGAGAGAGAGAGAGAGAGGGAGGGAGAGAGATAGAGGAGGACATAAAATGGTAGAGGGTAGATGGGTTAAGGGTTTAAGTTGCGTGGAGGGATATAGATAGAGGGAGGAGTGAGAGAGAGACCTGAGAGGAGAGGGTGGATATTGAAGATAGTTGAGAGAGATAGAGAGAGGGAGGGAATGGGAGATAGAAGGAGGAGGGTTAAAGGTAGAGGTAGATGGTTTAAGGGTTTAAGGTTAAGGGTGGAGGGAATAGAGATAGAGGGAGTGAGGAGTGAGTGAGAGAAAGACCTAAGAGAGGAAATGAGTGAGTGAGAGAAAGACCTAAGAGAGGAGAAGGGGTAGAGGAGAGACTTGAGAGAGACCGGGAGAGGGGGAGAGGGGTAGGGAGGGAGACTGAGGAGAGAGAGAGAGGTAGAGGGTTTAAGGGGTTAAGGGTTAATGGTTTAGGGTTTAGGGTTATGGTAGGGTAGTCCTTGGAACTTCAAAGTTTTGTTCTCCTATGTTCTATTTTATAAAACAACACATATGGACTAATAGTTGAACACAAAAAATCTATTTGTTGTTATAAAAACAACACATAATGATTCAAAATACAACTTATATTGAACAAAAATGGACCAATAGTTGAACACTAAAACTTTTTGAAAATCCTTCACATTTAATGGGAAAATACATGTTATTTATTGTGCTCACCTTTATATTTGTGATAGGAAAAACTATTAATATAAAATTATCCAATACTTGTACTGATGGAACTTCAAATTTTGTTCCTAATGTTTCACTCATGCCCTGCCTTATGTCAGTGGTCTTTCATCGTGTTGGAAAATTTCTTAGGGCTGGGGTTTTAGCTTTGTCTTCATCTTAAACCCTTGTGTTTACCTAATGCCTTGGTCGGGATCTATTTCACTGTTACCTTTTTTGAAGGGTTTTAAAAACATCTTATGCCCCATCGTTCTGTCTAGGCCTGGTCTCTTTGGTCTTAATATTTTATTTCCTCCACGGGTTTTATTTTCCTAAGTCCTGGTTGGCCCTGCACTGAACGGTTTTAAAAAAAAATTGTGTCGTTGTTTTCCATCTGCCTAGTAATGTCCCCTTTCCCTTTAATGGATGTTTTATTTTTCAGAAGGATGAAATTCGTGCTGCCATCGATCAAAATGCCTTCAAGATCAACAGTTGCCCGCCATCCCATGATTGGGAATTGTAGGATGGTGATATCGCGGGCGAGCGACACGTGTCCCATCTAGGGATCAAATTTGCGCAACTGTTCATCAAGTGTCCTATGATCTGAGTTGTTCCTCGCCATCCCGCGATGATGCTTTGGTTGATTGTGAAATCATGGGCAACTAACACGTGGTATGTACAAGGTGGGGCCTGAGGAAATTTTTGTGCGATATATTTTAAATGTTTCATTGCTTCCAAAGCAAAACATTTAAAATGAAATATTTGACAAGGCCGAGGGGGAAATTCATTAAAAATGAGCAAAAGTGGAGAAATTTAGGGCAACTAGTGATTTTAATGGTATATTAAAAAAAAAACATATTTTGATAGTTGAATACATTCAAAATATTTCTAATATATTTCTAATTTAAAAAATATATTGTTTAATTTTTTTTCAATATATATTTTTTTTCAAAAATATTTTTTTATTTTTTTTAAAATATATTATACATACAAAATTACATAATCAATAATAGATAATAGATTTTGGTGAACATATCTAGGTATGTTAATATATGCTGAAAAACTAATTTTAATTAAAAAACTTACTAACATCATTAAAAGGTAAGTTTATAATTATAAAAATTTAACATTAGAATTATTTGACATTTGAAATAGAAAATTTAAATATTATATTATATTAGTTTATAATTTATTGATATAGTATTTTGGATAATAGAAATAATTTTTATTGATTTAATATTTTCTAAGTTCATTATTGAATTTAAATTTTATAAATATAATTATATATCTTTAATCAATATTATAATTTAAAAATAATAATGAATATTGAACATCTTAGATTTTAGTATAACTTAACTATTAAAAATTTAATGTGTAAGTTTATAAAATATAATATATATTTTTTTAAATAAAGATTTAAAGATTATTATATATGTATATTTAAAGATCCATAGAATTATCTTTTTTAACTATGAAATTAATATGATTAATTT
>VDFB02281492.1:392561765-392625516 GCA_007258455.2 Sequoia sempervirens
TGTGATTACATGTGTGTAATGTAATCCCTCGCACCATTAAGTTTGATATACCTCTCTTCTTGTGACATTCCTCTATTTGTATCTAAGATATTGTATATACCTTTATATTTTCTTTGTCTTGTGTTTTCCTTTTGGGAATGACGCAAGGTGTTGAGACATTCATGTCTCTTCCATGTTTACTTGAAAGCTTTTCTTTGTTTTCACTCTCTATAGTAATGAAAAAAGTATCCTTTTTCCTTAATTTTGGAATCATTGTCATTAAATTAACCTAACTTTTCCTAGGTATAATGTTGCAATGTGGTGTACATATTCACATTGATCTTGGGCCCCTTTTAATAAAATGTATTTAAATTGTACCCTGTTTAAGGTGTTGTAAAGTGGTGTAACACACTTTCACATTTATATAGGGTCTCCTTAATTAATTGTGGTTAATTGAGCTTAATTGACCCCTTTTGTTCAAATTTAAGCCTTATTTGTTACACCTTCCAAGGATCCATCCCAACACCCAGTATTCAATTTGAAAAACATTAAATTTTGGAAAATTTGAGGTGCTAGAAAATGGTACCATGACCCATTCACCTCTACTGGAGAATCGGTCCTCCCTTAATAGGATCCCTCTTTCTTTACATATTTGATATGGGTTTTTTGTTGTTCTTTCACCATCTTGAACCAAGGTTCAAGACCCATTCTCCTTTAGTAGAGAATGGGTCCTCCTTGATTGGACACCCATTTTTGAATTTAATTTTGGAGAGATTCTAATGAGTTTCTATTATAGATCTAGTGTTGGCTTGAATTGTTTGAATTTCAAGGTTAATCCTTAGATTTATATTAAATACGGGGTTAATTCACATTGTTTCTCCAAGAAACTTTGAGCATTCATGCATTACAGAAAATTTGTGTTCACAAGAGTCTTCAAGAGCATTCCAAAGGCATTCAAAGGTAGATTATCAAGAGTTTGTTGCAGAAATTCAAGATCATTCCATCATGTCTAAGGCATAATGCATTTATGAATGTTGTAGAGCTAAGATAGTGGATGTAGAATTTAAGATCTACTTGCAAGCATTGTTTCACATCTTATTTAAGATCAAGATCTTTATTCTTCACTACCTCCACATGTTGTTTTGTAGATTTATACTAAAAGACAACTTCCAAGGTATCATCACTTCATTATTTCATCATTCCATGCTGCAATTTCATTACTTCATTATTTGGATTAATTACTTACAAGGGGTTTGACTTAGGAAAACCACTATTCACTAAAAATAAACAAGTTTTTCCTTTCCTTTAATGTGTATTCACTGATTTACAAGTTGAAGATCAAGTGTCGAAGGAATTAGAAGCGAAATTGTCAAAGTTATCAAGTTGAAAAGTTGGTATTCAAAGTTAAAAAATATTGAATTGGGGCTATAGTATTTGTTATAGGTTTTTGGGAGATGACAAATGAGGATCTAAGAGTTCACATATCAAGGAAAAGAACCCAGATCTTAGTGTTGGGAACCCTAATAGGGACCCATTCACCAATAAAGGTGAATGAGTCCTTAGTGACCTAAAAACATGCATCTTACAACATGGTACACATCACTTTGAGATCTATAAACTCCCCTCATGGTTGCTATCATAGTTAGGGTTAGTTTCTATTGTTATTGGCAACATATCACACTCAAAAATCACTTTTAATTTAGGTGGACAATTAGTGGTCTATCATTTTAATTTTGGTAAACTCTATTTTCAACCTAATCATTAATGGTGAACTTGACCTATTGAATATTGCACTTTTCTAATTTTGGAGTATTTCATTGCATCCTAGGTTAGATCTTGCATTCATTTTCATTTAAATTTGCATTGAATTAGATCTCATTTAGGTTTCAGAATTGTATTGTTTTGCATTATCTAAATCTGAAAAATACAAAAAAAATTAGTCATTGTGCATATCATTTAGATCTCATAAAATTGTATTTCAAAATAAAAACAACATTGCATTTCAATTTAGTTCTTTGCATTCATTATTTCATTGCATTTTCACATTGCATTTCTACAAAATCTTAAACTGTAATTTACTATCTTAGACCTTGAATTGAAAGATATTATAGAAAGTTTGGAAATCATCCAAAAACATTTAAAAAGTACTTAACCAAGACCCATTAACCTTTATTGGTGAATGAGTCCCTAATTTGTCAAACCTACAACTTGTGGCATCTGAAAAGACATTAAAAATCACCTAAAAGTCAATAGAAACATCTCAAAAATACTTAACCAGGACCCATTCACCCTTACTAGTGAATGAGTCCTTGTTAGCTACTGATCCACATCTTTTGGAAATTAAGATCTCAATTTTAGGCTTCAATTTGTTGTTGTTACTTTCTTGTTTCAATTCTCAGATTTGCTATTTCATCAAATTCATTGCATCTAGCTTAAATTATTTCATTTCAATGTATTTTAAAGAATCAAAATTGCATTTAGAACATCTCATTTTAAATTTATTGCATTGTATAATCAGTCAATTGCATTGTGTAGAATCTAAAAATTAAATTCTAGGTTATTTCATTAGCATCTTTTCGATTTAGGGTTTGCACACTAGGTTTGTAAAACTTGTATGAGCTTTACAACTTGGTGTCCTATTAGCAATACTATTGTAAGATGTAGTTCAAGGCTCATGTCATTCTATGATATCTCACTTGTCATGGATCTTGGGTTTTCTAACTCTCTCTGATAGTGTTGATAATCAACCCTTTATGTGGATCATAGTTTTCATACTTCATTTCCCATGACTTCACCTCCTACAACTAGTGTGTCTCTTGTTAACAAAACCATTCCTACCATCACCACTTGCACTCTAGCTAAAGTGATGTCAACTCAAATCCAAGGTGGAATTCCAATTCCATCTTCCACGATACCAATTTTCATTCCTACATACACTAGTACAAAACCTACAACAACCGTTCAACCAACCACAACAATCATACCCACTAGCACTGTGTACACTTCCTTAGGTATTCCTATCCAATTGAACACAATAACTCCTAAAAAATCCACCTTATTTCAATTCACCAACCCTCTATATACATACACTACACCACCTTATTCCCCTCAACCTTATAATCAAAATGATCTTATCATTAACTCACTTTTGCAAACCAACAATAAGTTACAACCTTTTAGAAAAACAACATTCAACCTTTGCAATACACCAAATTAAATCTACTATCCTTGCAGATATTGAGATTACAATTGCCACAAGGTATAGAAGTTCCTCGATTTGAGAAATATCATGGGAAAGAAGATCTTGTTAGCCATGTTTCCACTTTTATGACCTTGTGTAGTGATTTCATATTTGAAGATAAATTATTGGCTAAGCTCTTTCCCAGGTCCCTAAAGGATACTACTTTAGATTGGTTCTCCTCTTTACCAAATAATTCAATTGGTTCATTCAATGAACTTTTTGATGCCTTTTACAACCACTTCCATATTCATGTGGGTCCCAAAATTACCCTTGTGGATTCAATGAAATGCAAAAAAAAAAGAGGATGAGAAAGTGACTTATTTCATAGCAAGATACCAAACACTTTATTCATAGGTAAACATTAAGATTCTTGATGTAGAACTTCAATGAATGTATATCTTCAACTTACATAGATAAATTCAAAGAAAATTTGAAATGTTGAGGTTCCCATCCTTTACACAGTTATGTATAGCCCTTCATGATTATGAAAATTCAACTTGCAATCGTGATGTGAAAAATACCTCGTCATCCTAAAAAAATCCGAATCCACAACTCAAAATAGTTATCACTCTTTCAAGAAGTGGAATAAGGGATTTTTACAATTGGATTCCCCTCAAAAAATTCAACAAACTAATAACCAAGTGGTTGCTATAAAGACAACAATACCTTTTGGGAAATGGGATAGAGAGCTCACTCTTCTGCCTGATACCTTTCATAATACCATGTTGCAGCTTATTAAGAAGAACATGCTTACTTTACCTCCTATTAGAGAGTGTGGTCCTAATATACCATTTCCTAAATACTTTTGACAAAATGCTTATTATCATTATCTTCAACAAAATGGACATGGCACAAAATATTGTAAGCATCTTAAGCATCTTGAGCAAGACCTTATTGACAATAATCAACTTCAAATTGAAGGTGTGAATGACCAAGGAAATAAGTTTGTAGCACCTCCTAACCAAATCTTACAAATTCTTACCAATCCCATCCCTAAACACACTATTTCATTTGTCAAACCTAGAAAAATAAAGAATGATGTGATGAAGGTAGACACAAATTATATCAATGAAGAACAATTGATTAAAATGGTAGGATTTATCGAAGCTAGGCCTCGTAAGGGATCAAATAAAAAGCCTCTTGACATTGGTTTCTCACAAAATGACATACTTAAGCATGCACTTGATGGTCATCTTTACATATCTGGTTGAATCAATGATAAGCCCACTAATGGGATATTGATTGATCTCATTTGTGGAGAGAATGCGATCACTAAAGAATTCTTATATGTGGATGACTATTTGAAGATACATACGACAAATTGAAAGGATGGATCATGATGCATAATGGTTTTTCTTGTCCTATGATAGGCTTGATAGATTTCCCTTTAAAATTTAGACAAAATAATTCTTATATGTGGATGAACTATATCAAGATACATATGACAAACTAAAAGCATGGATCATGATGCATAATGGTTTTTCTTGTCCTATGATAGGCTTGATAGATTTCCCTTTAAAATTTAGACCAAAGAATTCTTATATGTGGATGAACTGTATCAAGATACATATGACAAACTGAAAGCATGGATCATGATGCATAATGGTTTTTCTTGTCCTATGATAGGATTGATAGATTTCCCTTTAAAATTTAGACCAAAGAATTCTTATATGTGGATGAACTATATCAAGATACATATGAAAAACTAAAAGCATGGATCATGATGCATAATGGTTTTTCTTGTCCTATGATAGGCTCAATCAATTTCCCTTTAAAATTCATCCCAAAAACATTAACTATCTCATTTACCATAATTCCATAATCAAAACAATTTCATGTGAAGCTAGGCTATCCATTTCTTCGCTCCATGAAATTTTTCCCTTCATTGGTTCATAAATATCTAAAGTTTCCATTTGGAATCTTTACTATGCATAATAGTGGATTTAATCTTGTGTCGACCTAAGGGAAATTTTCATTAGATTTCTTTTGGCCTGAGCCTATGGAACCTATTAAGCCTCGTGAGTACTTGTTTTTCAAATCATATCAAAAGTTCAAGGAAAATAAAATATCAAAATTATCCCTTCGAAACATACCTCATCCTATGATTGAACCACCAATCCTTGAAGAAGCAATGATTGAACTAAAATCTCTTTTGAACATTCAAGAACAACCTATACAAATTTCTTACAAGAGACTATAAGATAATCAAAACAATCTCGTTGTCCCTCCTATAGTCAAACAAGTTTACAAAGTTTAAGAAAAATTGATTGAACAACATCCTATTGTTTCTTCCATTCCTACCAAGGAAGAGAAGGAACATATGATTAACAAACCCACCATTACACAAACACAAATTGACAATAGAATGAAGTGAAATTGAAGTGCTAGAGAGAATAGGTGTAGATGATGTACTCTTGCTCATAAGTTACAAACTCAAGAAGATAAGAAAAACATAGAAAATTAGAATCCAAACTTACCCGAAGCAATGCATGATGATCCTATACCCTCATCACAACATAAACAAGAAAATTCCATGGAAATTGTCATTTGACCTCTCATGGTGATTAATCTAGATGATGACATTGATATTGCAAAGATTGATGAACAAGTGCATGATGAGTTGAATACATTGTTTTCTTCTTCTATGAGCTTAGATGAAAAATCTCCTAGAAAGAGTGTTAAAATTGGTGTTTCTCCTAGTTTGACACTTGATCTTGTCCCTTTGGCTAGTTTTATACCTTCTATTTATACATAATGAGATTGGGATGTGGATGATTTTCTTTAGGTTGATTCACATGTGCCTTATTAGTCCTTTGCATTTTCATGTTTCTTTATGTGATTGCATGTGTGGAATGTGATCCCTTGTGATGTTTCATTTGATGTATCTCTCTTTTTGTGCATTCCTCTATATGTACCTACATTCTTCTCTATGTCATAGGAATTTTTTTATTTGTCTTGTGTTTTCCTTTTTGGGATGAAGCAAGGCATCGAGACATTTAGGTCTCTTCCATCTTGACCCAAAAGATTTTCCTTTTTCATTTTCCATTTTTCTTATGTTTTCCTCTTTGTGATGATGCAAGGAATCAATACATTTAGGTCTCTTCCATGTTGACTTGAAAGGATTTTTCTTTATTTTTACTCTCTTCCATGGAACAATTGTGCTTGGTCCTCTATTTTCTTTTTCTTGGCCTTTGACAGGGTATGGCTATGTATCTTTGTTATTGTTGCATAAAAAAGTGTTTTGAATGTCTACTTTAGTGTGAATTTGTCATGGGGACAAACCCTCACTAAAGTGGGGGAAAAATTTAGTAATGGAAAAAGTATCCCTTTTCCTTACTTAATTTGGGGATAATTTGTCATTGAAATAACCTAATTTTTCCTAGGTCTCATTTTGTAATGTGTTGTACACATTCACATTGATCTTGGGAACCTTTTAATAAAATGTACTTAAATTGTACCCTATTTAAGGTGTTGTAAAGTGTTGTAGCACACTTTCACATTTATCTAGGGTATCCTTAATTAATTGTGGTTAATTGAGATTAATTCACCCCTTTAGTTCAAATTTAAGCCTTATTTGTGACACCTTACAAGGATCCACCCTGAAACCCAATATTCAAATTGAAAAATATTAAATTTGGAAAAATTGAGGTCCTAGAAAATGTTACCAAGACCCATTCACATTTAGTGGTGAATGGGTCCTCCTTTAATAGGACCCCCTTTCTTTGCATATTTGGCATGGGTTTTTGATGTAATTTCACCCTGCCAAAGCAAGGTCCTGGAAACTTGTGCACAGACCCATTCTCCCTTAGTGGTTAATGGGTCCTCCTTGAGTAGGAAACCCATTTTTAAATTTAATTTTGGTGGGATTATAATGATTTTCTATTCGAGATCTAATGTTGGCTTGAATTATTTTAATTTCAGGGTTAATCCTTATATTTAGTATAAATACGAGGTTAATTCAAATTGTTTCTCCCAACAAATTTGAGCATTCATGCATTATAGAAAATTTGAGTTCACAAGAGTCTTCAAGAGAATTTTAATGGAATTCCAAGGTAGATTATAAAGATTTTATTGCAAAAAATCAAGATCATTCCACCATGTCTAAGGCATAATGCATTCAAGCATGTTGTACAACTAAGATAATGGATGTAGCATTGAAGATCTACTTGCAAGCATTATTTCACACATTATTTAAGATCAAGATATACATTATTCATATCCTCCACATGTTATTTTGAAAATTTATACTCCAAGACAACTTCCAATATATCATCACTTCATTATTTCATCATCTCATGCTTCAATTTCATTATTTCATTATTTCATCATTTGGTTTAATTACCTAGAAGAGGCTTGACTTAGGAAAACCCCTATTCACTAACAATAAACAAGTTTTTTCCTTCCCTTGAATGTGTATTTGTAGATTTATAGGTTGAAGATCAAGTGGAGAAGGAATTGGAAGCAAAATTTTCAAAGTTGTCAAGTTGCAAATTTTTCATTCAAAGTACAAGAACATGAAATCAAATCTACAAAATTTGTTATAGGTTTTTAGCAGTTGACAACTGATGATCTGAGAGTGCATAAATCAAGGAGAAGAACCCAAATCTTAGTTTGAGGAACCCTAACAGGGACCCATTCATGACTAAAGGCAAATGATTCCTTCGCGACCTAAAAATAGGCATCTTGAAACAAGGTACACATCACTTTGAGGTCTAAGAACTCCCCTCATGGTTGCTATAATAGTCAGGGTTAGTTTTTGATTGTTATTGGAAACATATCACAAAAATCACTTAATTTAAGTAGAGAATTAGTGGTCTATCATTTTGATTTTGGTAAACCATATTTTCCACCTAATCACTCTCTTTGTGTCATTATTCCTATTCCATGAGTATTTGGGGAATGATGATAGTTTCGAGCTCTCTAAACAACATTGTAGCAAAGACATACTGACCCTAAATCCATGGGTCCCTTATGTAATTTTGGGATTTCATTTTTGGGGAAAATCCTTTTCATGACATAGCTTCATTTGGAAACACATGACTTGGCATAGGGATTTCCAAATAAGCTCTCATGTACTCTCTATTGTTAGAGTATATCATTTGCTACTTTAAAGTAATTTTCCACAACATGGTGTTTAGTAATTTCTTTAAAGTGGGGGCATACATTGGCATTATTCTTTTACTTTTAAATTACAACTCTTGTTTCATTATGTATTCTTCTTACTTCATGTAATGCATCTTTTATTTTTTGGTGACATTTGGTGTGATGTCCCTCAAGAGCATGATCTCTCTTAGTATATCATATTCCTCTTAGTGGCTTGATGTGACACACTACATCCCCTAAGTTAATACCTTACATGAACTAAGAAAAACTCCTTTGAACATACATTACACTACTTTTTCATTTACAATAATAGTTATATGGCCACCTTGCATAACACATTTTTCTTTCCTGCAGAGCTATCCTATTTATTCATGGGTGTCAAGCATATGAAGTTTTTCTTTCCTCACAGACTTTTCTTTCATGTTGTGTGGCACCTTATCAATTTTATTATGAGTTATTTCTTTGGTATTCTTACCTATGGGAGCTAAAATTAGGAGTGACTTTCCCATAGGCACTTGCTTGTGTGTGTATGAACATACTGGTCACATGCATATGTGTCTGACCCATATAGGGGCTCACCTAGTGGATGGAATTAGGTTCCACTACCCTTGTGAGCATGCATTTTTGTTTGCATAGTGGAGATCATGTTCCACTTATAAAAATTTTTGGACAAAAAACTTAGATTTGATCCATATCATGATGGAAAAATGATTAAGGGTTGGTCCACACCTATTTTTTTCTTTTTTTTTGTCTTTTGAAATGTATTCTTGTATCTTTTTGTTGCTTCATACATTATTTACATGCGCTTTCTTTTGTTCCTATGCTATTTTTCCATAGGATCTTGATACTAGGGGCTTGTGCAACTATCTTGATTGTTGTCATCCTATCTTACTAGAATTAGTACACTTGGACCCCTCTTGATCTGAGTTTTTATAATTTAGTGTTAGTTTGAAGTAATTTGCTCCTCTCACTAACGTCGGGGCTAAATTTAGTGTAGAAAACTATATCCCTTTACATTCAAACTCATTTGTGCCCTCCCTACTAAAATTTGGATTATTTTGCCTTATTTGGTCCTATTTTGTATCCACAAGCCTTATTTAATACATTTTTCTAAGGATAATCCTAACACTTAACTAATTATCAATCATAATTCATGTTTTTGGGTTGTTTTTTCCCATATTTAGTGATCTAGAACTCGTACGCCACCTTGGGAATATGGGTCCCACTTAATTTTTGGGGTATGATCCTAAATTTTGCATAGAACTTAATATTTCTTGAAATTTGTGTCCCAAGATTAGACTACTGGGACTCATATTTCCCAAATTTTGTATGAGTCCTACTTTATATTGGACCTATTTTAAATTCAATTCCTTGAGGTATTTTATTGTTCTAGATCTGATGTTAGCTTATAGTGTTGTAATTTCAAAAAAAAATCCATAAATAGGTATAAATACAAGGTTATTTCACATCATTTCTCCTAGTAAGTTGATGAGAGAATTCCTATAGAAAATTTGTGATAAATTTTTTTTACAATAGCATTCAAAAAAATTCAAGAGCATTCACGAGTTTATTATCACAAATTTTGAAGATATATTCAAGATTCAAATATCATCTCAAAGTCTTCATGCATCATGTTTTTTTAGCTAACATTTGTGATGTAGGGTTTTCATGATTCAAGCAAGAATTCAAGTCAAGATCCATAACCTTCAATCAAGAGTTAAGATCTACATTCATGTTAGCCATTTCATACAAGATTTCACCCTTTATTTCAAGGGTTTGGTGATTTGATACATAACATATTGTTCATTCATCATTCCTTCATTCTATTTCAAGGTTTGATTACCAAAATGGGATTTGACCAAGGAAAACCCCTATCCACTAAAAAATCAACATTTTTCTCTACTCTGCATGTGTGATTGTAGATCTAGGTATTTTGATGTTTGAAGATCCTGTGAAGACAAAGTTGCAATATTGAAGAAAGTTTTCAAAGTTTCCAAGAAGTTGTTATCTTTACGAATAGTCACATTGAGGTCAGAATTCAAAGTTTTAGACTCAGAGATTGGATAGGAGAGAAGCTACAAAAGATAACTAGAAGATACCACATCATATTAAAAAAAACACTAATTTAATCTTAGTATTAGGACGCCCAAGGTGGAAATTTAGTCCTAGTATTAGGGTTTTTTTTAAATCTATGGTATCCTCTAGTGATCTACTATAGCTTCTCTCTTGTCCAATATATGAGTATGAAAATTTGAATTTTGACCTATAGGTGACTTTCCATGAATATGAAAACTTCTTGAAAAATTTGACAATTTTCTTCAATCTTACAATTTTTTCTTTAATGGATCTTCAAACCTCAAAACACCTAGATCCGCAATCACACATGTACAAGAGAGAAAAAAGTTGATTTGTTAGTTGATACAGGTTTTACTTGGTCAAACCTTGTTTTGGTAATCGAACCTTGAAATGAAATGAAATAGAATGAAGTAATGATCAATGACCAATATGTTATGTTGAAACTTACCAAACCCTCAAAATAAAGTCTTCAATCTTGTATGAAACGGCTAGCATGAACATATATCTTGAATATTGATTGAAGGTTATGGATCATGACTTGAATTTTTGCTTGAATCATGAAAACCCTACATCAAAAATGCTAGCTCAAAAATAAACATGATGCATGAATATTTTGACATGATGCTTGAATCTTGAATATAGCTCCAAAATTCTTGATAATCAACTCTTGAATTATCTTGAATGCTCTTGTAAACTTTCTTGATCATAAATTTGTTATAGGAATGCTCTCATCAACTTTCTAAGATAAATTATGTGAAATAACTTTGTGTTTATACTTTTTTATCCCAAATTTCCCAAAATTATAACACTACAAGCCAACATCAGATCAAGGAGAATAAAATATTGCCAAGAATTGAATTTAAAATAGGTCCAAGCTAAAGCATGACACATATGCTAGTTGGGGCATATGAGTTGTAGTAGCCTAAGCTTGGGACACAAAAATCAAGAAATGTTAAGTTCTATGCCAAATTCAAGATTAGGCCTTGAAACTTAAGTGCGACCCATACACCCAAGGTGGTGTATGGGTCCTAGATCACTAAATCCAAAACACACAACCCAAAACCATGAATTATGATTGTTCAATAGTTAAGTATTATCCTTTGAAAAATGCATTAGATAAGGCTTGTAGATGAAAAATAGGACCAAATAAAGCATAAAAAAGCCCAATTTTAGTGGGGAGCACCCAAACAAGTGTGAAAATGTAAAGGGATACACTTTCCTACACTATATTTTTCTCACACTTTAGTGGGAGGAGGAACTTAATTCAACATCACACTAAAGTAGAAAAACTCACATCAAGAGTGGTACAAGTGTACCAATGCTAGTGAGATAGGACGACAACAATCAAGAGGGTTGTGTAAGTTCCCAAGATCAAGTTCCTATGGAAAACCAACATAGGAACAAAATAACACACATGAAAATAATGTATGAAGCAACAAAATAATACAAGCATACACTACCAAAGACACAAAGAAGAAAGACAAATAAAAACAAAAGGGTTGGATCAAGACTCGATCATTTATCCATGGTGATGTGGATTAGATCAAAATTGTTTGTTTAAAAACATTTACAAGTAAAACATGATGTCCACTATGAAAACCAAACACATGCTCACAACTGCTAGTGGAACCTCTGGCCATCAACTAGGTGAGCTCCTAGAGAGGTTAGACACATACATACATGGCTTGTATGCACTCACACACACAAGGAAATGGCTATGGGAAAGTCACACCTAATTTTGGCTCCCATATGATAACCATACCAAAACTATAACTCTTGATAAATTTGATAAGATTCCACACAACAAAACAAAAAAATCCATGAGGCAAGAAAACCTTCTTATTTTTGACACCCATTGAAAAATAGGATGGCTCCATAGGAAAGAAAATCATGTTATGCAAGGTGGCCATACAATAGTTATTGTAAATGCAAAAGAAGTGTAAGGTACATTCAAAGTAGTTTTTCTTAGTTCATGTAATGTATTAACTTAGGGGACATTGTGCCTACTGTCTCCAAGAGAGGACCAATCAAAGAATAGAATATTCATAACATAGGGGATGTAGTGTGTCGCATCAAGCCACTAAGAGGAATATAATATGCTAAGAGAGATCACACTCTTGAGGGACATCACACCCAATGTCCACATAAAACAAAAGATACATCACATGAAGTAAGAAGACTACACAATAAATCATGAGTTGTAATTGAAATGGTAAAGACTAATTCCAATGTATGCCCCCACTTTAAATAAATTGCTAAACACCATGTTGTGAGCAATTACTTTAAATTAATAAATGCTAAATGCTAAAAATAAAGAAGACATGAGAGCTTATTTGGAAAGTGTTTTTCCAAGTCAAATGTCTCCAATTAAAGCTATGTCATGAAAAGGAGTTATCCCAAAAATGAAATCCAAAAATAACATTAGAGATCCATCAATTTGGGGGTCAGTATGTCTTTGCTACAATTTTTTTTATAGAGCTCAGAACTGTCATCATTCCCCAAATACTCATGGAACGAGAAAAATGACACGAAAAGAGTGAAAACAAAGAAAATATTTTAGGTGAAAATGGAAGAGACATGAATGTCTCGATTCCTTGTGTCATCCCCAAAAGGAAAACACAAGACAAAGAAAAGATAAAGGTTTACAAAATATAGAAGAAATTAGATACAAATAGAGGAATTTCACAAAGAGAGATATAACAAATAGAATGGAATGGGGGGATCATATTACACACATGCAATCACACACTTGACATGAAAAAGAAAATAAAGATAATACTAGTAAGGCACATGTGAGTCAACCGTTCAACAAGTTCTCCACATCCCAATCTTCTTCATCATATATGGAAGGTGGACAACAAACCAAAGGGACAACAAATTTGGTACTAGGACAAGGCTATCTAATTCTTTCCCCCACTTTCTGCAAGACAAGAATGAGCTAAGATAGGTGATGAGAAGGAGCTCCTTGCATTTTGAAATGATTTGGAATGAATGTATAACATGTAATAGTTATAATATTATAATCCTACAACTATTACATGGCAAGGAGTAAAAGGGAATGCTTTAAGGGATTATTTCTATAATATCAAACTTTTAAAATATTTGTTTTAAATCATGAAACTCATCAATAATATGTCTAAGAACTCTATGGTTTAAAAAATGTGGAATGTTTACGTTCTTAGGATATGGTTTTTTGGATGTTCTTTCATGGGTGGTAATATGTGTTCATTTAGTGGGAAACTTCAAGAAAAAGTGGGACACTTTGCGAAAAAAGGATGCTTTGTGAATTTTTCTTCTAGGGTAATAAATCTATCTAGAAATGCATAAATCATAAAATAAATGAATAAAAATGAAGCTAAGATAGAGAAGAATCCACTCACCATATGTTGTAGATCACCTTGTGCCACCTATTCGCATAGGCTCTTGAGTCTCAAAGGTGTGTAAGGTCATCCACTTGGCATTGTCACTCATTCTCCACTAGAATCAAACTATAAAAAGGTAAAAGTCAAAATGATCACAAATTACTTTAGCTTTTACTCATATATTTTCAAATTAGGTCTTTACATATTAGGGTTAAAAGTTACTTTTCATTCAACTTAACATATTGAGGGCTAGAGAACTCTATTTTTGACACTATTTTTTGTGTTGAATTCATAATTCCACTCTCATATTCATAAAATTTAGATGAAGGATTTTGGCACCCACTTGCTTTCTAGCTCTCCTAGGGTTTTTCACCTAGAAGGAGAAAGATGAGGCCAAAATGCACTAGTGTTTCACTAAAGATTAATGTTTGAATGGATGAGAACTAAATTTGAAGTGTGTTGGGATATGTTTGAATTCTTACAAATGAAAATGAATGAATGAAAACTACTCTAATGCGAGATGCTGGAAAACACAGTGTTGATTGCAAGTATGAACTAGAAACTTGAGCAAATGAAAACATAGATGAACGAGACTAAACAGATTGCACTTGGAGGCATATTGATGTCACTAGAAGGTTCTAGAATATCTCATAAACCTCTGTTAATGGCCATTGGGACTGATTTTCCATGCATGGCGAATTAGTCTTGCTTCTAATGAAAAGTTCTGGAAACCTATTTCTGACTGTCGGGAGGTGAATTATGACAAAACCACTTTTTAGGCCTATAGATGGGAATCATTTTCCATGGGTGGTGAATTATTCCACCTATAGGAATTTTCAAATTCAAGAGTTGATTTTGTGTAGCTAGATCTATACTTTTGTTTCCTATAGGTGTCCACTTCTGAAATTGTTAGATTCGGATCTAAAAATGACTTTTTGTTGATTTTTTGACTTGAATGATGAAGGGATGACTTGAGTGACTTTTAAATGAAGTCTTAAATGATTCCTAAGCCTCCAAGAGTCCTAAATCTACAAAAAAGAAAAAGAAAAAAAAGAGATATGTTGAAGGTTAGGGCATGGGGGTTTGCCTTGGTCAAACCCCATTTAGGTAATTAAACCAAAGTGATGAAATAAAGTAATGAAACATGAAAAAATGGAGATTATTACCTTGTCATGATGATTTGATCTTAAACATGTGCAACAATGGAGGAAGATTCAACCCTTGAATACTTTGGAAAGATAACTTGAAGACTTCTAATGAAGAAACTGTAAGTTGCTTGACTTGGATGAAAAGATAAAAGATGAATTAATGATGAGAGATGTAAAAATGAGTTTTGTATGTAAAATGAGGATAAAAACACTTATTTATAGACAATTGTGCCTTAGTATCCCGATTATACCTCATCATAGGCCAACATGAAGCAAAATTAATTCAAGTTTCACTTTATTTCCCACTCAAAGGTCAAAATGGGGCTAGATAGGAATCATTCACCACACATGGTAAATGGGTCCCATAGGGGCCAATCTGACACCTAAGAAGCCAAGGAATTAAGAAATAAGGTCTAAAATACCATCTTGTTAGGTATTTGATCAATTAAATCCTTGGGATGCACAATATGGGTCATTAGGGACCTATTAGTGATGATGTAAATGTTAAATAGGGATTGGAATACATAGATCAATGCAAAAGTGTGATTAAATACAATTTACAACACTAAAATTAGGTCCACATAGCCTAGAAAGGCACAAAAACCAATGTGAATGTGCAAGACACATTAAAACACTAGTTTATCATTAAGTTTACATTCAACACCTTCTATATTGATGTAAGGATGTTATTAAACACATTTTATAATGTTGAATTAGGAAGAAATAGGTTAATTAAGTCTAGAAAAGCATGAAAGTCCTTTACAAGACTTTACAACACCTTTACAAGACATCGTTAAAATCATGATATTTGATTCGTAAGGGTCCACAACCTAGTGTGGACACATAAAATTCCTCACAGCACTAGATTAAGACCTCATTAAGTCCAATTAATCTCATGTCAAGCAAAGGTTCCTTTTTTCTACGACACACAAATGTCTATAACTATTAGTATGGTACTTGGAAATACCCTATGATATGACTTATGCAATTCAATGTTGTTAGATTGCTACCTTAATACCACCTCCACAAAACAAGCAGAATCAAGGGGGGGCATATATCTACCCTCAAAATTGATTTCTAAAAGAAGTTAGATAAGAGGATTTTTGAATGACTAACAAATTGGTTTTGAAGGATGGGGTTCCTAATATTATGGTTTTGCAAATAGCTACAATGGCGACTTCATTCTCCCATGTTTGTGAGTGGATCCATTTGAGTATCCTCTTATGAGATAAATTTTACTGTTTGAATTCATTTAGCTTGCATATGAGCGTATTGTCATATGGGCACTAAAGTGGGGGCTAAATGTAGTGTAGAAAATTGTACTCCCTTCTTGGAGATGATACAATTTCACACTTATTTTGGACCCATACACCTTAAAATGGTCACATCACATTGTCTAGTAATTAATTAAATATTTTTAATATTTAATTAAAATCTTCAAAATTCTATCTACATATAAATAAATTCAAATAATTTATTTGTATTTTTCATTCTTTCATTTCAATAAATAAATAAGTTTATTTAATCATCTTTTCAGATTCATTCTTAATTAAATAAACATTACGATTTATTTATATTAATTATCAATAATCTTTGTTTGAATATTTTATTCAAATAAAGATTAAATTATTATTCTTCTTCTAAATATCATTTATAATTAAATATTCCAAAATATTTAATTATTTCCTCTAATTCAATTATTCATTCTTAAAATCATTTCTAAATTCAATTCATAAATCTATTCATAATTAAATATTTCCAAAAATATTTAATTAAATTCTTCTAAATATTTCATATTCTTCTAAAGTCATATCATAATTAAATATTACAAAATATTTAATTAATTCTTCTATAGTTTTCAAAAATCAAAAATCAAAATCAAAAGCAATAAATTAAATTAAATAAATTTTATTTATTTAATTTGGGATTTATTTTCAACTCCCGGGAAACAAACTGCTAAAACAGAAAATTAAATTTCTCTGTTTCTGTGCAGGCTTGTTCCCGTGGGTTGAAGACAGGATTCCATTCTTCTCTCCAACCTCTCAACCTCCCCCATTTTCTTCTCAACCTCTCAATCTCTCACCATTCACCATTCAAATTTACCAGACAAATTCATAGCCGTAGATTCTTGCCAGCCGGGATGGAGCCTGCAAAAAATCTATAAATACAGCTGCCGGGAGCTCCAAAAAGATATAGAATTTTAAGCAAGTAAACTATAGGCAAATTGCATAGTATTCCCAGCATTCATAGAGCATTTTCATAGCAATAGCATAGAATCATAGCAATAGCAATAGAACCATGATACATATCATTCACAGCCCCTGTGCATAATCACAGCCCCTGTCCATATCCGTATCAACAATTCCATCTTCACCAACATATAGAATAGTTTTCCTTTGCATACTCGTTCTGCAGCAGCCATTTGGAGAAGCTTACACAATCTGAGAGCCAAAAAGCTTCAAAAGAATCTCTGTGGATAGAGAAAAATGGGACGGCACTAAAGATTTTGTTTGTTTAAATTTAATTTAAATTTCTTTAGTTTAAGGTTTCATTTAGTGTTTTATGTTTTCATTTAGATTACAATTAAGCATTTACACATTTTTGGCGCCCACCGTGGGGCTCTTGCCCCCTTTTTTTTAACATCTTTTTGCAGCTTCTTTGGATTGATTACAGGAAAAACAGCGGAATAGCGCAGACGACACGTTTCGGAAGAACACCTCCAGTTTAGCGCCCGTGACTATTGTTCCAGCGCCTGTGACGATATTTCAGCGCCCGTGACTACTGTTTCAGCGCCCGTGACGAGTATGATTATTTCAGCGTCCGTGACGTTTATTGCAGCGCCCGTGACGACTGTTTTAGCGCCCGTGACGTTTATTGCAGCGCCCGTGACGAGTATTGCAGCGCCCATAATATGTTTTGCAGCGCAAATTTTTAGAAGACTGTAATCTGTAATCTGTAACTGTAGTTTAGTCTAACTGATTCCGACGCAGCCGCGGACAGTTATTAAAAAAAAAAAAAATTTATCAATCCTAGGGTAGACATCTAAAGCATAAAATTTATCAATCCTAGGGTAGACATCTAAAGCATAAAATTTATCAATCCTAGGGTAGTCATCTAAAGCATAAAATTAACCAATCCTAGGGTAGTCATCTAAAGTATAAAATAGAGCAATCCTAGGATAGACACTTCATTTTTCAATTTAGGCTTAAAATGAATTTTCTGTTTATGTGAAGCAACATCTTCACTTAGTTTAGAAAATTTCCATTTGGTGCTTAATAATTGAACCTAGTGTTTGCTTTGTTCTCGGTGATAGGCCTATGCTCTCCCCTTAACTGGGTGATCAAAATGCCAAACTCACCTATTTCTTTTTATGCATCTTTAAGCTTTGTTAAAACCTTGTAGAGAGCCTGCTCTTGTGGGAAAAAGTACTCACCCAAGAGGAATGACTCAAGTGGGTTCAAGCCAAAGCCAGGCTATTCCACCCCACTATAAAATTTAAAGCAAAATTGGGGAAACCCTCTTTTGACGGTAGTGTGCATTGATAACCATCCCCAAAGCCTTTGTTCTAAAGGTAGGGAGGTCTCTCGAGGGAGTCTATCATTTGCCGCACCGAACGGAAACCCTTACTACGAACCTAGTGTAGTAACTAACCGAGTCAGTTTCTGAACATTGTTTCAATCACAGTGCAGGGGAGGGAAGAATCTACCCCCAAGATACTCACCATATAACTGCCAAGGATTGTTTGCTCAGGGGATCCGGTATCCACTTCCGTCACTCTGAGTACGCACCTGGAAAAGACAAAAACACGGGCGCCCTTTCGGGGGTGACACGGCTGTGTGAGTCGACGCAGTTTTAAGATGTGGGCTGTTGATTGCTATGATGACCTACTTGAGAACTAAGAGTGAGTCTGTTTGAAGTGCTTGTCATGTGTAAAACCTGTTAAAACAATTTTTGAAAAACATTTTGGTTACACACTTGATGTTTAGCATAGGACTTAAAACAACTGTTTTAAATTTGTTTGATGTGTTTTCATTACATTAATTTAGATAAAGATCATCCAAAACACTCATTATCATATTGATCAATCTCATGTTACGAGATTGGAAATCTACAAAATTTGTAAAGAAATCCGTTTCCAAAAGGATTAAGAAGCCAAAGAAACCTCTCAACCACAAGAAATTATTGAAGAAACAACAATTCTTATATCAAAGTCGAAAAGTTTTACTTAAATATAGAACTTTTCTTCATAGGTATCATGATTGTGTTAGAGGTCTTTCAGATGATTATGCCATAGAGCCCTTGTATTCACAAGCTTATTTTCAAAGAAGAGCCCTTTCTCAAAGGCATAACCATAGTCAACGCATCCGTTTTAGTTATATTCCCCAACCAGCAATCGAATACTCTACTCGTCCAAATCAAATCTTACAATAGAGAACTTAGAATACATTAGGCATCTATCACAAAATCCATCTTTTTACAAAGCCATGATCAAAACTTCATAAAGTGCAAAAATCATCATTTTCTTGATCTTTTGCTTATATTCCCACTAACAGGATTTTCATCCTTTCACTTAGGGAACAACACAAGCTACAAGATTAGAAAATTTCGTATAAGTCATAGAATTTTCATTCTATTCTGACTTTCATACATACCACATCAATTGCACTATTTCACTCTTTTGATCAAAAGTAAGTAAAATTTGGAGTAAAATCTATGCCTGTTCTCACAAGATCTCAAAAACAAATGGAAAAAGACGAGGGAGAAACTACAACGAGCAAAATGGGTGACCGAAATGAAAAAGAAGAGGAAACATTTAATCTTGATGAGTTAACGGAAGAAAAGCTTCAAGAAGCAGAACAAGATCCTCAATTCCATACTCTTATGGAAAGAATCCTAGAACGTAACAAAGAAAAATACTTCCTTTCATTAGCTAATCAAGGAGCTAAGTTGCCTCACACCTTTGACATAGAGGGGATTAAACAAAATCCTGAAAATCCTCCTAATGACTTTAGTGCTCTTAACCAACAGATAAAAGAATTACAAGGGCAAATAAAGGAAATGCAAGGAGGTACAACAAAGAAATATGTTTTGGAAGACATATCTCCTTATCCATTTGATAGGAGTCTTCAAATGATCCCATTTCCAAAACATTGCGAAATTCCTAAGTATGATAGGTATAATGGAAAAACTGATCCCATAGACCATGTTAGGGATTTCCGAAACATGAGTCTTGAATTCGCCTATGATGATACTTACTTGATGCGATTATTTCCACGAAGTCTAGGTGTACAATCCATGGAGTGGCTTTCAAAAATCACTCCACCTATCAAAACTTTTGAGGAGTTGATAAATCAGTTTATCTCACAATACTCCTACAATATTCAACATCAAATAACAATGCTTGATCTTTGTAAAGTAAAACAAAAAGTAGGAGAACCCTTTACTACATTTTTACAAAGATGGAGAAGGTTATTTGCACGATATTCTCGTCCTATTCCTGAAAAGGAAAAGATGGATATTTTTATCAATAGCCTTGATCCAGAATTAAGCTATAGGCTTAACCTTCATTGTCCTCATAACTTTGAAAAACTGATTGAAAATGCAATCACTATTGAAGGGGCCTTGGTTAAAAGGGGAGTGATAAAACTTGATAATCCAAGTACATCAAATCAAAACAACGATAAAACAAGGTTTTGGAATAGAAACAAAAATGTTGTTAATGATGGTATAGTGGATGCAAATAATTTACGAACAAGACCATCCGTTTTCAATCTATCAAGTGCTCCAAGAAACAATTCACAAGGAAATACAATTCAACAAGGAAACAACAATCAACAAGGACAAATTTCCAAGCAAGAGAACATGACCAATCAAAATACCAATCAAAATCGTGGTAATTTGAATAATAATCTTGGTAATGCCCAAATATCAAATCCGTCTAGACCTTCATTCTTTTCCAACCGACGGACTTTTACTGCTTTGGGTCAATCTCTTGAATCTGCTCTCAAGGAACTTCTTGATGATAAGGTTATCACCTTACCACCACAAAGAGATTATGAGCCATGAGTTAAACCACCATCATGGAATGACTCGTATTATTGCAATTATCATCGATGTAAAGGTCATAGAACAAACAATTGTCAAGCTTTGAAAAATCTAGTACAAGATTTAATTGACAATGGTACTATTACAATTGAGGGACATCATACCAATGATGATCATCAAGCATTCAAAGATCCTTTACCAAACTACCAAAAGGGGGAAACATCGGATACCAAAGCCAAAAGCATACATAATGTTGAAGACAATATAATCCGCCATATTTACACAGATGATAATCGGATTAATGTTATCAAAATTAAAGGAAAACAAGAATATCAACAGGTTAATGTAACAACAAGAGGTCAAGCAAAGGTTGTTTTAAAAGGAAGTTCATCTAAAACAACTATTTCTTCTCCAACTCAGTATAATCTGGTTGATCAATTGAGAAAAACATCAGCTCAAATTTCTATTCTTGAACTTCTTAAAATATCCCCCATACACAAAAATATTTTAGAAGAAGCGCTTGTGAACACAACTGTTGATACTGATCTAGATGCAAACAGATTTCAAGCCATGGTGGGACATTTGTCTTCCCCCACTTGTCTTTCATTTTCCGATAAAGATGATGCTTCTATGACACATCCACATAATTCCTCGCTCTATCTTGAAGTCATGATCCATAAACATCGAATTAGACGTGTCTTAATAGATGGAGGAGCCGGTTTGAATATTTGTACCTTAAAATTGATAAATGCCTTAGGAATTTCAGAAAATGAAATTGATTCACGAAGGAAGATAACCATTAAGGCATATGATGATGAAGAAAGAGCTTCTAAGGGATTAATATTGCTACCTATCAGAGTGGGACCTGTTGTGAAGAATACTTTTTGTCAGGTTCTAGATCGAGATCTGTCTTATAACATACTTTTGGGTCGTCCGTGGATCCATGATATGCAAGCCGTACCATCAACATATCATCAATGTATCAAGTTTCCATATGATGGACAAGAAATAACTATACAAGCTGATTACAATAGTACCCAAACTTGTTCCAATCTTAGGGTGAGTCAAGATGTCTTTGTGCCACACAATAGAGAAGCTCTTGTTGTTTCTTCTTCCAATCTACAAGTCCAATTGCAAGAATTGACAAAGAATCTTGATACAAAGTTAAAGTTTAAAGACAAAGGGGTAGGTGAATATTCACTATCTCTTTCTACTTTACCTCCTTCTCCAAGATCACATGGTTTACCAACTTTATCAAATCAAAAGATTGCAACTGCTTCTACATCTCAAACTTCCGTGCCAATCACAAAGTTTGATGGAAAATTCATTAGAGCTAATACCACTGAAGAAGAAGCTGAAGATAGGGACATCCTAAATTGGCTATACAAAGATGAAGATGAATCTCTCTTACACATTAAGTTGCCTAAAGAACAATATGGTAAAGGGTACGCTATCATGCAAAAGATGGGTTATGAAGGGAATGGTCCTATAGGGAAACGAAGAGAAGGAATTGTGGAACCAATTCAGCCTATTTCAAAGCATTCAACTGATAAAACAGGACTTGGATATGGTAAAGATAAAGAAGAATTTACTTCACAGCAGACATCATTAGTTCATAAAGGAGAATCTGTGTCAGATAAATCTCATGAATCAGTTTTCCAATTGCAAAATAGTTCAGATACTGATTCTAATGAATATGAATGGGACACCATTTATAATGATGAATTCTGGAGGGATAAACAAATTGATACTATACATAAATATGCACCTATTCTTATACAAGGAGAAGGTTCAAGGCCTCCACTCGATTATGTTTTACAAAGTGATCATGACTCAAGTGAGGAAGAATCAGATTCTAACGAGATTGATAATCAACAGGAGAATACCATCACAGACCTTGTCTACCATGAGGATGACAACCATATCATGACTTTGACAATTCAAGACCTTACCCAACCTAATGATCCTATGCCTTTAGTTTATCCAGAACTTATAGATTGGGACATTGACGCACCTATCCATATTCCTACATTTAGTAATGATGAAGATGTTATAACTTTCCTTTGTTCCTCAAATGAAGAAAACAATTGTTTCATTCAAGAATCTTATACTCATGATTTTGACAAGGAGAGTGTCAAGTCTCTTAGCTGCAAAATAAATGAAATAAAAGATGGATCTATTGATGAAAACCGAAAAAAGGCAGTGATAGATCAAAACAAGAGAAAAATAAAGAGCGAATCTGACAGTGAAAACCTTTCTGAGGCACTGAAGGATGAGAAACTTGACACTCTTCCCAAGTATTATCATGAAAGATCTTCTATTTTGATTGAACCAACGGAATCAATCAACATAAGTACAGCAGAGCAGCCAAAAGTTTTGCAAATTGCAGCATCATTAACAGTTGAAGAAGTCCAGAAATTCATGCAATTCTTGAAGGATAATCAAATTAACTTTGCTTGGTCATATGCTGATATGCCAGGGTTAGATCCTAATCTGATAATGCATCATTTATCTATCAAACCTGGGATAAAACCTGTAAAGCAAAAGCTCAGAAAGATGCATCCACATGTTGCATTATTGGTCAAGGAAGAATTAAAGAAGCTTTTAGATGTTGGATTCATTCGAACTATTGACTATGCAGAATGGATTTCAAACATTGTACCTGTTTCAAAGCCAGATGGAAGGATCAGAGTTTGTACAGATTTCAGGGATTTAAATAAAGCATGCCCTAAAGATGATTTTCCTTTGCCTAACATAGACTTGATTGTTGACTTAACTGCTGGTCATGCAATGTATTCATTAATGGATGGATTCTCAGGATACAACCAGATAAAAATTGCACCAGAAGATCAAGATAAAACAGCGTTCACATGTCCTTGGGGTACCTATTGTTGGAATGTAATGCCATTCAGGTTAAAGAATGCTGGAGCTACTTATCAAAGAGCAATGACAACTATTTTTCATGATATGATGCATACATTCATGGAAGATTATGTTGATGATTTACTTGCCAAATCTCATACACAAGATGAACACCTGGAAATCTTGTCAAAAATCTTTATTAGGATGGAAAAATTCAATGTTCGACTGAATCCAAAGAAATGTGTCTTCGGTGTTACATCTGGAAAACTCCTAGGGTACATTGTTTCAGAAAAGGGTATAGAAGTTGATCCAGAAAAGGTACAAGCTATAATGGACATGCCTCCACCACAAAATATCAGTCAATTAAGATCCTTGCAAGGAAGATTACAGTCCATCAGAAGGTTTATAGCTCAACTGGCAGACAAAAGCTTGCCATTCACACATTTATTGCATAAAAATGTTCCATTTAAATGGGATGACAAATGTGAAGCAGCATTCAATCAGATTAAGCAATATCTTACACATCCACCAGTTCTAATTCCGCCTATTCCAGGAGAGCCACTTATACTCTATATTTCAGCAACAGAAGTATCTTTGGGTGCATTGCTAGCACAAGAAGACTCTACAGGTAAAGAAAGGGCTATATATTATATCAGCAGAACCTTAACAAGACATGAGTTAAACTACAGTTTCATTGAAAAAGCTTGTCTTGCAGTAGTGTTTGCTTCTCAAAAGTGGCGACATTATATGTTGACTCATACAGTTAAGCTGATAACAAAGATAGATCCATTGAAATACCTATTAAGCAGAGCCACTTTAACAGGAAGACTTGCAAAATGGGTAATGATCTTAAGTGAGTTTGATATTCACTATGTAGATCGAAAAGCGATTAAAGGACAGGTCATTGCAGATCAGTTAGCTGAAGCTCCTTTACAAGAAGACAATCCAATGCATATTGAGTTTCCTGATGCAGATGTCTTTACAACAACAATTCAGAGACCGTGGGCATTGTACTTTGATGGATCTTATACACAATATGGCTCGGGGGCAGGGATTCTTTTTGTTACACCTGAAGGACATACCATCTCACGATCATATCGGTTGATGTTTCCTTGCACAAATAACATAGTAGAATATGAGGCATTACTCATAGGATTAAAGATAGCTTTGGAATGGCAGATTACAGAGCTGGAAGTTTATGGTGATTCACAACTTATCATTAATCAAATTAATGATGACTATCAAACCAAAGATGATAAGTTGCTACCATACAAAAACATGGTGGATGATTATAAGAAATATTTTGTGTCAATCAAGTTTTCACAAATATCAAGAATTGACAATAAAGCTGCAGATGCAATGGCTACCATTGCTTCTTTATTACAAATATCAGAAGATCAAACCAAGTATGAATTCTTGGTGGAACAATTGTTTTCTCCTGCATATGATAATCCTGAAAACCAAGTTATATGTCATTTGACTGGTTCAGATTCACTTTATATGGCAAAACTTATACCTATTTGAAAGATAACATCTTGCCTTTAGATTTATCCCGCAACCAAAAACGGAATTTCATACGCCAATCATCCCATTATACCTTAATTGCCAATATCCTTTATAGACGTGGTCTTGATGGTACACTCCTTAGATGTCTTGAACGTGACGAATCTGAAAAAGCCTTACAAGAGGTTCACGGTGGTATTTGTGGAACTCATTCAAGTGGTTTGACCTTAGCGAAGAAACTTGTCAGAATGGGATACTATTGGCCTACCATGGAGCAAGATTCTTTTACTTTTGTTAAGAAGTGTTCTAAATGCCAGATCCATGGGAATCTTATTCATGCACCTGCACAAGAATTGCAGCCTTTTATTTCAACATGGCCTTTTTCTCAGTGGGGATTAGATCTTGTTGGTAAAATACATCCTTCATCGTCAAATGGTCATAAGTTTATCATCACAGCTACTGAGTATTTTACAAAATGGATTGAAGCTGTTCCTCTAACAACAGTGACTGGTAAACAGATATCTTCATTTATCCTGAATTACATTATTTGTAGATATGGAATTCCTAATTCTATTGTTACTGATAATGGAAGACCTTTTAAGAATCAGGATGTTGATGAACTTTGTGAAAGATTTCATATCCAACACAGGTACTCTACACCTTATTATCCACAGGGTAATGGTCAAGCAGAAGCTTCTAACAAAACCATTTTGAAGATATTGAAGAAGACAGTAAATGATGCTGGACGTGATTGGCATGTTCAACTCAACCCAGCTTTGTGGGCATATAGAACTAGTATTCGCACACCAACAGGAGCTACACCATATACTTTAGTCTATGGAGCAGAAGCGATCTTACCATTGGAAGTTGAAATACCTTCGCTTAGGGTTTCACTTAAGGGATTGATAAGTGATGAAGACTATCGAGTTTCTCGTCTTCAAGAGCTCGAACTGTTAGATGAAAGACGCCAACATGCAGCTGATCACTTGAAAGGTTATCAACAAGTCATGTCTCGTAGTTATAACCACAGAGTTAAACCACAGGCATTTCAAGTGGGTGACTTAGTTTTGAGGGAAAATCCACGTAATCAGCAAGACAGAGAAAAGAAAGGCAAATTTGAACCTAATTGGCTTGGTCCATTTGTTATTATAGCAGCATATGGTTCTGGAGCATATCAGTTATCCACATCAGAGGGGGACCTGTTTGAAGAACCAATCAATAGTATTCATCTTAAGAAGTTCTATGTCTAAAAAGTCCTGAAAAAATCAAAAAAATCATAAAAAGTCCTGAAAAAATCAAAAAAATCATAAAAAGTCCTAAAAAAAATCAAAAAAATAAAAAAATCTTGAAAAAGTGCAATAAAAACAAGTGGTGAAAACTTGGCAAACAAGCGCTACTTGTGATCGAAATGGGCTTCTCCATTTATTAGTTTATGTCTTGTTTTCACTTTAGGCATCATTCATCCATGTCTATCATCTGTAAATATCTTTCATTATCCATACCATGTAGTGGGAATCTTTAGGTTTCATCATGGCTTGATGAAATTTGTACATATCTTTTATCTTTAGGTTGTGTTTACATTGGGGGCAAAACGCAGAAACATACAAGAGAGGGGCAACGAGCTTTCAAAATATCACAAGCAGACAAATAACAGCTTGACAAAATAAAACAAACATTGTCAAATCAAATCAATCACAAACATATTTATGCCAATGAAAATCAAAAACAACATGATCCAAACAACTATCGAAGTGAGAATATCAATAATGATAACCAAATTGGATGATCTTAATCTGAATAAATGTTTGAAATGCCTTAAGCAGGATTTGAATGGTTGTTTGATTTTCTATCATATCTCTGGAGTAATTCGATGATGTACTGAACTAGAAAAGCAAGGAAGGAGTATGATTTTTCTTTGTCTTCTGTTTGTGAGGAAATCATTAGTACTATGCAAATTGGTCGCGAGACATGCTCTACTATGGATCATGGATGACATTTCAGAATTTGCATGGGAAAAGGGTTAACTCTTGTCTGTTTATGCAAGCAATACTCAGGTCATCTTGGTTCAATTATACCTAGATGCTTGTATTAACTTGCTATATTAAAAATCATGAAAGCAATACTCAGGTCATCACTGGTGCTAACATACCCTTTGATGCTTGTATTAACTTTCAACATTTCAAAGCTCTATGATGATACAAAAAGCACACATAAGCTCTCCAAATGGCAATATTGTATGAATGTCCTGCATGGTTAGTATAGATTGCATTCATGTTAGAATCTGCATTTTGCATTTATAGATTTCTAAAAAGCTGGCAAAGAATCAAAGATTTATATCTTTTCAAATATGACTGAGTATATTTTGACATTCACAAAACATTGTTTCATACATTTTACATATATTTGCATTAAGAAAATCATAAAATCAAAACATACATACATCATATATGTCATACATTCATTCATCAAATAAATTTAATCTCATACCATCATGTATATAAATATCATAAATCATGAAAACATCATATATATACATCATGTATCATGTAAAATCATCTCTGCATTTCATATATTTCAAAAATGAATGTCAAAATGTACAAGGATGTCAAACTACAAATGATATAATATCATCAAAAATGTGATCATCTCACGGTGTATACAAAATGTCTCAACAGAATATCATGAAAGAGATCATATACAATGCACTAGGCTGAGCTATCCTGTGATGGAGCTGGCCTAGGACCTGTACCACCTGCCCCTGATGGACCTGTATCACCTGCCCCTGATGGACCTGCTCCGCCTGACCCCGGTGGCCCTCTAGGAGGTAATGGCTGTGTCACACCCCTGCTGGTAGTACGAGAGCGACCATGAGTAGATCGTGACTGAGTGTAGCTCTCTCTCTGCTCAGCTGGGACTGCATCATGATATCTAGTGCGATAAAACTCTGCCTCTCGAGTAGCCCTCGTAACCTCTCTCATCATATCACCTGGCAAAGTGCTACCTGCCACTCTCTGTAGGCTATCTGCTAAGGCAATGGCCTGCTCACCCCGCTGTCTAGCTGCATCTCTCTCGGCAGTGATCGAAGTCACCTGACCCTGCAACTGTGAAATCAAGGCCTGTGCCTGTGATAGCTGAGCCTGCAAGCTCTGTACTATGCTCTGCAGAGAAGATATCTGACTCGCTACTGTCGGATCCACTGACGGGGATGGGTCAGTATGCCTCATCCGTGGTCCACCTCTGCCTGCCCTACCTCCTCTACCACCTCTCCTGCCGCCTCTCCTGCCACCCCTACCATCACCACCATCATCTCCATCTGAGTCATCATCTCCACTACCCTCCTCGTCATCACTGTCCTCTGAATCGTCATCACCTGACTCTGAGTCTCTCTGTCGACGTCTCTGTCCAATGATAGGAGCAATGGCCTCATCAGGATCAAACATGCATGGAGGTGGATGCTGTAGAACATACTGTACATACTCTGGTGTCGCTCCTGCATCAAGAACATCCACCTGGTAATCCCACATCTGTGCTCCTAAACTGGTGAACTCTGCCACCGCTGCATCATAAGAGATCCGTGGGCCCCACACTGCAAGCTCTGACTGTCGCCGCGCATAAATAGCTGAACCAACAGGCATACCCTGAATCCGACCAAACTGTCGCAATACACGTCCAGCAAGAAATCTCTCCAAGATCCATGTGGTCCGTCCAATCAAAAATCTGGAAGTGCATACAAAAGGCATCTCCCTCGCATCCTCTGGCCATGGCTCACAATCCAAATATGGCCTCCAGCATACTGTGTCCAAACTATCTAAAAGCCGCTGCCAATACACTAGTTTGCCCAGTCTAGGCTGAGCAATAATATGTGCATATCTCCATCTGTATGCTCGACCAGCTGGTCGCTCTCCTCGAGTCAATGGACGTAACACTGCAAAATGCTCCCATGCCCATATCTGTAGTAATGAGCATCCAACAGCAAAACTCCGGCCTCTACCATATACGATGTGATGTAGCTCGTCATATAGGTGGGCTAGCATACAGGTACCCCATGCATACCGTGTCCCCTGCATCACCATGCTCTCTAAGACACGACCCCATCCGATCGCGAATCCCTTCGACCTATGGTCGGGGCACAACACACCTCCAATGAATCCTGCAAGTACAGCTGGTAGTGGTGGATAAGTATCTGTGATCTCACCCCATGAGATGAAATATCCGGCAATCTGATCATCTCTAAATATCCGTCTCAAAGCAAGAGTACCTCCAGCCTCTCGTCTGTCAAACACAACTATCTCTCCCATCACTGGGATCCGTAGGATGCGATATACGTCCTCGGGAGTCACTGTAATCTCGCCGGTCGGTAAATGAAAGGTGTTGGTGTCGCTATGCCACCGCTCTGCAAGTGCTGTCAATAGAGCCCTGTTGAGGCGAACCTCGGGCATATCAAGTAATGAAGTCAAACCACAAGCATCAATCACATCTCTATCAGACTGTAATAAATGTGGAATCAATGACCATGTGCTCGGGAAAGTCTCTCGTAACTGCAAGACACCTAGTCTCTCCTGTTCACATACATCATCAAAACAACATCAATATCAAATCATCTTAACGTATCAATCCAAAATGAATCAATCAAACTATTTGTTTTTCATTATCATTATGAAATGCGAATAATATCAAAATCATGTTTGTTTTTAACAATCTTAGAAGCAAACAAATCAATCAAACTATTTGTTTTTCATCATCATGGAACGCAAATAATCAACATCAAGTTTCTTTCTAACAACTTTAGGAGAAAACTTATCTATCCTATTTGTTTTTAACAACTTTAAAAGCAAATTTATCAGCTACTATTTGTTCTCCAACAACTTGGGAAACAAATTTATCATGTGGAACAAAAAGCGCTACAGAACTAGTTGTAGGCGCTACAAAATTCTTTATCAGCGCTAAGGAAATTTTTGCGCTACAGAATCAATTAATGGCGCTATGATTTCTATCAACAACGCTATGGAAAATTTTGCGCTACAAGATTTGTTAAGAGCGCTATAAAACATCTCAGGTGCGCTATGATATCATAGGCGCTATGAAAATCATCAAAGGCGCTATGAAATCTATCACGGGCGCTATAATATTATATGCGCTATGAAAATTGTCAAATGCGCTACGATACGCCTTAAGAGCGCTACAGTATTAAACGCGCTACGAAAATTATTGATTGCGCTATGAAAAACATTAAGAGCGCTAAAACTCAAATTTTTGAATTTAAACATTAAAAACGTGCGCAAAACAAAATTTTTGACAGACAAGGATTTACGAGACACATACCGGAGGTCCGTAGTGCGCCGGCCGCTGATGACGTCGGATACGCTCGAAACGGTGCAAGTGAACTGGAAGTGCCATAATTATCAACTCAGAGCTCAATATTTGCAAATTTTACTAGGTTAAAATTGAAAATGACATGGAAAATGACATTTTTAACCTATATAATGGTAAAATGACATGGAAAATGACATTTTTAACCTATATAATGGTAAAATTGGGGCATTTTATCATATTTTCACATAGCAGGGGCAATTTCTTCATCAAATTTTCATTTCATATCTCTTCAAGTCAATTTCTTCAAATCATTAGTTTCGAACGATGAATCGACATCTTCAAAATCATAAAAAATTTAAAAAAAAAAATAAAAATTCAAAAATCAATTCATCGTTCGCGGGGGCATATATCTATCAACATTTCGACAGTCAACATCTGGGGCAAATTTCAAAATTCTTTGAAGTAATGCGTAAAACACATCACTTCAAAGAGGGGCAAAATGTATACACCTTAAAATGGTTACATCACATTGTCTGGTAATTAATTAAATATTTTTAATATTTAATTAAAATCTTCAAAATTCTATCTGCATATAAATAAATTTAAATAATTTATTTGTATTTCTTCATTCTTTCATTTCGATTAAATAAATAAGTTTATTTAATCACCTTTTCATATTCATTTCTTAATTAATTAAATAAACATTACGATTTATTTATAAATTATCAATAATCTTCGTTTGAATATTTTATTCAAATAAAGATTAAATTATTATTCTTCTTCTAAATATCATTTATAATTAAATATTCCAAAATATTTAATTATTTCCTCTAATTCAATTATTCATTCTTAAAATCATTTCTAAATTCAATTCAAAAATCTATTCATAATTAAATATTTCCAAAAATATTTAATTAAATTCTTCTAAATATTTCAAAAATCTTCTAAAGTCATATCACAATTAAATATTACAAAATATTTAATTAATTCTTCTATAGTTTTCAAAAATCAAAAATCAAATATCAAAAGCAATAAATGAAATTAAATAAATTTAAATATTTATTTAATTTGGGATTTATCTTCAACTCCCGGGAAACAAATTGCCAAAACAGAAAATTAAATTTCTCTGTTTCTGTGCAGGCTTGTTCCCGTGGGTTGAAGACAGGATTCCATTCTTCTCTCCAACCTCTCAACCTCCCTCATTTTCTTCTCAACCTCTCAATCTCTCACCATTCAAATTTACCAGACAAATTCATAGCCGTAGATTCTTGCCAGCCGGGATGGAGCCTGCAAAAAATCTATAAATACAGCTGCCAGGAGCTCCAAAAAGATATAGAATTTTAAGCAAGTAAACTATAGGCAAATTGCATGAGTATTCGACATTCATAAGGCATTTTCGCGTAATAGCGATAGAACCATGATCCATCAATTCAGCCCATCACTTATCAAAACATCAACAATTATCGCTACTTAACCATATTATGAATATAAGTTCGCTGCATGCTGGTTAAACGTGTTTGGAGGCTTGCACGATAAATTCAAAAGCTTCGAGAATGCAGTTCATCCGAAAAAATAGGAATGAGGAACTAAATATTACTAATTTTGTTTTCCAAGTTCAGGTTCCATTTCTTTTAGTTTTAAGGTTTACAATTTGGTGTTTTATGTTTTCAGCTTTAAATTACAGATTAAGCATTACGGGGTCAATTTAAACTTCGGGTTTCATAACGTTCCAGGTATGCGGATATACAAATGATAACTCAATGTAATCAAACATTAAAAATTGAATCATATCTAAGTTAGTTAAATACCATTTTGTCAGATATATGCTGATGTTGTCGATTACTAAATCTAATGCTTGATGAATATTTATGCTTTTTTAAATTTATTGTTCTTGGTTGATTGTTGTTATAGACAAGTTGGCATGATTTCAAATTTCAATGTGTACCCTTATATATGGGAATTGAGATAAACAATGACACAAACAATAATGAAATCAAATTGATTGCTTTCCAAATTCATATTCATGAAAATGTGAGCATTTTTTCAAGTCAATAGGCATCTTGATAAATATAACTCTCGGCGTGTTTTACATATATATATTATTAATTAATATAGGTATGCTAGTTAATTAAATTATTAACTTATATTTTATTTTTGTTATATTGAATTGTTAAAGATGTAAAAATCTCTTAATACTAAATATATATAGGAAAATGGTTTATATTTTCCATTATTCCTTCCATTCTCCATATTTATATTATTTATTATTTTATTCCTTCATTATCCCTTCCCCTTCCTTCTCCACTCTCCCACATATATCTCCCCCTCTTCCCCATCTTCTATCTCTCTCCTTTCTCCCTCCTCTCTCTATCTCTCCCATCTCTCCACGATCTCTTTACTCCCTCCTATACCCCTATCTATCTTCATATCTCAACCTATTTGTCCCTTTATCTTCCCATATATCTCTATATCTATGTCTTTCTCTTCCATTTTATCTATCTCTCCCTCTCTCTTTCTCCTCTCTCTCTCCTATCTCCCCTGTTTCCATCTCACTCTCATCTCTGTTTTTCTTTGTATCCTACTTACCATCACCTCTCTCTCTCTCTCTCTCTCTCTCCCCTCTCTCTATATCTCCTTATATCTCTATCTTGCCATCTCTCTCTCTCTTTATATATATATATATATATATCTCCCTATCTCTCTATATATTTATTTGTCCCTCTATCTCTCTCTATATCTCTATCTATTTGTATCCCTGTTCCTCTCTCATTCTATATTCATCTCTACCTCTATCCATAGGGAGAGATACAAAGGTGAAGCATTGGAACTTCCCAAAGATCCACCAATCTCAACACTACTCCCAACTATTTTGAGCATTTAAGTACACAGTGTATGCTAGATTAGGAGGCATGTGTCAAAGCTCATATTTATTGATGCAAAATATGTCCAAAGTCACAAATTTGACGTAGAGTTAGTTATAGTTTTGTACAAAATTTCAAGTGCCACATAGAGCAAAGATATTCTAGTTTTTTATATCGTGTCATCAAATTTGGCACTTCATCAAGATTTGTATCTTCATCAACATTAACAAAAGAAAAGGTATGTACTTGAATCCCTTGCATTTAAATTTTTCTATATATAAAAATATTTTAATATTTTCCCTCAAATCCATAATATATATATTAGTGTGTATTTATTTATTACAATAAAGAATTAACCTAAGTAACACATTAAGAATTCTAAGGATTTTTGCTTGGAAAAAATGCATAACAAATTTTTTTGTTGGATGTCATGTTGTATAGTTTAGAAAAGCTCAAAATATGAATAGGATTTTAAGGCCATATATTATGGTAGCTTACAATACAAAAGAAGGAAGGAAATCTATTATCAATTTTAATCTACAATTTAATACCATATGAAAAACCACATGTAGTATTATCTAAAATTAATTCTTGATATATTAATTTTATAAAATACACTTACCATTCAATAAAATTCTCCCAAGAAAGATACCCTAAGTGAACATTAATTGAACCCTAATTGTAGATTCATAACTCTAATCATAACCCTAAGCGAACACTAATCCTAATCAAACCCTAACCCTAGCCTTAAAGTTATCATATAATCTAATTATCTCTCTTATCTAAATTTGGGTTGAATTATTTTTCCTTTATTTTTAATTGCATATATTTTTTGTTTATTACATCTTATTTTATGAATATATGCAAATATAATTTTACTTCTACATTCATTCTATACCATTTTTTTCATGATATTTTAACATTCCTTTTCTGGAATATTAGATCAATCTCACACATATAAATATGAAACCTCAACATTTTAAAATTGAATTCTACCCAAAACATAGACACACAATTGAACAAATTCTCAAAAGAAGAATGACAACATCATTAACATTTCATTCAAAATTCACTCAAATCCACATAAGGAGAGAAAATATATTAGAATTATACGTTTATTCATGCTTTTAAGTCATATCTGCATACAATTTAAGGTAATTTGCATATATTCATCCAAAACTCAAAATAGTCTATCTATTCTATTCCGTCTGCTTGGAGTTTTAACAGCCAATGGCACCACATATATCACTTCCTCATCAGAGGACAGATATCTTTCTACCCATATATTCAACTCAAAACTATTTTTCTACCCATATATTCAACTCAAAACCTAGCTAGAGCTTTCATCAATTCTCTCCCTACAAATGAGCCTTGAATTCCCTTTTATATGACAAGAGAGCAACAAGCTTCGGGCTCAAATGTAATTTCACCACAATTTTTCATTTGAACAAAATCTCTATTATATTTGACTTTCATTACAAAACTTCCCACATGTTGAATTTTCAAAACATATATAGTGCATGAATTGGGGTAGCGTAAAAGAATAGGGAACACAAATTGTCATCAAAATCCCCTTGTCGCTATCCACGCAAAAAAACCAGGAAACCAAATTGCCACGAAGGCACCACAACTTCTTATTTACCTGCCACCATACCTTTACCAACACTCAAACCCTGGTATACATGCCTGCTTCTAGTTGTTGCCCAATATGGTAGACCCTCAGCCTCCTCTTCTTTCTTGTCCTTGCCCAATACAGTTCTAGTCCGTCCACTTGGGGTTTTAACAATTGATGTGCCCACACATATCATTTCCTCATCAGAGGGCAAACCGTGATTGAAGCGAATTAAATACTGGTAGTAGTCTGAGTCGGCCTTGGTTACATCATCAGAAGTGTTGCTCATAAGGTCAATGGGAGAGTGTTGGCCACATCCAGAGCACATCGATTGCTTGCCTTCATCATCTACTAGTTGATCAATAGTGTCCTGGAATTGCAACCTTCTACTGCAACCAAAGTAGTAGAAGGTTGCAATTCTAGGACGTTATTGCTCAACCAGAGCACCTTCCTGAATAGCAGGACCGAGATTTTGTGAGCTCAAACGAATAGACCTCCTTACTGACTTACTCATTTTCTCTTCTCAGTCAAGCACTCAAACTTGATTAGACTCAGCCCACAAAGCGCTCTAAGTACTACAAGAATGACACTATTAGCAGTTAATTCCTCTTGTATTTATTGTGCGAGGTAATGGCAACCTTCATCAATGCTTAGTAAATATGCATTTGCAAACATTGCAATTTGGCGGCGTATGTACTGTCACCATTTAACTAGAGCTACATGAGAATCCAAAGATCACCCTTCATGATTTCCAACAACATCTTCACACAAATTGAGATCGATGTGACTACACAAGCAAGGAATAATTCATTAATACTTCACCAACCTTCCTCTTCCTCCTGCGAGCTAGTAGGGAACAACAGAGATTTACATTAGCTTTTGACCTTGGTTGTCGATCTAAAACCATGGGTTATGAGCTCAATAGTGGAGATTGGGCCCCACATTCCATATAGGACACACATCTGCCTTTTGCTAACCTCGTGCCAAATAATAGGGTGACACCTTAGGTCTACGAGTTGGTGGGGTACGATCGATATCTTCTCCCATATCTTTGAATATGGAAAACCTACACATTGCACAGTTAGTATTTAATGAAAGGCTTTGGCTAAGCCGTCGGTGACATGACCACTGGAGTTAATGGCTTAGGCTTACGTCACTGGATTAAAATTAAAACCCAACTGTGATTTAATACTTTATTTCCTCTGCAGGGTTTTATTTCCTAAGTCTCGATTGGCCTAGTTAAATTATTATCCCAACCCTAACAAAGAACAAATGATTAAGCTAAGGATTGTATTTGTTGTTATAACTTTAGTTCTAGAGAATTCTTAATTACCAATTCTTATTTGTGCATTTGTATATGAATTCAATTGAATGCCTTTCCATATCATTATGGAAAATTTTATTATTGCAACCCTAACTCTAACACTAATTAAACCTTGACCCTAACCTGATTGAACTCATATTATAACCCTAACTCTAACACTAATTGAACTGTAATTGTAACCCTGGGTATTATTGAAACCTAACCATAATTGTATCAAAACCCTAGAGAACGCTAATTGAACCCTAACCCTAAAATAGACAATAACCCTTACCTTAATTGAACCCTAACTCCAATCCTAGCCCTAATTTAAGACTAACCTTAACCCTGACCTTAATTAAACCCTTATTGAATTATAACCCTAATTGATCCCTAACCTAAATTGAATACTAATTGAACCTTAACCCTAAGTGAATAGAAACCTTAATTAAACTCCAACCATAATCCTATTTGAATTTTGACCCTAATCAAAGATAATTCAACCCTAACCTTAATTGAACCCTAACCCTAAACATGAGTTCAATTAAGTTTAAGGTTCAAATAGGGTTAGAATTTAATTAAAATTAGGTATAGGATTCAATTAGGATTAGTGTTGGGGTTGGGGGTAATTAAGTTCTATGATAGAGCTTGGGGTTAGTGTTAGGGTTCAATTGGGGCAAGGGTTAGTATTAGGGTTAGGGTTCTGGTTCAATTAAGGTTTCATTAATGTTAGTTTTAGAATCATAGTTATGTTTAGGGTTGGATATAAAATTAGAGTTAGGTTTGAAGTTAATAAGTGTTAGTTTTAGGGTTGGGGTTATGGTTAGACTTATAATTAATGTTAGTATTGGGATTAGATTCTATCACTTTAATAAAAATAATCTTCTATAAATTCATTCAATTTTTTTTTTGAAATTATAAAATTTAAAATATTTTCAAATTTACCTATGTTGATATATGAGAGATATAGCAAATCTAAACTCTATACAATTTATAGTTAACTTGACATTGTGTATAAAAAGGTTTAAGTTATGAATGTATAATATAAAAAATAAATGTGTTTTCAATGTTTATTTGTCAGTTTAAAAGATGTGCCAATAATGTTGCAATCACTAATTATTAATTTTTTTTTTATGGTTAAAATAGATTGGTAAGTAAATTTATTTATAATAAGTAAATTTATCATTGATTTTTCCTTGATAAGTAAATCAATATTTCATAAATTTATCTATAATTCTTATTTAATTTTTCTTAATTATATTAAATTATATTTTATTAAATTGTTAAAAAATTTAAGTTGCTTATAAATAATTATATGTGTTTTTTATAATTAACTTGATATTGTGTATAAAAGGTTTAAGTTATGAATGTTATAATATAAAAAAATAAATTTGTTTTCAATATTTATTTGTTAGTTTGATGTGAGAATAATGTTGCATAGTAATGATTAAATTTTTCTTGATTGGTTAAGTGATATTGTGAAATTATTCTATGTTAATTTATTGTTATGAATGCTATATAATATAAAGAAAAATATTTCTAATATATTTTTAATGCATCTTTATATTTTATAAACATACATCTAAAATAAAAATGTGATTGTAAAAAAAATACAACTTAATGAGTGAACATACATTTAAAGTTAAAAGTGAAATTATAAAAAAAATTGTAAATTTATTCTATTTTTCTTCTATAAATATAATTTTTTTATTTTTCGTCCACCTAGTAATGCCCAATTCTCCTTTTCATGAATGTTTTATTTTGCAAGGGTTGATTTAGTGTTGCCGTTGATCTATTTCCTGCAAATATCAACGATGTCCGCCATCTCGTGATCGGGAATTGAAGGAACGCAAAATTAGGGGTGGGTGCCACGTGTCCTATACAGGGGATCAAATTTGAGCTATTTCTAACCAACTACCATTAGATATGAGCAGTTCTCTGCCATCCCGCGATGGTGCTTGGGTTGATTGTGAAATCACGGGCAGGCGCCACATGTCTCATCCAATGAAGCCTAAAGAGTAAAGGAAACACTAGCTGGCTTTAAATGTATTAAGGGGCGAATTACTAAAGTATTCTCAAGACACACATGTTCTAAATTGATGGATATGTTATAATCTCGCTAGAAAAGCTACTCAAAGGTTAACAATATGGCTGGCGACTATGTTAAAGAAATAAGATCAACGACATCCGCTATCCCGCGATCAGGGATTACAGGGATCATAATATCACGGGCGGGTGCCACATGCCCTTCCTAAAGGATGAAATCTGTGTGACCATTAATGAACTGTCTCTTCAAGATTGATGGTGCCTGCCATCCCGTGATTAGGAATTTTGGGATCGCGATGTCGCAAGTGCTTGCCATGTGTCTCATCCAATGAAGCCTAAGGAGTGAAGAAAGTGTTCGCTGGTTTTAAATGTATTACGAGGTGGATTACTAATGCGCTTGTAAGATACACGTGTTTTATTTCAATGCAAGTGTTATGATTTTAAGGGAAAAGCTGCTCGACAGTTAAAGGAAAGGACAGCGACCATTTTTGAAGGAGCAAGATTTATGGTAAAAAGATCGACGGTGCCTGCCATCCCGTGATAATAAATCAAAGGATTGCAATATCGTAGGCAACTTCCATGTGGCATTCCTTCGCAGTGTATGACATAGTGGGCCCCTTTATTGCCACATTGGTGATTATGTCAGCCTGTTTTGAAGATGGTCGTTGATGATTTGATCAAACTGAAGGATCAATGACTCAAATTTAAATATGTATAAAATTATGGTCAGAGCCATTCATGCAGCCCGGGAGTGAGCTTTAATGGCAAATGAGACATCCACTGGTGAAATTTGATTGACATAAAATCAATTTACTCATCTTAATTGTATCACAAAGCATCCAAGTATTTCGTGAAAATAGTTTTAGAGTAGAAGGTGAAATTGCAAGCAACTGCTACCAGAAATTGGAGTTTGTGCAAAAAAAGTCGTGAGTTAATTTTCTCTATTTCCTAGTCATTCTGCACCTAAATTTGGGAAAGGGGGGGTCTGCTATGCTTGTCACTGAGTTCATTAAAATATTTTGTTAGGGCTATTGTTTAATCATAAATTGTGAGGAATTACAGTATTTTTACTCTGTAATTTCCTATCTCTGCTTAGTCATAGCCACTTGAAGTGTAACATTATAGTGAGGCCCTAGTTTGTCTAAAATGGCACCAACCAAGCAGCACTCTGGCCACATTGAGTATTTGAAAAAAAACTTGTATGATAATTTCCTAGATCAATTTCTATTATTAACAAATAAGAGAAGGAAAGGTTTGCTATTAATGCAAGGGAAAATCCTAGGGGAGGGGTTGGTGTGTAATAATTCCAACATTGTTGATGCTAGGGTTCCACTCACAGGCTTAGAAATGTTCAGATTATGGTATGGACAGAGGAATTTTTCTCATCCTTTTTCAAATGGATGGATGTACGACATGGGAAAGCTGGTTGTTCCAAATGTGTTCCCTGATGTGGACTTACTTAGAGTAGTGGCCAAAAGATATGACCTTATCATATGAGTAATCAGAGATAATGATAGAGGGGTTCTATTAGAAATTAATAGAGATGTTATCCAATAGACTTTTGATTTGAGTGAGCCAAGTAATTACTTGGTTCCTATTAATCTTGAAGAAATGAAGTAGGAGTATACAAAATTCTAATCTCTTTTTAGGGTTAAGCTACTTCCACCTCATCTGGTTAAGGAAGGGGTTCACAATTTCACATCAGCCCTAGTGACCAAGAACCCTTCAGATTGAATTGTTTTGGCAAGGCTTTTTTGGCTACTTTCTATTCACTATGTCAAATTTTGGGTTTCAGCCCTGGTGCAGTAATGCCAATTGCATACATGTTCATGGGGGTGCAAATACAACACCCTAACTTCTCTATAACATATGACTTTGCTTCTTTTTTGGTGGAGAGGATAGATGAAGGACTGTCAAAGTTACACAATGGTGATACTGGTAATCAATTCTTTTGGTATTCCATGTTGATGCATATGTTCCTGTTTAGGAATGCTGATTTCTTTGCTAAGAAGATGAACTTAAGACAATCAGTTAATGGAGAAAGATTTCCAGTAGAGATATGGGCTTCAAATTTGTCTTGTAATAAGGAAAGCACCAGTTATGTGCAATTTGATAATTGCTTTGCTTTTAGATTGAGGGCTAGATTGATGGTAAATGTACTTAGGATCCCTCAAGAAGTGCATGATTTCCTTAGGCCAAAGGAGAGGAAACCAAAATTAAGCGTTTTGCATAACTGGAGTGACATTATCCCATATCTAGTCAACACTGTCCTGAGAATATATGGATTTCAAGGAATCCCTCACATACTGCCATATAATGTGCCACCAAGACTAGGGTTTGCAGAAGTTATGTGGCAGATGGGGTGTATTCATGAAGATAACCTAACTAGAAAGGGGAAGGGAACATTATTCCCTGATTATATAGTAGTGTCTAACTTTACATTTTCAAAGGGAGGTTGGACACATTTTGAAAAAATCTTTATTGATTACCATTTGAGATTTGGTCCAAAGCGACAACATGATCCTGAAGGTTTCTTTGCTCTTTTTAGATAAAGAATAAAAGGTGGAAAATTTGCACATGAATTCAATTTCCCTGAGGAATGAATTTGATTTAAATAGATAGGAATTGAACTAGGAAAAGTGGATAGCTTATAGTAAGCTACTGGATATTGTGCATGAAATGGATTCGATGTATGATCCATTGATGGAATTCACTCCACACCACAAGAGAATTGATTTTTTAATGAAGAATTTCAAGGAGATAATGGACACCTTGACAACCAAAAAGATAAATTTAAGGGTAAGTCTGGATATGCAAGGAAAAAGTAATATGCCAATTGAAACAAGGCCAGTATGTCAACCTATAGAAAGGCGGCCCATGTATAGGAGGAAAAGGGATACTAACAGTGATGAGGATGAAGTAGACAGAAAAGGGAAGAAAATAATGAAGGCACCTTCACAACCAGGCCCAAAATTTAAAGTACCTAGGCTTGTCAAAATTATTGAATTAAAATCTTCACTAGAGCACAGTCCCCCATCACCACCACCTAAGCCAAGCCCTAAGAGGCAAAGAATTGATCACCTACCTGAGGATCTCACAGATGAAATTATTTTTATTGATCAAGACATGTAGGTTGGTATGTCGTCCCCTCCTAGGTTAGCTGAATTAGTTCTATCTGATTTGGATATGAAGGGTAAGAGTGTGCAGGATGCAAGAATGGAGGCTTGCAAGGAGTTCTTAGATGACAATGCATTTGCAAAGACTCTTGTATTCTTGCAATTGGCATGGAGGATGAAATTTGAGGAATATAAAAATAAATGCAAGGAGAGAAGAGAACTAAGGTCTGATAGGTCAGATCAGGAGAATGATGAAGAAGTGAAAGCTGAACTAATGGAAGAGTTCAAAAACATCACTCTTGAAGAAGGAAGATAACTAGTGAATCAGGCTAGTGTTTTGATTTTTCTTGAATGGGACATCACAGATGTAGTGGTTTTCAATGCCATTATGAAGTCTAAGAATCCTTTTTAGGATTTTGAAGAAGTTAAGGAAACATTACAAAATTCTACCTTTAGTGAAGAATATGAGACCTTGAAAATTTGGGCATTGGCTCCACAAGAAAGAAAGCCAGACATTGCTAATATTAATCCAACTTTCAAAGGAGGATTAATAATAAAGAGGGCTTCAGAAACTACAACAACCGAAGCCACTAGTTTAGCTATGAATGTGGCCAAGTTGGCCCAAAAGACTGCTGAAAGGGAGGAGGTTGGAAGAAAGAGCCTAATGGAGAAGTATAATATTTTAATTGAAGAATATAGTAAAATGCAACAAAGGAATGTTGAGATACAAACTAAAGTAGAAAGGTTCAAGTGTAGACATACTGGGGAAATATCCAATGCTTCAGGAACTAGCACATCACCTCCCATAGCAGGGTCAATGCCTCCTACTTCTCCAAATGTTTCTACACTATGGTCTCCCATTCAAAATCCTGCTCTTACCCCTCCTCTAGAACAAGTTGATGAACAAACAGAGTGCTCTGTTGATCCAACAAAGAGGCAGCTCATGTAGGAAATTGATCAATTATAGACATCACTAAGGGTAAAAGAGGAGGGTTTTCTTTCAAAATAAAAAGAAATTGTTACTCTTGTTTTGGAGCATTTAAATGAAAAGGTGGATAATAAACTGCCCTCTATAGATTCTTTGTATTCTTTGCTATTTGAAGCAATAAATAATATTGATAGGGATCAAGGGATAGTGATTCCAATAATTCAAAATTGGATCCCTAGGGAAAATAATCTAGATGTTATGAATAAAGCCTCATGGTTTGATGTAAATAACAGGCCCCAATCGCTGAAGCCTACTTATATATTAGTTAAAATATTGCAAGATTTTCAGACCTTACCAGATGATCTAAGTAGGAAGTGTAGACATTTAAATTTAATCACTTCCATATGATTAAATTTACTGCCTTCCTTCTATCATGATAATATTAATTTATTAAATTAATATTACACCTTTTGTCTCATATCGGTAAAGTATTTAATTTAATAATTAATACTTTTTTTCCACCTTATTCCTCTCTAAATTAAATAAATATGCTAATTTATTTAATTTAGTCAATTTTCCCCTTTTGATTTAAAATCAATTTAAAATTCCTCACTTTCTCTCTCCTTGTCACATCCTCCATAACCTTGCCCTAATCTTAATTAATTTAATTAATTCATGATTATGATGTGCATCCTCTTAATCAGAGATTAATGTCACATCCTCCTACATTTGCCACTTGTCTCTAATCTTCCATTTATTAGCCTAATCCAATATTTGCACAACCTTAACCAAGGTCATTAGCTAAATTTAACACCACTTTTTGGTCAATTCTTCTATTTTTCCTTTTTGGATATTGACCCCCTTTTCCATGTGAATTTTTAATTCACATTTATTTGTCCTAGGTTCATCTCCTTTATATGTGAATTTTTAATTCACATTCCATTCTTCCAAGACTTCTAGAACCTTGGACTTGTCACAATCTCCACATGTGACCAAGTCCCACCTTTTTGGAGCCCATCTTTTACCCTTTAGATCATCCTAGGAATGTGAATTTTTAATTCACATTTATATCCCCAACCACCTTTCCTTTCCCCATGTATATTTTTGAGGAATTCCAAAATTCTTCAAATGTCCCTTTCATTCCCACTTGGGGACAAAAAATCCCTTTTTGTGAAAATCTTCTCACTCCCCAAGGTGCATGTCCTTTTTCCACCTCATGTACCTTCTTGACAACTCATCTCCATCTCATATCCCCTTGGCCACTTCACCCTCCACATGTCAAAATGTGAGGGCTTGTGGGTTCTCAACCCACTATAGCCCTTCATCTTGACCTTGTTGGATCAATCTTGACCATTGAATTCTCTAAAGAATTCAAATTCCCCTATAAATACCCCCTCTTTAAGGGCATTTAGAACACTTTGCATTTTCATAACTACATGCTGCCAATTTGAATCCTCAATCCTTTGCCATCATTTAGCCATCTTTTTTAATCATTTGCACATCCAATCTTGCATTTAGTCACTCAAGTAATCATCTAAGGAGCACACAATCAATTCCAAGCAAGGGCCAATCAAAGAGATACCAACAACAAGGGAGGTAAAATTGTTTGTATTTCATTTTATTTTATTTTCCTTTTCGTTGTATCACTCTTTTGGCTAATCTTGAGGTGTCCTTGGTATTTTGTCATTCACATTTCTTTGTTATTTTGCACATTTAGAGTGGGATAAATATCAAGGTATCACATTTCTGGCATGCCCGGTGGGACCCACATATGGGTCTTGCATTTAATCTCCCCTTTTAGTTAATAATTTTGCAGGAAAAGCTCGCAGAAAGGGGTAGCGCCCTCGCAGAAAGGTGACAACGCCCCCACAGAAAGGCAGCAGCGCCCTCTTGGCCACCTGAAAGTTTTATTCTTTCTAACACATTTGCTACAATTAGAGATATATTTAGAAGGTTTTACTAACACTTTTTTGTAGTGGGAGGGGCACAACTTTCCGTTTTTTAAAATCTGACAAAGTTTGTTGTAGAAAGGTGGCAGCACCCCCGCAGAAAGGCGGAAGCGCCCTCACAAAAAGGTGAAAGCGCCCCCGCAGAAAGGCGGCAGTGCCCCTGTAGAAAGGTGGCATCGCCCTCATAGAAAGGCGGCAGCACCCCAAAACAGCACAGTTTAGAAGATAAAATAGGCATTTTGACTTCGTTTTTGCTCTAGTTTTTTGCTATTTTCACGTGATAACTCTCTAACGTTGTTCTGGCAAGAATATTGTTGTTTTTCACTAATGTTTTATAGCGTATTAGGGCGTTATTGATCAAAGAGCGAAGAAGAAGACAACTAACGTTTGCTTGCAGGACCATCCATTTGATCAGATTTTCAAAAACTATCTTTGTTGTTTTAGAATATAGTCTAATTAGGGGGATTAAAATTGCATTGTTTGCTATAATTGTTTATTTTTGTGTTACCCAAGGGGGCATTGATTTGTTTTCACTTTCCCCTTACACTTCGTGTGAGCCTGGGGAGTAGTAGGAAATAGTTAGTGTCCTCTTTTTAGTGGGACCTGCTTGGGGATTTCATCACCCCAAGGGACAATTCCAACCATGTGTACCGGCGGGGTATATAAAGGGGGAGAATGAAAGCTGTACCCCAATCCAGTTGCATCGTAATTGGCAGAGCGTCAAAGCTAGGGTAATACCTAGATAGACATGAAGAGTTGGTCTGAGCCTTTCAGTATCTCGCTGGGGTTCCCGACTCACGCTTATGACGGACTGGTGTTCACGGTTGTGCCTCACGTACCGAGAGTATATCGAGGACTCCCTAGAAGCCTTGTGCATCCTAGATTAAGACTTTGTCTTGCCATACCCGTAATATAATCATAGGATTGTACTTGCTTGAGGTGTTTTCTTGTGAAAAATCTATCAAATTTTTGATGCTTTGGACTTGTTTTATCATTTTGTGTCCTTGCCATAGCCTTTGCCATCAAAACCAAACTTTGTCTCATCGCAGAAAGGCAGCAGCGCCCCTACAAAAAGGAGGTAGTACCCTTGATTTACTGCAAAAAGGTGGTAGCCCCCTGATTTACTGTAGAAAGGTGGTAGCGCCCCTGATTTACTGCAAAAAGGTGGCAGTGCCCCTGATTTACTACAAAAAGCTATCTACGCCCCTAATTTTGTTGTCAACGCCCTAATATTTACTGCAGAAGGGCAGATTTGCCCTCCTGAACACCCAAAATTCTTCCATTCAGACCCATTTAGTCTCTAAACCATTATTTAACCATTCCCAACCATTACCTCATCATCCCAAGCCTTCGTTTTGTCACTTTAAACCTTCAAAAACCCTCATTTGACCATTTTAAACTTCCATCTCATTATTCCAAACTTTCGTTCAACCATTCTAAATCCCCATACATTCTCCAAAATTATCCTTAATCCCCCACTCATTCTAATTTCCCCCTAATCCACCAATAATTTCTTACCATTTACATCTCCAAACATCACCCATAACCAAACCGTCCTAACCTTGTATTACAAAGCGGTTACCCAAATTGACCATAGCGCTTGAACTTGATTATTGGTCTTTAACTTCGACCCCAATCAATTTGCCTCCATCTTGAGGCAAATTCGGTGGCGTAAGTTATCATCTTCAACCCAATCAATCCATTCCTACCTTAAGGTGGATTTGGTGTCGTAATCACCCTCTTAATCAATTAAAGCTTTTGGTTGTTAAGGGTAACTTCCTTTGATCAAACTCAAGGTCTCCCTCGCATCTCTTACCATCCAATAGTCTAAATCCAAATCCAAATCCAAATCCAATCAAATCCAAATCCAATCCAATCCAATCCAATCAAATCCAAATCCAAATCTAATCAAAATCAAATCCAAATCCAATCAAAATCAAATCCAAATCTAATCTGATCAAAATCCAATCGAAATCCAAATCTAATCCAATCCAATCCAAATCAAACTCAAGTCCAATCCAACTCAAATCAAAATCCAATCCAATCCAATCAAATCCAATTCAATCCAATCTAAATCTAATCTGATTAATCAAAATCCAATTGGATCCAATCCAAACCCCATCACAATCAAATCATTTAACAAAGACATTAACCTACTCATCTAGCATTTGCATGCTCGTTTAGACCCATTTACAAGCAAAGAAAATGGCCGACCGTCAAGCTCAGAATTCCCAACCAAACAACCCTCAAGATCCTAAAAACACCTCATCAGATCCTAACAAGGGTACCAACATCACTCATGATCCCCATAATGGTACTTCATCCCACTCCAACACTGAGAATCAGAATAACTTGCCACATGGAGAAGAGAGTATGGTTAATCAACCTGAACTCACACTTGAGGAACATTTTAGTAATCCCGCCAATGTACAAATGACTGACCGTTTGCTTGAGAAACATGGGGAAGAAATCTTGGCCCACCTAATTGAGAAGGGTGTTAAACCTCCCTCCAATGTTGACTTATCCAAATATAGGGGTGCCCCATCTAATGTACTCCAAGAGTCCCAAAATGCACTTGAAGGTTCATACTTTTCCAATGTTCCTCTAGTCGAGGGTTGGCATCAACCTGAATTTGGCAATGTTGTTCTTTATTAGGTTAATCATCCCCCACATGCTTCAACCTCAGTTATAGGTGGACCTCAAGTGCCTGATCCCAATAATCCTTTTGCTTACGGCATGCCACAAAGTGTTTCGCAACCTTCTCCATTAATGTTAACAACACCCCTCCCTTCCAACCAACCTCCAGTCAACATTGGGGACACCTCCTTTGCCACATCGCTCCCATCCCCTGGGACCACCAACATACCACCTCAATAGGTTCACCAATCTATCATTCTGCCTCAATTACCTCCACAAGGCACACCCCAGCTAAACATTTCAAGCGGAACCCAACAATCCCCTTTACAAAATGCTTCTATGCTATCTCCCCCATCTCATCTGCAACAACCTATACACAATACCTTGGCCTCTTCACAACAGCCATCCTACCAATCACAAGGCAATCCATCTCAACCTACTGCCCAAACCATATCTCCCTTTCTCATATCCCTTTTGCGTCCAAAGGTTCAACCACAACATAATATCCCTCCTCAGTCCATACAACACTCGACGCCACAACAACAACCTCCCCAACATTACTACTACCACAACCAACAACAATTTCCCCAACAACCACTTTATGCAACCTCCCCACAATCACAACCATACCCTCAATACCAACAAACCAACGCACAATGTCCCATCCAAGCCCCTCAACAACCTACCCCACACTTTTACCCAACAAATCCATATTATGCCCCACAACAATAGCCTCCATATCAACAAAATCCCCCATCTTACCAGCAAGCCATGCCATCATCCAATCACCCAAACCTGTATTTCAACAATTCGACAACCTTCCAGCAAGATCCCTCATCGTTCTATCATCAATATCCCCCCAACCCGCCACCAGCTAGCTCGGACTTGTTGGAAATCAAAGCCGCACTTAAGGATCTTCAAGCCGGGACTACAAAACAATCATTTAAATTTGAAGATATATGCCCATATCCGTTTGATCCCTCCATCTCATTGATCCCATTTCCTAAACATTTCGAGATTCCAAAATTTGACAAATACAAGGGAGACAAAGACCCTAAGGCTCACTTGCAAGAGTTTTATTCACAGTGTCAAGAAGTCATGTACAGTGATAACTATCTCCTGCACTTGTTCCCACGAAGCCTAGCAAGCCATGCCCTAGATTGGTTCATGACTCTCGAAAAGGGGTCCATAAAAATTTTTGCAGACTTATCAAAGAAGTTTGTATCCTATTTCTCTTTCAATTTGCAAAAGGATACAAACACCTTAGATCTCCTAAAAGAGAAACAACGGGATGGAGAAACCTTTACCAGTTACCTCCAATGGTGGCATGCATTAGCCAGTCAAATGAAAAATCCTTTGAAAGAAAAAGACATGGTCACCCTTTTTGTGGAAAATTCTCATCCTGACATGGCCCACAATTTTAGACTACACTGTGTCACCACTTTCGCCGAGATAGTGGAAAAGGGACCTATCCTTGAACGTGCCCTTATTGCCAAAGGACACATCAAAATACACAGTCATGATAAAGAAAGGTCATTTGGAGATAAACCATGATTCTAGAACAAAAACAAGAATGTGGTCAACGAGGGAGTGACTGACACCAAACATGTCCAAGTGGCTAATGCATCCTAAGGGCAATAGCAGTCTATACCCAACACCATATCAATACCCCAGGGGGCACCTCGTCCCCCTCAATAGTCAAACCAAAGAAATCAGGGGAACACCAAACGTCAATATGCCCAATTGGGTGAACCCTTGAGAGTCATTTTTAATAAACTGTTATAAATCAATTACCCCATCACATACCCTGTCACCAAACCATTCGATGAGTCCAAACCCAAGCTGGCATGGTTTAAAGAAAATGAATATTGTGACTTTCATAAAATCAAGGGACACTCTTTGAATAAGTGTCAGGGTTTGAAAAATTATGTCCAAGATCTCATTGATTGAGGAGATATCAAGGTTGACCTTAGTCAACCTTCCTCGTCCAATGCTCGACTGCAAATCTATCAAAATGCCTTCCCAAACCATAGTCAAGGTCCTAGCACCTCCAATAGTAATCCCCAACACAACAGCACAAATAATGTGAATTACAAGAATGTTCCCTTCAATTATGACGGTGTTATTCATTACATTGAGCAGGTGGAACCCTGAGTATCCATGATACACGTTAAAGCCAAAGACCCTCAATGTGTTGTGACTACACGACGAGCCTGCATCACCGTCCCTGTAGCCTCTGCACCCATCCAACCCACTCCTGTAAACTCTCAATATAACATCCTTGATCACCTAAGGAAGACCCCCGCTCATATATCCATTTTGGATTTGCTTAAGTCTTCCCCAGTACATCAAGAGATCCTCAATAGAGCCTTACAAGAGACCCACGTACCGAATGACATCGACCCCACACAATTCCAAGCTTTGGTGGGACACTTGGCTTTGTATCATCACCTCCATTTCAGCCAAGATGACATGCCCAATATCGATGTCAATCACAACCGTCCCCTACATATCGAAGTCATAGTCATCCGTCATAAAATAAAAAGGGTCTTGGTAGATAATGGCTTTGCCCTCAATTTATGCACTTTGAAATTCATAAAATGGGTAGGGTATACTCAAGCGGACCTAAGCAACCAGATAATTACAATCAAAGCTTATGACAATGTAGAGAGAAATTTAGAAGGAATCATCAGTCTTCCTATCCAAGTGGGACCTGTGCTCCAATATACTACCTGTCATGTCCTTGATCTGGACTTACCGTATAATCTCCTCCTTGGCTGCCCATGGCTCCATGCTATGCAAGCCGTCCCATCCACGTACCATCAATGCCTCAAATTCCCAGTCAATGGACACGAGGTCACCATCTATGCCGACCCCTAACCATTTGAATATTGTCGAGCTTTAGAAGCATCTTTTCCCCATTTGCATTATTGTCCTAGGGTCGAAATGGGGGCATCCTAGTCGTCGTCCTCCAATCCATCATCCACTGTGATCACCACTCCATCCTCCACCACTAATCCTTCAGTCACTAGAGTCTAGATCATTAACAAAGGGTGCGGTGAGTATGAGATGCATACGGCTCTCAATGTAGCCACCATGCCACTGTCACCACATGAGTACGATCAACCTTCACATGCTACACAAAAGGAAGACAAGATCATCACCTTTAGTGGTAAAAATATTCCTACTACCACCTTCAAATCTCTGAGTGTCAAGGTCGATGCACTAGAGGAAGACATAAGTCAATGGGTCTACCGAGAAGAGCCCGAACCAGAAACTCCTCTAAAGAAATATTTTCAGGAAAAGTATCCTTGGCCAACAAAGTTCGTGGAAAATCAAAACTACCAAGGTAGAGGCCTAGGTAAAGAGGAACAAGGGCGATTACAACCCATTGATACACAACAGTTACCAAAGAAGGTAGGAATTGGGTATGACAGCAAACAGAAAAGCCTTACCACATCATCTAATACTTCTAACAGTATCACCAAGGACGAGGGCTCATTAGCAGACATACCCAAGGAGGAATCCATCATACATGTGTACGATGATGTTGATCACACTGACTTGTCGTCCATGTTCGAATGCCTATCTATTTGCACCATCAGCCTATCCCTTCGTCACCCTGAACTCATTGATTGGGACCTCACAACACCACACCTGTCAGTATGTCTGCGGACACATACGTCAACCTTATGGGATTGGGGGAGGATGAACACTCCAGTTGCAAAAATAAAAATAAGAAAAATAAAAAGAGGTCATCCAGTGAAAACCTCCCTGAGGCACTTCCTGACCTAGAAAAAGTAAAAATAAAGGACGCATCTGATGGCGAAAACCTTGAAGAGGCACCAGAAGATGGAGATGTTCATCTTCCCCTTATGGGAACTCAACTCTCTACCAGATCATCTATCCTGATCAAAGAGACGCAAGAAGTTAATTTGGGAACTGTTGAAAGTCCGAAGATCACCTATGTAGCCAAGTCACTCTCTGAACATGAGTATCTGATCTTTGTGCAGCTACTCCGAGAAGGAATCATCAACTTTGCCTGGTCATACTCAGACATGCCAAGCTTAGACCCTGCTTTAGTGGTTCATCACTTAGACATCTGCCCAGACGCCAAGCCTGTCAAGCAAAAACTCTGAAAGATGCACCCGCAAGTTGCATTGTTAGTTAAGAAGGAATTGGAGAAGTTACTGGACGTAGGTTTTATCAGACCAATTGACTACTGCGAATGGATCTCCAATATAGTTCCAATTGCCAAACCCAACGGAGACATTTGGGTCTGCACAGATTTTAGGGATCTCAACAAAGCCTGCCCAAAAGATGATTTCCCTCTCCCTAATATTAACATGTTGGTCGACTTAACAGTAGGACATGAGATGTTGTCCCTCATGGATGGCTTCTCTGGTTATAACCAGATCCGAATTGCACCTGAAGATCAACACAAAACCACCTTCACAACTCCTTGGGGCACCTTCTGTTACAATGTTATGCCCTTCGGTCTCAAAAACATATCAGAGATCCATGACGGTTATCTTCCATGATCTCATCCATATCATCATGGAAGACTATGTTGATGACTTATTAGGGAAGTCCAAAACATGAGCAGAACATCCCGCCATCCTAAAGAAGATATTTGAGCGATTAGAGCATTATAAGTTATGGCTAAACCTAAAAAAGTGTGTCTTTGGGGTCACGTCAGGGAAATTGCTGGGTTTCATAGTCTCTCGCAGAGGTATTGAAGTTGATCCTGCCAAGGTAAAGGCTATCCTGGATATGCCACCTCCACGCAATCTAAAGCAGTTAAGGAGCCTCCAGGGAAAGATGCAGTCCATCCATCAGTTCATAGCCCAGCTCGCAGATAAATGTCAGCCATTTACCCATATTTTGAAGAAACATTCCACCTTCTGATGGACTCCACAGTGTCAAATGGGTTTTGATAAAATCAAGGAATATTTAGCTCATCCACCTATTTTGATGCCGCCTATTCCGAGAAAACCCCTCCTGCTTTATATCTCTGCTACCTCGGTCGCACTGGGGGCATTATTGGCACAACACGATGAGTCACTCAAGGAAAGGGCAATCTACTACATCAGCCAAACATTAGTTGGCTATGAGTTAAATTATTCTCCTATGGAAAGAGCGTGCATCGCACTAGTATTTAGTACACAGAAACTCCGCCATTACATGCTCAGTCACCCAGTCAAGTTAATCGCTAAAATTGATCCCTTGAAGTATCTGTTATCTAAAACCACTTTGACTGGCCACATGGCTAAATGGGTCATGCTCCTCAGTGAATTTGACATAGAGTATGTAGAGCGCAAAGCCATAAAAGGACAAGTTATTGCTGATCAATTGGCCGAAGCACCATTGGCAGATGCTTACCCCTTAGACACTGAATTCCCGAATGAAAAAATCTACACAGTGACAAAAGCATCGACTTGGACATTATATTTCGATGGCTTATATACCCATAATGGATCTGGGGCAGGAATTCTATTAGTCACCCCCCAAGGTGACTACATCCCAAAATCATTCAGGATAGCATTTCCCTGTACCAACAATATGGCAGAATATGAAGCTCTTCTCACTGGCCTTAGAATCGCAAAACAGTGGCACATTACACATTTGAAAGTTTTCGGGGATTCCTTGCTGGTTATCAGATAAGTTAATGATGAATTCCTCACAAAAGATGACAAACTGTTACCCTATAAATGCATGGTGGACGATTTCAAGAAATATTTCACCTCCATACAGTTTGACCAAATCCCTCAGGTGCAGAATAAAGCAGCAGATGCCATGGCCACTATTGGTTCTTTGATTGACATGCCCAAGGATCGAACAGAGTGTGAGTTTCTTGTCGAACAACTGTTAATCCCTACATATGATGTTCCTGACACTGACATGGTGTGTGATATTGTAGGTCCTGCCTCCCTGTGGTACCAAGACATATATACTTACCTCCGTGATAATACCATACCCCCAAAACTTACACGCAACCAACGTAAATCCTTTATCCATCGTTCATCCTGATACATCATTGTTGGTGATACGCTTTATCATCGCGGGTATGATGGAATCCTCCTGAGATGTCTGAATGAGACCGAAGCCCAAACGGTACTAACAAAAGTACATGGTGGTATTTGTGGGGCTTACTCAAATGGTATGGCTCTGGCCAAAAGGATCTTACGGGCTGGATACTATTGGCCTACATTGGAACATGATGCTTGCGAATTTGTCAAAAAATGCCTTCCGTACCAACAACATGCAGATTTGATCCACGCTCTAGCACAAGATCTTCAGCCTCTCCTAGCACCATGGCCATTTTCTCAATGGGGTTTTGACTTGATTGGAAAGATTCACCCACCATCATCCGACGGCCATACATTCATCATCACCACAATTGAGTACTTCACCAAAAGGGTGGAAGCAATGCCACTCTCACAAATCACTAGTACTCAGGTTTCTAAATTTATCCTCTACCATATTCTCTACAGGTATGGTATCCCATCCACCATCATTTATGATAATGGAAAGCCATTTAAAAATCAAGCCATGAAACACCTTTGTGATACCTTCCATATTCAGCATCGTTGGTCTATGCCTTATTACCCCTAGGGTAATGGTCAGGCAGAAGCGACCAACAAAACTCTCATCCACATTCTCAAAAAGGTTGTCAATAACACTAGACGATATTGGCACCTTCACATTCATCCCGCCCTCTGGGCATACCGCACCTCCATCCGCACCCCAACAGGTGCCACCCCTTACTCTTTAGTATATGGTGTAGAAGTTGTCTTGCCAATCGAAGTTGAGATCCCCTCATTGAGAATTTCTTTGAAGAACCTCATCAACAAAGAAGATGCTCGCATTGCTCGGCTTGCACAGCTAGAGTTACTGGATGAACGCAGAATACAGGCCTATGATCACCTACAAGTATACCAGAATCATTTCAAACGTCATTACAACAAAAAGGTCCGCCCTAGGCAATTCCAGGTTGGTGAACTTGTTCTCAAGGAAAACCAACACACTCAGCAAGACCGTGACAAGACAAAAAAATTTGAGGCAAACTGGCTAGGGCCGTATATTATTAGTGCCAAATATGGATCTGGAGCCTACAGATTGACTACTCTGGGTGGAGATCCCCTTGACGAACCTGTCAATATTCTCCATCTGAAAAGGTTCTACGCTTAGGTTTGCTTGACCTACCCTATCAAAAAATTGAAAAAAACCAAAAAAAATTGAAAAATCAAAAAAATAAAAAAAGTGACCAAAAAAAATAAAATAAAAAAAATCCAAAAATAGTAAAGAGAAATAAGTTCATCCTATGGTGAAAACCACCTCTTGGTGGTGCCTTGGATAAGTATGGATGGTGAAAACCTGTCAGCAGGCATCATCCATAGAGGGCTTAATCATTATCTACTTGGCATCCTAGTTATTTTGTGTTTTCATCCGCACTTTCATCCTCACCCACATCAGCCTAGGCTGTTTGGTATTTGTTGATTGAGCGCTGGGCGACCCACCTTACCTATCCCTCATCCTGAGCATCTTTATATCCCACTTTGAGCTTATGTTTTTCATTTCCCTTTGTCGGTCGGTCCGTGTCATCGTGTAGAATCATCCATTGCATCGGTCTCCATCTAGGTTTCATCCTTCTGCGTCATTTTTTCCTCCTTTTTCTGAACTATGTTGCCCCTGCGCCTTCACGTAGGCAAGGCTGATCACTCGATCTGCCCCTGGGGCATTTTTGGATCAACCTTGTTTTGATCCTCCATCGCTTCATCTTCACTGGTCCCTTTTTCGCTTTTATCTATGGACCATATTGAACTACGTTGCCCCTGCACTTTCACGTAGGCAAGGTTGGTCATTTGATCCTCCCCCGGGGCATTGGTCTGTCGTGTCTTGTGTCCTCCATCATTGGTCACCATTGTCTTCTTTTCGCCTTATCCATGGTCTCTTCATGAACTACGAGGGCTCTGTGCTTTCATGTAGGCAAGGCTAATCTTTGATCGGCCCCCGAGCCCCTAGGTCTTTAGGTTGTGTCTTGTCTCCCTTGTGTTGTGTCATCAAGTTATGTCTTTATCTAGCTGGTCCTTAACAAACAAAACCCACTTGTACCAATGAATCTAATCAATTTCGAATATCCTATATCATATCAATTTTTTTTCTTAGCATCCATCATAGGTCTTAACAGGATACATCCTTCCTAACAGACCTCATCACTTCCATCCATCCCCTTGATCCTATGGCAATGGACATTTGAAATTGATTGCGATCTTTTGATGCTTTTGGTTTTTTTTATCATCTGAGCTCCCTATAATCACTTGTCAAGACTGCCATAATCCATCATATTATGGCGTATTTTGATTGATCCACATAGGGGCATATTTTGATTATGTCTTTTTGGTTGTCCCACATAGTACCCACCAAGATCCTAGAGGTCTTGTGTTATGTTGGGACATCCTTTCATGCTTGTGGTTATCTCAATACCAGACCCGACTAAAGTCTTTCTTTGAGAGTTTGGGGTATTGGGATAGCCTTCTTGTCTGGCGTGTCTGTCTCATGCATTAGACACTAATCTACCTCGGTCCTCTATACCTTGGTGTATCATGTATTATGCTATAGCAAAAACCAGTGCTCCAAAGATGATAAATTGAATTAGGATTGCATTTTTCATAATCATTGCATTAACACTCACCCTATGGTTTTGGTTGTGCAAATACTTTCCCTCATTCTTTGCCCTTCTTCTTAGGATACTAATAATTTTTGACAGATGCCAAATGACATCCATCTTCACAATCACCCCATACCCACCTCCCATTATCATGTCAATTCTTATTGGCACTTATGGTCGTGTGTTACCTCCTCTAAAATTACAAAAATACTATGCCATACATCCATCATCCCCTGTATTACGTGTTAGGTCCATCACCACCTGCATCATCACATGTTAGGTCCATACATACTTCGCCACCTGCATCACAAAATGTTAGACGCATAATATCACATCCTGCATATATAAAAGGTTCATACAAAATCCATCATACACATATACATACATGAAAAATCCGTCCACTAGGCATCCATATATATAAATCATCATAGATCCCATCAGTATACATAACACATCACCATACATATCAATAACATTATTAATATTCCATAAGTGCATATATCCAATCATCCACATAAACATTTCAAAAAACCAACACATAAGCATACATAAGCATAAGCATGATTATCCATATAAAATTATTTGTAGTCCAATCATCCATGTAAACATCTCATATCATGAACATAAGCACAAATAAACCAATGCATCCATCCATATAAACATATAATGCCATATACATATGCATATAATCATCCATCATAAATAGAAACATACTACATGGTGCCAATAAGAACTATCTCATATCAAAATAATATAACATGTGTCACATGTCCATCATACATATATCCATCACATGAAAAAATACAAAATTCAGAGATATAGAACATCTCTGATCTCTGTCAATAAATCCTACACACTACATCCTGCATCTGTCAAAAAACTCAGTAGCCTGTCACCTCCCAAATGAACTCCCCACATCTGATCTCTGTGGAGACTCAGGTCTTTCCCCTCTACCTGGTGAAACACCTGGTGAATCACTGTAACTACGTGTCTGTGTCCCTAATGACTGTGATGGCGTTGGCATCTGAGGTGTCTGCCTAGTATAATGAAATATCCGCTGAGACGGGTCTGGAACTGAATGATAGTATGCGACCATCCAAAATCCTGCCTCTTTCGTACTATCCTCTCTCTCTGCAGCCTAGACTCGAGCAGAATTCCGTTCAAGATGATACCTGTCTCGGTCCCTGGTGATAGCCCTCCTCTCTTGCTCCCATGCCTCCTGAGCTAACCGACTCTATGCCAGCTCTGTCTGTAGTCGATCCCTCTCTCTCTCCATAATCTGCACATCTGCTCTGGGCATCCCACCCTCACCCTTACCTGTCGGAACATGAGCCTTCGCAGCATCCCTCTCTGCCAGTAGGGTCTGCATCTACATCTCTATCTCTCTCAGCCCTCTGTGCCCGAGCCTCTGCTGCATCTCTATCTCACTGGAGAGCCTGTGCCTGTAACTCTGCTGAATCCCTCTCTCTCCGGAGAGTTGCTACCTCTGCTACCATCTCATCTCTCCCTCTCTGCAATGCCTGTATCTCCGCCTTTGCTGCCACCCTCTCACTCTGAATGCGTACTTGTACCGCATCCCTCTTTGCCTCCATAACCTGTACTTGAGTCTGTGCTGCATCCCTCTTAGCCCGCATAATTTTTGCCTACTCTACTGCCACGGCCTCCCTCTCCTGCATCATCCCCATATCTCCAAGTGCCTGTTCAAGACAATGTACCCTGTCCTGAAGCTCATCCCAGTCTCACTCAAGATCTCCTAACTGCTGACTAGTGCACCCTGCTCCCTGATCAGCTACCTGCCCTGTCCTCTCCTCTGGCTCGCCCTAGCCTGTAAAACCACAACCTCTACCTACAATCTGTCATAGTCTCATGTCATACTAGTCAACTCCCCCTGTATCCTCTGCACATCTGACTATACCCTCCCTAACTAGACAACCACGATCTCATAATCTCTCAATGATCGCCACTCTGCTCTCCTCAGCTCGGCCTCAAGAGTCCTCACTCTCCGCTCTGCCATTCATACTCTCACCTCCACCCCTCTCGCCTGTACAATGGGGTTCTCTGGTACATAAGGAACTAACGCTAGTGCATCTGCTACTGCCACATCATCCTCTGCCACATCTCTATCTACATCCATCACATCCTCCTCCCCCACCACCAATTCTACCTCATCCTCCCCACCCGCCAGCCCTACCTCATCCTCCCCACCTGCTGGCTCCTCCCTCTCCTCCTGTCGCTCCTCCTGATCCTCCACAATCTGGCGAACTCAAAATTGTCTCGCCTCTCCCTGTCTCTCAACCACGAATTGACGTTGTGGTGACCTCCTCTCATCTCTTGGTGCTGCCCTCACCCCCTCCTCCTCTCTGCTCTCCGGCTCCTGATGCCCCTCATGACCCTCTACCGATGGCTGAACCTGTAACCACCATGGCTATCCATGCCGACAGACCATAAACTATCTCCTCTCCTCCTCTACAACACCCCTCGCACCTACCACCTCCACCTCCTCCATATCATCCACCTCCAACACCTCCACCCTCTGCTCCCCCTGAGCTCTCTATGGCTGCCCCCTCTCCCACTGCCGACCCTCTCTGCCCACCCTCTACCCCTGGGCTCTCTGTGGCTACCCCCTCTCCTGCTGCTGACCCTTTCTGTCCACCCTCTGCTCCTGGGCTCTCTGTGGCTGCCCACTTTCCCACCGTCGACCCTCTCTCTAGTCTTGTCTCTAATGTTTCCTCCTCCTCCCAGCTCTGCCTACCGGCTCTCTCTCATCCCTCTCGGGCTCCTCCTGTCCCCCCTCGCCTCCCAATGCCACACCCTCTCACCCCTGCTGATCTACTGGTCTGACACCCGCTACCCTCAACATAGAATGAACAGGCGTAATCCTCTCCCACAACCTGTTCTGGAACCACCTCCGATATCACTCAGTCACTACTAGTACCTGCTCTCCTCTTGTCCTCCTTGGATAAGCCTTCTGTCATGCTGCCATCCATGATGCCCTGGCCATCGCTGGTGATATGCGGCCTCCCCATGGCAGTTCTCTACTATACCGCCGATATAGGATAGGTGCCATCAGGATATCCTGTATCCTCCCAAACTGTCTCAGTACTCTATCCGGTCAATGCAACTCTACTATGTGTGGTAGAGTACCAATGATAAACCATCAGCTCAGAAAATACCCCTCATGCCTCTCTGTATCCGACCATCCCCTGAACTGACACACCCTATATGGCCACCACTCTATCTCCCCCAAACGCAGATCACCAAATGCTCTCCTCCACCCCTCCATATCCCCCTGCATCTTATAGCAGAAAATCCACCCTCTCCTCCCCATACTCCCAAGCCACGCGCTCACGATCATTCGCTATCCCCTCCCTCACCACTACCGGTCTAGTCACGACAATATGCTCCCATGCCCAAATCTATAATAATGTCACATGTGTCACACTCGAGATCTCCCGATAGCATATCTTGTGCATTTCTTTGTACAGCTGCGCCAATACATAGGAACCCCACGAAAATGGTCCCCCCCGCCACTCAATAATGTGGCGGATCACCTCCATATACCGTAGGCTACATGTCCGTCCGCTCCGATCTGGTAGCAGTATCCCACTAATCAATCCACACAAGAATAATGGCAAAGCTGACACCCCTATAGTCAAACACTCATCCAAATCCAACTACCCCTTTACTAAGGGTAGCCTCACATGACCAAACAAAACTCTCAAAGTCTCGTCTAATGCTGCCCCTGTAGACACCACCTTGCTCACTAATCGGCCGATAATCGGTAGTCTCAAAATACGCCACACGTCCTCCAATGTCATGATCATCTCTCCTGTAGGAAGATGGAATGTCGATGTCTCTGAGCTCCATCTCTCTATCAAAGCTGTCAGCATCGCCAGATGAGCTCTAACCACTGGAAACTGCACACAATGCCCCAACCCTGCGTGATCCAATGTCGCCTGGTCCTCCCTGTTCATCGCAGCTCTCGTCACTGCCATCACCTCCGACCGCCACTTGTGCACTCGTAATTGCTCAAAGCTCTGCATACATGCGCATTTTACTATTAGTCCCTTTTGTCGTTCCTCTTATTTTTTACATTTTTTTTCCTCCCTTCGTCTGCCCCCTGTCTCCCCACTGGGTTAGTCTGCCTCCCCACTCTACGGCTATGCTTGGCTGTAGCGGGGCGGATTTTCCCTGCCGTAGAAGGGCGGCTCCGCCCCGTAGAGGGGCGGCTCCGCCCCTGCAGGGTGGCGGAACCGCCCCCGCAGAGGGGCGGGACTACCCCGCGTTGGGGCGGACGCACCCCGCGCAGGGCGGCGGGACCGCCCTGCGCAGGGGAGCGGCTCCGCCTCGCCCATGGCGGCGGGACCGCCCCCGTAGGGCAGCGGAATCACCCCCGTAGGGGAGCGGCTCCGCCCCTGTGGCAGGGCGGGACCGCCCCACCCAGGGTGGCGGAACCGTCCCCACAGGGGAGCAGCTCCGCCCCCGTGGCGGGGTGGGACCGCCCCGTGCAGCAGCGGGACCGCCCCTGCAGAGAGGCGGCTCCGCCCTGGCCTAGTTTGGTCCCCCCTTGCACTTTCTCCTCAATTTGGCCTTTTTAAACAAAAATAAATTTGAACCCATTTTGCTAATTTTCATCCCCGACAAAACCCGCATTTTCAAATTTGAATTTTTATGTAAAAAATGCGTAAATCACATATGAGGGTTTTTATTGCTACTGACATGCTGTCCGCCTGCACCCCCATTGTACATTACCCGTACTTCGTCTGCCCGGTGCACGATCGCAGTGTCATTATCTGTCGGCATCATCTCTCCTCATTGGTTTTCACTCCTCTCCTCTCTTTCTCTCAACTGCTACAGTGAAAATAACTAAGGTAATTTTTCAAATTACCTTTTTAACCCCCTTCCTCCAAAAGGTATTTTTTACTTTTTATTTAACTTTTTATTCCTCCAACTAATCCCAAACTTTCCGAGGCTGCCATTTGCAAACTGTGTGTCAGATCACCTCCATTCAAAAACCAAAATTACTTAGTTTTCCGAGCTCTATCCAACGGTGTCATTCTTTCCTTCTTATCGAGACATCATATGGGGACCCCTTTTTCCTTCCCCAACCGCCCTCTCGAGGGGGCATACCCTCTTACCATTCCTCCATTCCTTCAACTCGGTCATTGGGACATCATTAACCTTTTCACGCCAGGGGCATCACCATCTTTCACCTCTTGCCTCATTAGCATTTTATTTTTCTTCGAAACACTGTTATCCTAACAATATTTCGAAGAGGGGCAAAATGTAGACATCTAAATTTAGTCACTTCCATATGATTAAATTTACTGCCTTCCTTCTATCATGATAATATTAATTTATTAAATTAATATTACACCTTTTGTCTCATATCGGTAAAGTATTTAATTTAATAATTAATACTTTGTTTTTCACCTTATTCCTCTCTAAATTAAATAAATACGCTAATTTATTTAATTTAGTCATTTTTCCCTTTTGATTTAAAATTAATTTAAAATTCCTCACTTTCTCTCTCCTTGTCACATCCTCCATAACCTTGCCCTAATCTGAATTAATTTAATTAATTCATGATTATGATGTGCATCCTCTTAATCAGAGATTAATGTCACATCCTCCTACATTTGCCACTTGCCTCTAATCTTTCGTTTATTAGCCTAATCCAATGTTTGCACAACCTTAACCAAGGTCATTAGCTAAATTTAACACCACTTTTTGGTCAATTCTTCTATTTTTCTTTTTTGGATATTGACCCCCTTTCCCATGTGAATTTTTAATTCATATTTATTTATCCTAGGTTCGTCTCCTTTATATGTGAATTTTTAATTTAATTCACATTCCATTCTTCCAAGTCTTCTAGAACCTTGGACTTGTCACAATTTCCACATGTGACCAAGTACCACCTTTTTGGAACCCATCTTTTACCCTTTAGATCATCCTAGGAATGTGAATTTTTAATTCACATTTATATCCCCAACCACCTTTCCTTTTTCCATGTAGATTTTTGAGGAATTCCAAAATTCCTCAAATGTCCCTTTCATTCCCACTTGGGGACAAAAAATCCCTTTTTGTGGAAATCTTCTCACTCCCCAAGGTGCATGTCCTTTTTCCACCTCATGTACCTTCTTGACAACTCAACTCCATCTCATATCCCCTTGGCCACTTCACCCTCCACATGTCAAAATGTGAGGACTTGTGGGTTCTCAACCCACCATAGCCCTTCATCTTGACCTTGTTGGATCAATCTTGACCATTGAATTCTCTAGAGAATTCAAATTCCCCTATAAATACCCCCTCTTCAAGGGCATTTGGAACACTTTACATTTTCATAACTACATGCTGCCAATTTGAATCCTCAATCCTTTGCCATCATTTAGCCATCTTTTTTAATCATTTGCACATCCAATCTTGCATTTAGTCACTCAAGCAATCATCTAAGGAGCACACAATCAATTCCAAGCAAGGGCCAATCAAAGAGATACCAACAGCAAGGGAGGTAAAATTGTTTGTATTTCATTTTATTTCATTTTCCTTTTCGTTGTGTCACTCTTTTGGCTAATCTTGAGGTGTCCTTGGTATTTTTTCATTCACATTTCTTTGTTATTTTGCACATTTAGAGTGGGATAGATATCAAGGTATACAGGAAGATTAGGGAATTGGTAAAGAACTTCAATAATTGGGGTAACACATTGTTACCTAATATAACTGATGAGTAGGGGGAAATCAAAACACTCCAACAATGGTAGGATCAAGCAAGTAAAGTCATCAATAATCAAATTAAAATAATTTGTGATGACTTAGATTGTGATTTGTTGGTAAATTGTATGTATAAGATTATTGGTACCAACTCATTTTTGGAATCTTTTGAAAGAGATGCTAATCAGTTAGTGGTAAAGTATTTTCCTTATAATACAAAGGTAAAAGAGGTGATTTATTTTGACTGGCCAATTGAGGAAGAATACCAGAGGTGGGTGGCTAAGTATTTGAATGATGATGAGTAAAAAGAGTGGGCTGCCGACATGTGGCAAATCAGATATTGCGATTACAGTGTTTCTAGTTTTGTATGGATGACTTTCTTGGCATGGGTTTCACGCGGTTTTTTGTTATTGCATCAACCTTCCTTTGGCAACATGATGAACGAGAATATGCTCTAGGATGATTGCTATTGTAATGATTTTTAAACAAGAATATTTTTCAAGGTGGTGGCTATTGTAACAAATTTTGGAATATCACTAGGTACTCCAATTGACTGGTGACATGTGTACTTTCTGGTCCGATGCTTGTTTTCTCCTTCATTTTCTATAAGAAGGATTTCAAGGCTAGAAGTACGGGTTAGCAAGTTAGATAATTTATGTCTAGTCTAGGTGAAGTTGTAGAGTGAATTGTAAAGTCTGATGGTTTTAGAGAAATGCAATTTAGGTTTTGAATCATTATGTAACAGGTTTTGAGTTCATAGAGATTTAATGTTGTATAACAATACTAGCATTTGAGTTGAAATGAAAATTTGAGCTCATGTCTCTCCATTGTACATGCATATCTAAACTTTAAATGAAATAACTAAGGGTTGTTTTATCCATCTCACTATTGTGGTGTGTATGATTCTATTTTAGCTTTGATTCAAGGAATTAATCAAAATGCTTGAATGGGATTATAGGCAGATATGTGCTATATAAGGATTTGATAAGTAGTCCTGAGTTAGAATGCACACTGTTGAAATTGTAATGCAATATTGTTAGGGATCTTATATGTGATGTATTAAATCTGTTATAAACATCTAGATGCTTATGAATTTGACTCTTGCAATGGATATATGGAAATGATCTAAGTTGTAATTATTCGTGTAGTTTAGTATTTGTTTGTCTTTGCCTAGAGCTTGCTACAAATTGCAAATCATTGACTATCTTATACAATGGATTGTGTTTAGTTATCTCACCTCAGGATAGTTGATATTGTCTATGAATAGCCAATTCTAGTTGATATTATC
>VDFB02281492.1:392625616-392724607 GCA_007258455.2 Sequoia sempervirens
AAGGTCTCATCCTAGGGAACATTGTACCTAATGTTTTTAAGAGAGGACAAGGAAATATCACACTCTCAGAGGAAATCAAACCTGATGACACCACCAAGAGGAAAAATACATCACATAAAGAAAGAAAATCACATCAAGGAACACTTAAATAAATACAAGTGAAATCATGCCAATGTATACCCCCACTTTAAATAAATTGCTAACACCATGCTATGAGCAATTACTTTAAAGTATCCAAAACATGAAAAAGAAAAAGGAAAACAGGGGTTTCCCCCCAGAAACACATAAGGGATCTATGGATTTGGGGTCAGTATCTGTCTTTGCTGCAATGTTATTAGAGAGCTCGAAACTATCATCTTTCCCCAAATACACATAGAACTGGAAGGATGACACAAAGGAGTGAAAAAAAAAATGAAAAACCTTTTGAGTCAACATGGAAGATACATAGGGTGTCTCAATTCCTTGCATCATCCCTAAAAGGAAAACACAAGACAAAAATTAAAATGAATAGAAAAGATAATGAAAAATCTTTTGGGTCAACATGGAAGAGACACAGGGTGTCTTGATGCCTTGTGTCATCCCCAAAAGGAAAACACAAGATAAAAATACAAATGAAAAGTAAAGATCAATGAAAAAGCTTACAACATATAGAATAATGAAGGTACAAATAGAGGAATGCACATAGAGAGAGGAAACATCAAACATAGCATCATGGGGAAGCACATTACACACATGTGATCAAAAACAAAAAGGAAAGAAAAAAATAAACAAAGAAAAGATAAAAGACTAGTAAAGAACATTGGAGTCAACCATCCAATAGGTCATTTGCATTCTAGTCTTGTTTAGTATATGTGGAATGCATATCACTAGTGAGAGGGACAACAAGTGTTGTACTAGGAGAATCACCAGGTTTAACACATGGCGTATCACCTGATTTAGGAGGATCATCACAGTTGTTATTGTTTAAGCTCATGGAAGATGAAAATAACAAATTCAACTCATTATGCACTTGCTCATCAATTTTAGCTATTTCTTCATCATCATCTAAGTTAACCACAACAAATGATAATATCCATGGAAGGTGCTGGTCTTTGTTGTGTTGGAGACGTAGGATCTGTTTGTTCTAGTAAGGGAGGAGGCTCATCGTTTATTGCTTCTATCAAGTTTGTATTTTTATTTTCAATGTTTTTCTCTTCATTCATTTTTTGAGCAATATCATGATGTCTACGCCTACACTCTCTAGCATTTCTATTCCTTTTATTACTATTTTCAAGTTGTGTTTGTGTACGAGCAGTTTTGTCAATCATAGGTTCCTTTTCTTCTTGTGTGGGAAGAACAGAAGAAACTATGGAAGGTTGTTCAACCACTTTCTCTTTGTCTTTATAAATTTTCTTAGGAGGTGGATTAGGACTTGTTTGGTTTTCTCTTGGCCTTTTATAGGAAATAGGCAAAGGATTTTTATGGATGGGTCTTGGTTTTTTGGAAGGGTTCTAAGTTCACTATTGTTTTCTTCAAGGGATAGAGGTTCAATCATGGGTGGAGAAAAATTCTCAAGTGATAATCTAGCTATGCATTTTTCTTTGAAATTTTGGTAAGATAGGAAAAGGAAGTCTTCACAGGGTCTTATAGGTTCCATGGGCTCAGGCCAAAAATAATCTAAAGAAAATTTTCCATGAGAAGATGAAGGTCTAAAGCCACTATGGTTCACAGTGAATATTTCATTGCTAACTGGAAGATTTAAGCATTTATGGAAAATGGATGGGAACACATTCATGGAGTGAAGCCATTTGTATCCTAACTCACATGAAACTGGTTCAAATTAGATATGATAACGAATGATACATTTAATTTCTTTCATCCTACTTTTGAAGGGAGTGTGATGGAGCCCATCATAGCACGAGCAAAACCATCATGTGTTTTAATCCATGATTTTGGTTTATCATATCTATCTTGAGTAAGTTCATGCACATATAAGAGTTCTTCAGTGATCACATTCTCTCCACAAATGAGATCAATTAAAATCCCAGGAGTGGGCCTGTTATTGATTCTTCCGACTATGTAAAGCAGACCATCAGGTGTATGTTTGATTGTTTCATTTGAAGAGAAAGTAATGTTAGTGGGCATTATGGTTTGTTTTTTACAAGGCTCAATTTCAATCACTCCTCTCATTGTATTAATAGGACTTTGGTCATTAGTATCCATAGGAATATGTTCATCATCATCCAGGGAATTTGTTCATCATTGCTCATATTCTCATCATCTGTGTCAACGTTCATCACATCGAGCTTAGTTTCACTAGCCTTAACAAATGAAATATTATGGTTGGGCATTGGATTGGTAAATATTTCCAAGGTTTGGTTGGGAGGAGCTACAAAATTATTACCTTTGTCATTCACACCTTCAATTCGGATATGATTAGAATCAATGAGGTCTTGCACAATATGTTTAAGATGCTTGCAATGTTCCGTATCATGTACTTTTTGTTGGTGATAAGAACAATGGGAATTGTGTTTGAAGCTCAGAGGTAATGACTTGCTATGGTCAAGGGGTTGAATGAGAGGTAAGGTAAGCATGTTTTTGTTTAATAATTGCGTCATAATGTTGTGAAGTGTGTCAGGTAAGGGTGTAAATTATCTTTGTGGGTCCCCAAAGATATAAGGATTACTCTTCTTTATAGCATCTACTTGGGTATCAATTGGTTGGGTAGGTTGAGAGGTGGAACTTAGTTTAAGGAAACTTTTATTTTGTCTTCTAAAAGGCTGGTAGGTGTTTGGGTTTGAGGATTTAGACTTTTTAGGATGGGTAGAGGTGGTTTTTGATTCACTACTACCTACAAAATTTTGATAATCTCAAAGGGAAATGCATAAATGCATGAAGGAAGGTAATTTCATCATGGTGAGTTTTTCACTTATCTTACTTTGTAAATTTTCTATGAACATCTTTTGAAGGTGGGAATCAGGAATCTTCACATTGATTTGGGAATAAAGTGACTGGTAACATGAAATAAAGTCAGTGAATTTTTCACCCTCATTTTTCTTACATCTCATCAAATCAGCTAATGTCATTTTGGGAACCATATGCACTTGTAAATGGTTAATAAAGGATTCAAAAAGTTCATTGAATGAACGAATTGAGTTATTTGGTAATGTAGAAAACCAGTCCAAGGCAATGTCTTTCAAGGATCGGGGAAATATTTTAGCCAAAAGCTTTTCTTCAAGGATAAAGTCACTACACAAAGCAACAAAGGCATTAACATGATTAGCAGGATCTCCCTTTCCTCCATATTTCTCAAATCTAGGGATCTCTATACCTTGTGGTACTGTAGTTCTCAATATCTTCAAGGATAGTGGGTTACTTTTGACATAGTATGAAGGTGGACCATTTTTATTTTTATTTATGGTGGAAACTTGATGTTGAATGGATGAAAGGATTTATAAAAGGTGGTTAATTATAGGATCATTGCTTGTGGTTTGCGAAGGAGGTGAATATCGTGGTGGTGTGTATGTGTTGGAAGGATTAGTGAATGGATTAGTTATGGGAGGAGATATAATATTACATAGGTATAAGGAGCACTAGTGGAAATGTTCGAGGTAGGAAGGATATTGCTAGTTGGTTGCATCATTGTGGTTACTTGAGGATTGGTATATGTAGGAATGAATGTTATGGATGAAGGGGGGGAATTTGATTTCCTCCTTGTATTGGCACATTGTTTGAAGCTTGAGTACCATTAGTGGTGGAAGGAAGATGTTTTCCAAAGATGTGAGCTATGTTACACACGACTTCCAGTCCTTCATCACTTTCCATCATGCGGTGAATACTATCTATGGCAGGTATAACAGTATTGGAAATGTTTTCAGTACTCACATTGTCTTATAAATGAGCTACGCCTTCATGCATTTTTATTATGTGTTTTTGAGGGATATGTTCAACCATTTTTTGAACACATGGAATAACACTTGTAGGTAAGATAGATATAGAAAAAGAGGTATCAAAGGTATGGTCCATACCTAGTGAACTAATACCAACACCAGAAGTAAGAGAGCTTGATAACCCAAGATCCACAAAGAGTGTTTTATTATACATGAGTCTCACACTTCGTCTAACCATAGTATTAGCAGTAGGACACCAAGTACTACAACTCATACAAGGGATAAACCAAAGAAAGTGCAATGAACACAATCTCCTATGCTTTCAATTAGACTTGAAATGAAAGGAATTGGGACAACAACAATTCTGCAAATTGTAATAGAAAACTGAAGGTAGCCAACATAAGCACAAACAAGAATTTTTAAACCCTAAAATTTGGAAAGTCAAAGTCAATAGGGACTAAGATGCCAGTAAGGGCGTCTTTGTCCTACTAGTGTGATTTTGAGATTCCATAGACTAAAATAGACAACAAACAATAGAGAGAGGATTTTGAGCCAAAAACCCTGAGAGGGACTAAGACGCCAGGAAGGGAATTTTAGTCCTAGCACAGGTTTTTCTCAAAAAAATAGCCAATTCTAGATTATTTATAGTGTTCTCAGGTTTCCAATTCAAGGTGCTGATGTTTAGAAATAGAAAACTATGCCAATGAATGCAGGGAAAAGTAACTAGTAACAAGCATTTGAATGCAATTTTTTTCAATTTTGAATGCAATAAGAAGGTTTTCAAATGCAATTAGGATTATGAACAATGCACTTTTCAATTTTTCAATGAAATGAAATGATGTAAGAAAGCAAAAATGCAACCTATATGCACTTTCACTAATGTAAATATGAGAAACCCTAGATGCAATTTCACTAAATATGAGAAACCCTAGGTGCAATTTCACTAATGTGAGATGCAATGCAAGAATGAATTCAACCTAGATCTAGAACTTTAATGAACTCCAAATTAGAAAATGAATGCTCAAAAAGGGTCGGGTTCACGAAAATGATTAGGGGAAAAATGGTGTGGCATATCACTTTTCTCCAACAACCATTCAATACTATCCTAGGAGCCCTAATTGGATTAACTATCAACCTCACAAGGCGATTCAATTCTCAATGAGGACCTAGGAAGGGGTTCTTTAAGATTTTAGGGGTTCACCACCAGGTGAATGATTGGAAAAGACAAATAAGCATTCAACTTACAAAACCTAGTAATGCAAGCTAAATGAAGGATGCAAATGTTGAAATTATGCAACAAGTTAGGAGATGTGTACCTGGGAAGTCTAGAAATGCAATGAGGATTCCAAAAATGTAAAGAAGTTGTCAAAATATGCTATGGAGGACAAAGACACCCTTACTGTTGTCTTAGTCCTACTATTTTTTGGGATAGATGCAAAATCTTCGGATGTCAGAACTGGATTTGGAAGAATTTCTAAAAAATATCTTCAGGAGGACTAAGATGTTGTAGGTGTCGACTTAGTCTCATCTAGAATTTTGGGAATCTATGAATGTGGTCCTGAGGCTTGATGTCTACTCTTTCTTTGATCTCAAGTTCTGAAACTTCCAGATTTGACCTGTAGGTGAGTTTTCGTGAAGATGACAACTTTACAATGCAACTTTGCAACTTTGCACTTCAAATGATCTTCAAGTCTTCAACCTAAATCTGCAATCACAAACATGCAAGAGGGGAATAACTTGTTGGTTGTTAGTGAATGGGGGTTTTCCTTGGTCAAACCCCTTGTTGGTAACTAAACCTTGAAATGAAATGAAATAGAATGAATGAATGATGAATGAACAACATGCAATACTACAACCCACCAAACCCTTGTTATAAAGTATGAAAACTTGTGTGAAATGGCTAGCTTGGATATGGATCTTGAATAAAAGAAAGGCTTGATAGATATGGACTTGAGTTGCTTGCTTGAATCAAAACCCTACATCAAAAATGTTAGCACAACACACATGATGCAAGAAGATATTTTATATGATGCTTGAATCTTGATGATGACTCCATTTATGCTTGATGAATTGCTCTTGGATGCTCTATGATGCTCTCATGAAATTGCTAGAATGCTTGGATATTTTAGTTAGGTGAAAATGAAAGAAGGAACCTTGTATTTATAATTATCTATGCTTAATATCCCAAAATTACACCAAACCAAGCCAACATATGAATTCATTAATTAAAGGAGGCTAAATCCTACCAGAATTTGAAATTAAATCTCGAAAATACCTCAAGGGGGACTAAGATACCCTAGGTGGTGTCTTAGTCCCGAGACATGAAACTTAGGGCACAAACTCCAAAAAGGGACCTATTTATGTGCTCTCAAAATCAGGGTCCTAAGACCTTTGGGGACAAAGACACCCTAGCTGGCATCTTATTCCTGATGCAAAAATCAGGGACACTAAGAAAAAATCATTAAGTTATCATTTTTCCTTTGATGTTTGTCGAGATTAGGTAGAAAATGATATAATTCATATGGCTTATGGATGCAAAATAGGACCAATTAAGACATAAACAAGGATAAAGAAAGCAAGGTAGGCCCAAACAAGTGTGAAAATGTAAGCGTATGCATTTTTCTACACTATAGGATAATATACTTGTTGTGCATGTTTTGCACACACGCCTCGCTAAAGGCAGGGACCCCCTCTTTTCACTCCTGACTGGTCTTTCTCACTCTTGTGCTGGTTGTTTTTCCCTCATCTCACTTTACGCACCCCTATTTGAAGCCCAAGTCAGCCATGCATCTTAAAATGATTAATTTCATAGTGGACCAATTTACTTGGCTTGGTTTCACCAAGTAATTTTCCTTCACGAGCTAGCCCCTGCGGGCTTCCATTTGCTTTTTCCTAGCATCCATTAACCTCCGTGGACCCTCGTTTGTGGGTCTCCCTTTTTTGTTCACCTGTAGCTCAGTCCCAACATTCGCTTGACACATGGACCTTGTGCCTGTGTTTGCCATCAATTCCATCACACTCCGCGAACCTACTCTAGTGGGTTGTGTTGGGCGGGACTTCGTTCCCATTTCACTATTTTCGTAGCGGACGATCTTTGACATCCACCCACGTGATGGGCTCCATAGTTTGTCCTTCCATCTTTGCTGCAACTGTAAAACCAACTAACCCTACTACTTCAAAATTCCTAAGTCCAAGCCTTTGCAGGTCTTCACAAGCGATTTCCCCCCACCCGACCTCCATTGCCTAATGACTAAGCTATATTAAGTCCATGCTCAATGGTGGGCCCACCCTCACAGACCACTATTTATGGGAGGATTAAAATGAGGGGTTCACCACCTCCCTACCATGTGGGCCCATGACCCATGTGTGTCGTTTCCTTACCATGGGTCGCGGCTAGTCTTTCGCCATTTCCCCATTGGAATTCTTTGATCACCTGCCCGTTGGTTGCCATCTGTAAACATAGCTCTGCATATCCTTCTCGTAGTGGCTATCTGTGCGGGACCTATGGTGTGGTAGTCTATTCGTCTCTCACCATTTCTCGGTGGCATTTTTCAAATGACTTCTCGTGGGCTACCACCTATGTGGAGGCATTCTCATGGAGGTCTGCCCAACACATGAAGTTTTCTTCACGACTTTCATTGGGTGATTTCTCGGCTATCGCTGCCCGTACGGTTAACATACATGAGGAGCCCGCGCCACATTGGGCTATTTCGACATCACCTCATGCTTTGTCCCCACAAATGGTGTCATCACTCTGGCCTCCCACTCTCTTACACCCGTGGCATCAAACAACAATCTCACGTGTGGGTTCTACATTCACAGAGGTTGGCTACCCCGTCGCCGTTTTCACGGTGACCATTTCTTGGCGTCTTCCTGGGCCCCCTCACCTATAGACACCACTCTTATGAGTTCTGACGTTACCAATGCCGTCTACTATCCTCTTCCCATTTGCTTGTGCCATCCCTCTAAGCATCATCATTCAGATAGCATTCTCACCACATCAGTCTGCACGTTTGCTTCTATATGTCCAACATAATCCTCTTCCACATAAACTGTGACATCCCTAAACACCAACTTTGAATGTTTTTTAGTTGATTCTTGCATACAACGATTCTAGACCACTCTCTGTTGGACATGTTTTCTAAGGAAAACCACGAGCATGAACCACTGAAATTATGACATGATCATACACATTATTTAAAATTATGGTTTCATGAAGAACATGGGAGGTGTCTTATCAATCATCGGCAAAATGTACATGGCTCATGAGACACGAGTGTTATTCATCGAATCTTAGGGAGTGGCTACAAAGGTGAGTATATTTGAATTCATAAAGATCTCTAACATGGGCATGGGATGAGTAATAGTGAGGACTTCCAAAGTGATATGTTTCAGTGAGCTATTCCTTTATGGGTGTCGTGGGTGTAGGATCAAGGAGGTGACTATCTGTTGTCACAAATATGTAAACATTTGATTATTTTTGGGAACGTAGGAAATTATTGGAGAGGAGATGTTACAATCAAACACCTCATGAAGGCTAGCCTATGGGAGTTCCCACATGGAGGGCCGTGTTCTTAGTGATGCCAATTGTAACGTCTACTCCCTTGCGTCTCCCCGCACATTTCCGTCTGCCTTGCTAATGGCAGCACCTATAAATTCTTTCCCCGCGTCAGTGATTCCTGTGGGTTCTAACTGCGGGTTGGTTGTCGACAATGGCTATTGTCAAACAGTTTTTTTTGTGGCCGAAACCCACACCTTTTCATCCACTAGCTTCTGCTTATGTAGAGCCCACATTTTCCATGGGTATTTGTTTTAAAAGTTCCCTCCATGAGCTATAGGTTAATGATGGTCTTCGTGTGGGTGTAGTAGATTGAAATATCGATTTCACTATGATTCAACTGATATTTGTTTATGCTTCACATCGATGATATAGTGCCTTTATGTTGGGAAAAATTATAGTTTACTAACGACATCACTGTGTGGAGTTTAGAGACTTTGTTCCTTTGGTGACTCCTTTAAATGATCTCAACTAGTTCTGTGTCGAGCTCGATGAACTAGTGCCACTATGTATTGACACAGTTGGGATAAAACATCACGATGAAGATTTAAGGAAATAGACCCATCAAGCATAAACAAGGGGGGCTCGATGGATGACAATAGGTTTCCCTCGGGGCATCAAGAGTATGCAGCCTCGTCAGGCTAGTGGGTAGTGGAGCTTGTAGATGAAAGAATGTCTTTGTAGTAAGAAGTCGACCTCGTATGGTTCATCTGAATATTTAATCTCCATGGAAGGATCAACCCACACCTTTACTATGAAGCTCAGAGGAATATCGACTCGTATTGCCTGAGCGAAGGCCTTCTATTTGCTTAATCCATTCTCAGGTTGTTCAATTACTATCATCAAATGATACCCTTTCTGTAATTGAGTCTGACAGTACATCGGTGAGCCATGGTCCCATTTTGATTGTAAAACGATAGTGCCCAAGGAATCCAAGCGTTTAGGCCAAAACTAATACAGTGTGAATCTCAGGGATCGGGTGATGAGGCTATCTACTGTGGCTCCCTTGAGAAATGCAAGTGGCTAGCTAGGTGTGCCTTGCTCATTCAAAATGTGGTATGAAGGAACATAACAAGGTGGAGGGGATCAAGTTCAAATAACTTCATGAGCCAAGTTACCCAACACGGGTAAGAAAGTAATTGTTCACACAAAGGGACCACATTTAAGGGCTTCAGAATGAAAGATTTTGCGACCACTCTAAGCTAAGAAAACAAATAAGAGGATGATTCATGAAATGTAGATGAAATCACTAAATGATGGATGCTGTTGCATGGTAGTTGAGGGAAGTTGAATATGGGGAGCTTGGTCTTGGGAAGCAATGATAACTGCACAAGGGGAGACCAAATTGAGTAAGAACATAAAGGCCTTTGTCTTGCAGAACCTTTTATGTGAGGGGCTATCTGCATTTCACCGTTTTAAATGACATCTTCCCCACGGCCGCCCACCACCAATTCTCTGACATCCATGATTAGTGTAGAGTCCGCACTCTCATTCATCGTCGAGAAACTTCACGTGGACTTCTGACCAAGTGATGCCGTCTCATCAATGACTTTCCTCACTGACGATCTGCCTATCATCACTCGCATTCTCCCATTGACATTCTTCATGGTGGGACCCGTGCCCTTCTCAGTTGTCTCATACACCTGCAACATGTTAATGACGTCACCCCATGCTCTCATTGGTTGGCAGGTGATTTAGTGCGGAACTCTGCTAGGCTAGCATCTTCCCCATCGACTAGCCAATGTGGCCTGCTCGAGTCGAGCTATTCAGTAGCAACTTTCAAAAGGGAAGGAGGCATGGAATGATTAAGTAACGAGCATGAGTGCACAACCTAATCAAAACGTGATGAGAAGGAAAATCTAATATGACCTTTTCAAAGGTTAGATCCCAGACATGCAAAAAGTAATAATAAGAATACATTGTGTAAGGGTTGGGTGCGTGTATAGTGAATCGGGGCGACGCTAACCTTTTGTTATTTTTAAAATCTTCTAAACTACAACGTCCTCCTTCACAGGTGACACAGTTCTGGCATACTCCATTTTAACCTACCTGGAATGGTTCATACGAAGTGGATCTTTGCCACATGCAGTCCACTGTCTTCATTATTGTTTGGGTGATTCCCTCTAAGTCACTACTCTTGGGATCCATATCATAGCAAACATGGAGCTTCTCTTCCCATCACCCCTCGAAAAAATTCAATTTAACGAAGGGAAAAGTGAAAAGAGAGGCCTCATTCAAAACTCTGGCACTCTCATTTTCATGTCGTAAACAAGGGATGATTTCATGCTTTGATGGCAACCCATGAAGCTATATATGATGGCCTAATAGTGTTAAGGGCTTACCGGGGCATAAAATCCCATATGTGAGCAATACATACAATAGACCCTCATTGGAGTGGAACGAACCATAAATGTTTGCAGATTGAGGATCAAGATTTGGGGCAGAAGCTGGGCCCCTAAAAAAGGGAACAAGACTACTATCAATCCTACTAAAATCACCATGGGCGAGTAAGACGATAGGAACCAAGGATCCCTGGTGCCCTTTCTCTATAGGTGGTGTTGAAGATTGAGCAACATTCAAAAGGTGAATTATTGAAGGGGGGCTTGGCATGGGTGTTTGGCTCAATACTAAGATACATACATGCACTAGAGTGGGGTGCGTGCGGGAAGGAAATGATGGTAATCTTGTGGTTGGGGACACTGAGTAGGGTCATGATCACATTGTTATCTGGGATACCCAATCTATTCATGATATGGTAATTCAGAGCATAGTTTAAATGAATTACAAAGGGGGGAGATTAAAAGAATTTATTGAAACATCATTAATGATTATAACAATTTGTGTTTTGAATAGCCTAATCAGCTCTACCTTTTGTGTAGGATAATTAATTAAGTATTATCAAGGTAACTGATGTGTGAGCATTTGTCCTCAAGGACCTATCAAGTAGATGATGGCGAAGGATATTATTGCAAATAAAAGTCCGAAGATACCAAGATGGAGAATCTACTTGCTTGTGAATGTAAGACAATGGAAGACTGACTCCCATGAGAATGAGCACTCAAACAACCTATTTCAAAAGGGGCCAGAACCGAGAAAACAAAGGGTTGTTCACCAAAATTGTAGACGGAAAGGAGCTATTATGTTTCCTATCAATTGATCACGATTCCTTGAAGGCTGTCTTACGAGATCAGGAAACGGCTAATTCATCCTAAAAATGGTGCCAATCTACAGAGCAAGTGCACTTGATTGATTGTAGGAATATTGTAAATCATCAGACGAAAGACAGTCTTTCAGGCAGATTTTGCTACAACAAAGAGCAATCAACTAAAAGAAAAAAGTGTTAAAGCACCTGGGCACTACAAGACAAAATAGGAATGAGGACAAAAGATGTATTTTAAATTATTGAATATTGCAGGGTACCTGAAGCCCTAATGTAATAAAATTTGAGCCACACAATGCAAATCAATCCTAGCCATTCATTTGGTCTTTTGAAAACTATAAATAGGGGTCTCCCCCTCATTTGTAAATGGATGTAAAAACATTCTACAGCAATAGAAAGCAACATTGCATGATCTATGGGTGTTCCTTTTGAGTTTTCTCATTATGTGTGCATGGTTTTACTTCCCTATTAGTTTTAGTTGTTAGTTGTTTGAGTGGAAGTGATGATGGTGTTTGCTGTTATGCTATCTAATGAACTTTCAACCCATACTTTTAGAATTTTTTGATGACAAACTGCTATGTAAAGTTAGCTTGGGCTTCTTTATTTCAATGTTGCAACTTAGTTCAATTGCATGTTCATGATGTGCATGTGCAATCTAAAAATATGTAGTCCTTAGATGATTGCATTGGTTCTGTGTAACTGTAGGATCCTTTTGGCCAAGCAAAACCTAGTTTAGGGAGTTTGTCTACTGTAGCAGTCTCCATGATCACTATTCATTCATAGTCTTAGATCTAGGAACTTCCTCTCTTTCCTGCACTTTTTCCTTTTTTTTAATAAGTAGCTTGTGCTAAGGTTCCTTACACATTGTAAAGAAAAATATAATGATAAAATGGAGTTCAAGACTGTTGTTTGAACCTGTAGCAATTGAACAACAATTTCTGCACCTTAGGAACTCCATTTGTAATCCAAATTCTTACAATTCATAACTCATTTGTAAGTTCACCCTATGATTCCAACAAATCACTTGAATCAATTGAGGTATTCCAAACACTATCAAGAACTAATATTAGTGACCTTGGGATAGTGTTCTGCAATTTGATTGTGGAATATTACATCTTTCAAGAGAGGTGATGCACCCATGCATTACCTGTGTTGAGAAGTGCATAAAAAACACATCAACAATCAAAAAATTCTAAAGATAAACAAAGTTTGGGTTGAAATGGAGCAGCACATGCAAATAAACATTACTCAGCTACATGCAGATTTAAAATAGAGACTGAGGAAGCCATTGCAGCAATTTGCATTAGATGATAGGTGTCAGATCCACTGCACACAGAGACACAATGAATTGGGATGTCTAACATTATTCAACAGAATTGAAAGAGTCTTTTAGGGAGAGATTCCCTTTTGGGAAATATATCATCTTTTGTTTCTTGCAGATCTAGAAGAATAATTGACAACCATGGCAGTTAAGGGGTTCAAGGAGTTGATCCAAGAATGTTTGGGAAGCAAAGATGGACCAAGATTGGAGGAAGTACTAATGACTACCTGGTGCTGATTTCACAACGCCCCCACTCAGAGGTAACTTGTTTCTCATGTGCAAATGTTATCACTTAAATCAAGGGCTATTTGAATGAAGTGGAGCAACCAACCTTCAATGAGGATGAGTCATCCCATGAGACCAAAGAGCTTTCAACACCTAGAGGACAACACATTGAAGATGAATTGAGAAATTTGACACAAGCTAGTGCTGTGACAACAAACATAGAAGATGGAAATCAAAGAGAAAAAGTTGGTGCCCTTAGGACAACAAACAATCTTGATGCAAACTTAGCTGGGAAGGATTCAAAAGACCCTTCCCCCACCAATCAAAAGCAATCCTCCACTCCAAAGGAGGAGCCTTTGACAGTCGATGATGGATCAACAAGGTCCACAACAGTGCATGTTGGAGCAGCCAACAAAGATGCTGAAGAGGAGGAAGGAGGAGAGGCTAAAAGTCCTAGGATAATAAAAAATAATGATGAGGGCATAAGAAAAATCCAATTAGAGGGCCTCTCCATATACAATGACAGTGGCCAAGCATCTAAAAATATAGATTTGGAGGACTGGGAACAACTACAGGTCACAATTGTTCACTATCAGACTTCCTTTTCAAGTGGCAATGAGGACTACTCATGGATATATATAACAAGCTAGTGTCAAGATTAACGATGGATTGGTCTAAGGTGAAATGTCAAGTGAATTTGGAGGTGTTGTTGCTACTGAATTGGTGCAAAATTCATGATTCATCACACTCAAAGTTCACATGTGAGCTATGCCAAGAAGCTGTCAAACAAGTTAGAGGACAAGTGGAACAACCAAGTGCCTGGCCTCATCCACCTGTTGCCTAGATAGAAGAAGAAGATAAAGAGCGAGAGCCAAATGACAACTTAGTTGAAGGTGGGGCTCAAGAGGATGTTGAGACAACAATAGAAGAAGACCAACACATCTCTGAGCTTCCAAATAATGGGGCAAAACACATGGGAATGTTGTCCATCAATCATCAAGAATGTCTTCCTCTTGAAGAGAATTTGTGCACCATGGATGATGGGCTTTGTGGTGAGTCTTTGGAAGGAAATTGTGCAGTAGATTTTGGCCCCCTTGACGAGGTTCCATCGATTGATGAATTATTTTCATTAGGAGCTATACTATGGAGGTATGCCCATGCCGAGGAAGAGTACATTCTAGAAGATGGCAGCGATGAAGACATACTCCTTGAGCCTCTGATGGTGATGCACTAGAGTTTCTAGATTGGGAGAGGGGTTCCTTCTCTATCTATAGTGACAGTGAACAATGTGAGACAAGTGAACACCATAAGGAGATGCATGAATGACAAAGAGAAGAAGACAAAGGCAGAGGTACTGAGATAGTGGCCAACAAAGATGTGGCACATGACCGATTACAATGGTGCCACTTGGAGTCCTCCTGCCACGATCATTACTGGTCCCCCTTCACATTTAGATGAATGCAATAGGACATATCATGCGTGTCATCATCTCATGACACTGAATATCATAAAAATAAGGTAGACACCTAGGAAAGAGAATGGGGCAACATGCTACCATCTGAGGACAATAATCAAGTAGTCATTGATATTGCCAAAGATCAATGAGATGAGGTGTACTTCCTCGAAGAACAATTGATAGGGGTTACCAATCCCACATGAAGATTGGAAGGGGTGCTTGCTTCCCTATTCTCCTAGCCTTACACAAGCCTAATGCCCGAGGTGCTACATCATTCGATGTCACCATTTGAAGCTGCCAATGCACCTATCAAAGATGTTGTGCTCGCTCTCCTATGTCAAATGTTGCCACTTCCATGTGACAACATCTAGGTTCTATCTTTCCTTTCTCATGTGAATGCTTACAACTGCATTTATCATTTTTATTATGGGCACAATGGGAGATGAAATTGTTTATGGGTTAATCATGGGTTTAACGAGCCTCCTCAATTGCTAATTTTCCCTAACTAGACAATTAAATTTGAATGCTGCAATGTTGAACTTTTTTTTTTTAGTATAAAGCTAAATCTGCATGGTTAAGAACTATAATGATTTCCTATTTTCTTTTTCATGCATTACGAATCCCAATGGGCATAAGGGTCGGTTTGCTTTGCTTGAACATGGTCCTTTGTAAATCTCTTTGTACATAGCCCGTTTTGAGTAGTGTAGTTTTTTGTATATCTCACTTTCCTTCTTTCCTTTGGTTGGGTATGTTGTAGGTTAGTTTCCATTCCATTTGCTTTTGCTTCCCTATTTCGATTAGTTTAGGTGTTTTCTTTCTGTTTGCTTCCCACTTGCTTTTTGTTTTGACTTTTTCTTTGTTGTTGCTTTGCTCGAAGTCCCTTTTCTTTTAGCTAGATACATATGTGCACACAACAACCATACTTTTTGCCTGGGGGCCATTCTGTGTATTTCTTTGTTAAACTCTAATCAAGTTTTCAGAGTGGATGGTGAGGATCTTCTGTTAGTGTCAAATGATCTAGATGTTTGATTCGAAGAGGATAAGTTGTTGGTTGGTCTCATTCCTGATGTATTCTGAAATCTTACATATTTCACACACTTTAAGAATCTGACGATCACTGTAGCCCGCCTTTTGCAAAGTCTAGTTGAGTGAAAAATCTAAAAAATTTCTTTAGTGCCACTGTGATTCTTAGCCCTCAGTGCGAGCTACATTGCTTGTGGGTTGAAATAAAAGAATTGAAAAGAGAAAATGAAAAGAAGCAAAAGAAAAGAAAAAGAAAATATTGAAAAATCAAAAGAAAGAAATTCAACCTTTCAGGGGTATTTGAGCAACTCTACCGGGGCTATGGACACCCGACTGACAATAGAGAAATATTCGGGAGGATTACAATGACAACTTCGTCGGGGCTATGGATGCCAGATTGGTAGTGAGGAAATGTCCCAGATGCTTTTGGAGTGAGAATAAACTATGTAGCTCAACTTGACGGAGCATGGGTTCCTGTAGCAACTTAAGGATGGGAATTAATGCAACTACACACACTTGGATTTTCAGCATACTGAAGGTTGGGGTTAACTAGTGGTTTTGATCATTTGGTTGAGCATCTAGTTTGTTTACCCTAGCATGAAGATTGGAACCAAAGATTTTGGGTTCATGGATCCAATTTTTCATCAAAATGCTCTGGAGCATTTCCCTAGTGAGTCGACATTTTTTGTGCATGTTTTGTACACACGCTTTATTGAAGGTGGGGACCCCCTCTTTTCACTCTTGATTGGCCTTTCTCACTCTTGTGCTGGTTGTTTTTGCCTTGTATCACTTTACACACCCCTTTTTTCAAAGCCCAAGTTGGCCATGCATCTTAAAATGATTAATTCAATATTGGCCCAATTTACTTGGATGGGTTTCACTAAGTCATTTTCCCTCACAGGCCAGCTCCTACAGGCTTCTGTTTGCTTTTGTTCGATGTCCATTCAACTCTGCAAACCTACATTCCTAGGTCTCCCTTTTTTGTTCACCTGTAGTCGAGTCTTGATGTTCGCCTAACACACAGACCCCGTGCACATGTTTTTCGTCACGTCCATAACACTCCACGGACCCGCTTTGGTAGGTCGCCTTGGGTGGGACTCCATTCCCATTTCTCTATTTTCACAGCGACTGATCTTTGACATCCATCTACATGATGGGCTTCATGGTTGGTCCTTTTGTCTTCATGGTGATCGCAAAACCAATTGACCCTATTGCTTCAAAATGCCTAAGTCCAAGTGTTTGCATGTCTTCGTGAGGGATTCCCCCCACCTGACCTCTGTTGCCTAATGAAAACTATATTAAGTCCATGCTCACTAGCGGGCCTACCCTCGTAGACCACCATTTGTGGGAGGTCGTCGCCCCAACACTGTTCATGATGGAAAACCTTCACCGCCTCCCTGTCATGTGGGCCCATGACCCACCAGCGATGTTTCCTTACCATGGGCCACGACTAGTCTTTCGCCATTTCCCCATCAACATTCTTTGATCACCCATCCACTGGTTGTCGTTCGTAGACATAACTTTGTGTATCCTTCTCGCGGTGGCTATCCGTTCGGGACCTGCAATGTGGGAGTCCATTCATCTCTTACCATTTCTCAGTGGCATTCTTCAAACAACTTCCCGTGGGATACCACCCACGCGGAAGGCACTCTCATGGAGGTCTGGCCAACTCACGATGTTTTCTTCATGGCTTTCATTGGGTGATTTCTCTCCTATCGCTGCCCATATAGAGAAAATACATGAGGAGCCCACGCCTCATTGGGCTATTTTGACGTCACCCCATGCTTTGTCCCCGCAAAAGACATCATCACTTCGACCTCCCACTCTCTTATTCCTGTGGCATCAAATGGAAATCTCACACGTGGGTTCCGTATTTGTTGAGGTTGGCTACCTATCACCATTTTCACAGTGACCATTTCCTAGTGTCTTCCCAGGCCTCCTCACCTGTGAACATTGCTCGTGCGGGTTCTAACGTTACCAACACCGTCCGCTATCCTCTTCTCATTTTCTCGCCATCCCTCTAAGTGTCATCATTTTGATAACATTCTCACCACACCAGTTTGCACGTTTTCTCCTGTATGTCCAACAAAATCCTCTTCCACGCAAACTGCAACATGTCTAAACACCAAATTTGAACATTTTTTAGTCGATTCCCGCATACAGTGATTCTGGACCACTCTTCGTTGGAATTTTTTTCTAAGGAAAACCATGAGCATGGACCACTGAGATTCGGACATGATCATACACAGTATTTAGAATTTGGGTTTTATGAAGAATAGGGGAGGTGTCTTATCAATCATCTGTAGAATGTGAATGGCTCGCGAGACACACGTGTTATTCATCGAATCTTAGGGAGTGGCTACAAAGGCAAGTATATCTAAATCCATAAAGATCTCTACCATGGGCATGGGATGAGTAATAGTGAGGACTGCCAAAGCGAGATGTTTTGGTGAGGTATTCCTTTATGGGAGTCATGGGTGTAGGATCAAGGAGGTGACTATCTGTTGTCACAAATATGGAAGCATTTGATTATTTTTGGGAACAAAGGAAATTATTGGAGAGGAGATGTTGTGATCAAACACCTCATGAAGGCTGGCTTGTGGGAGTTCATATGTAGGGGATTGTGTTCCCAGCGATGTCTTTTCTAATGACTACTCCCTTGCATCTCCATGCATATTTCCGTCTACCTTGCTAATGGTGGCACTCGTAAATGCTTTCCCTGCGTCGGTGACTCCTACGGGTTCTGACTGTGGGTTGGCCATGGATGATGGCCATTGTAAAACAGCTTTCTTATGGCCGCAACTCACACCTTTTTGTCCACCAGCTTCTTATGCAGAGCCCACATTTTCCATGGGTGCTTGTTTAAACATTCCCTCCATCAGCTATAGGTTAATGTCAGTCTTTCTATGGGTGTAGTAGATCAAACTGTTGATTTCACTATGATTCAGTTAATATTTTTTTTGCTTCACATCGATGATATGGCACGTTTACGTTCAGAAAAATACATTACTAATGACATCGCTGTGTGGAGTTTAGAGACTTTGTTCCTTTGACGACTCCTTTAATTGATCTCAACTAGTTCTATGTTGAGCTTGATGAACTAATGCCACTATGTATTGACATAGTTGGGATAAAACATCATGATGAAGATTTAAGGAAATAGACCCGTTGAGCATAAACAAAGGGGGCTCGATGGATGATGATAGGTTTCCCTTGGGGCATCAAGAGTATGCGGCCTCATCGGGTTGGTGGGTAGTGGAGCTCACAGACGAAAGAATGTCTCTGTAGTAAGAAGTTGGCCTCATATGGTTCATCTAAATATTTACAGGATCAACCCGCACCTTTACTATGAAGCTCAGAGGAATATCGACTCGTATTTCCCATGTGAAGGCCTTTTATCTGCTTAATCCATTATCGGGTTGTTCAATTACTATCATTAAATGATACCCTTTATATAATTGAGTTTGACGGTATCGGTGAGTCGTGGTCCTATTTTGATTTTAAAATGATAGTGCCTGAGGAATCCAAGCGTGTAGGCTAGAACTAATACAGTGTGAATCTCAGGGATCGGGTGATGAGGCTATCTACTATGGCTCCCTTGAGAAATGCAAGTGGCTAGCTAGGTCTTCCTTGCTCATTTAAAACATGGTATGAAGGAACATAACAAGGCAGAGGGGATCAAGTTCAAATGACTTGATGAGTCGGGTTACCTGACATGGGTAAGAAAGTAATTGCTGGCACAAAGGGACTAGATTTAAGGGTTTTAGAATGCAAGATTTTTTGGCCACTCTGAGCTAAGCAAACAAATAAGAGGACAATTTTTGAAATGCGGATGAAATCACTGAATGATGGATGTTGTTGCGTGGTAGCTAAGGGAAGTTGAATATGGGGAGCTCGGTCTTGGGAAGCATCGATAACCGCACAAGGGGAGACTAAATTGAGTAAGAACATAAAGGCCTTTGTCTTGCTGAACCTTTTACATGGGAGGCTATTTGTATTTCACTATTTTAAATGAAATCTTCCCCATGGCTGCCCACCACCAATTCCCCGACATCCATGCTTAGTGTGGAGTCCGTACTTTCGTTTGCCCCCGAGCAACTTCACGCAGACTTCCAACCAAGTGACGCTATCTCCTCAAGGAATTTCCTCACTAGCAATCCACCCGACCTCACCCGCGTGCTCCCAACAATATTCTTCATCACGGGACCCACGCCCCTCTCGACTATCTCATGTACCCACAACAACATGCTAATAATGTCACCCCGCGCTCTCATTGGTTGGCGGGTGATTTAGCGCAGAAATCCGAAAGGCTAATGCCGTTACTTTGTGGCCTCCACTAGTGGTATTCCCAACATAATCTTTGACTCAAAAACTACACGGTTGAATCCTGATAGCAATATCATAATTTGACACGCTGTGGAAAAATACCTCCTACTTATCAATTGATGAGCTAATGAGTTTGACTCAAAAACTACACGGTTGAATCCTGATAGCAATATCATAATTTGACACGCTATGGAAAAATACCTCCTACTTATCAATTGATGAGCTAAAGGGGCTCTATTATGAATGGTTCATAAGGCACAACACTTGCTGAAGGTTTTGCAAATGGGGTAGCAACTCAAGCGGGCTTAACCTTGGAGAAAAACTCCACAGTTAAGCGGCGCTGAGCGACTGGGATGGGTGACCTCCGGGACGGACCCGTGCTTCACCTCTGTGAGCATCACCTAGATGCAATGAGTGCTAAGTGGACCATTCGATATCATGAGAGATGGGTTCTTGTTGAACCACTACTCATGAAACATGGGTCAATGAGTTTGACTCAAAACTACGGTTGAATCCGATAGCAATATCATAATTTGACACTTGTGGAAAAATACCTCCTACTTATCAATTGATGAGCTAAAGGGGCTCTATTATGAATGGTTCATAAGGCACAACACTTGCGAAGGTTTTGCAAATGGGGTACAACTCAAGCGGGCTTAACCTTGGAGAAAACTCCCTGGTTAACGCTTGAGCTGGGCAATCTTGGGATGGGTGACCTCCGGGACGGACCAGTGCTTCACCTCTGTGAGCATCACCTAGATGCAATGAGTGCTAAGTGGACCATTCGATATCATGAGAGATGGGTTCTTGTTGAACCACTACTCATGAAACATGGGTCAATGAGTTTGACTCGAAACTACACGGTTGAATCCTGATAGCAATATCATAATTTGACACGCTGTGGAAAAATACCTCCTACTTATCAATTGATGAGCTAAAGGGGCTCTATTATGGATGGTTCATAAGGCACAACACTTGCTGAAGGTTTTGCAAATGGGGTAGCAACTCAAGCGGGCTTAACCTTGGAGAAAAACTCCCTGGTTAAGCGCGCTTGAGCTGGAGCAGTACTGGGATGGGTGACCTCCCGGGACGGACCAGTGCTTCACCTCTGTGAGCATCACCTAGATGCAATGAGTGCTAAGTGGACCATTCGATATCATGAGAGATGGGTTCTTGTTGAACCACTACTCATGAAACATGGGTCAATGAGTTTGACTCGAAACTACACGGTTGAATCCTGATAGCAATATCATAATTTGACACGCTGTGGAAAAATACCTCCTACTTATCAATTGATGAGCTAAAGGGGCTCTATTATGAATGGTTCATAAGGCACAACACTTGCTGAAGGTTTTGCAAATGGGGTAGCAACTCAAAGCGGGCTTAACCTTGGAGAAAAATTCCCGGTTAAGCGGCGCTTGAGCTACGATCTTGGGATGGGTGACCTCGGAACGGACCCGGTCTTCACCTCTGTGAGCATCACCTAGATGCAATGAGTGCTAAGTGGACCATTCGATATCATGAGAGATGGGTTCTTGTTGAACCACTACTCATGAAACATGGGTCAATGAGTTTGACTCAAAACTACGGTTGAATCGATAGCAATATCATAATTTGACACTGTGGAAAAATACCTCCTACTTATCAATTGATGAGCTAAAGGGGCTCTATTATGAATGGTTCATAAGGCACAACACTTGCTGAAGGTTTTCAAATGGGGTAGCAACTCAAGCGGGCTTAACCTTGGAAAAAACTCCTGGTTAAGCGGCGGATAGCGTCGGGATGGGTGACCTCGGGCCGGACCAGTGCTTCACCTCGTGAGCATCACCTAGATGCAATGAGTGCTAAGTGGACCATTCGATATCATGAGAGATGGGTTCTTGTTGAACCACTACTCATGAAACATGGGTCAATGAGTTTGACTCAAAAACTACACGGTTGAATCCTGATAGCAATATCATAATTTGACACGCTGTGGAAAAATACCTCCTACTTATCAACATAATCTTCCCAATCGACTAGCGAGCGTGGCCTTCCTGAGTCGATCTATTCAATTGCAACTTTCAAAAGGGAAGGAGGCATGGAATGATTAAGTAACGAGGACGAGCACACAACCTAATGAAAACATGATGAGAAGGCAAATCTAATATGACCTTTTCAAAGGCCAAATCCCATACACGTGAGAAGTAATAATAAGAATACATTGTGTAAGGGTTGGGTGTGGGTATAGTGAAGTGGGATGACACTGACCTTTTGCTATTTTGAAAGTCTTCTGAACAACGACGTCCTCCTTCGTAGGCTCTACAGTTCTAGTGGATGTCATTTTAACTTGCCTGGAATGGCTCATACGAAGTGAATCTCCACCACATGCTGTCTGTTGTCTTCATTATTGTTCGGGAGATTCCATCTAAGTCACTACTCGTGGAATCCATATCATAGCAAACATCGAGATTCTATTCTCCATGATCCTTGGAAAAAAATTCCATTTAATGAAGGGTAAAGTGAAAAGAGAGGCCCCGTTCGAAACTTTGGCTCTCTCATTTTCACGCCATAAACAAAGGATGACGCCATGCTTTGACGACAACCCATGAAGTAATATATGATGGCCTAATGGTGTTAAGGGCTTACCAGGGCATAAAATCCCGCGTGCGAACAATACAAGCAATGTACCCTCATTGGAGTGGCACGAACCATATGTGTTTGCAGATTGAGGGGCGAGATTTGGGGGTAGAAGTTGGGCCCCTAAAAAAGAGAACGAGACTACCATCAATCCCGCTAAAATCACCACGGGAAAGTAAGACGATAGGAACCAAGGATCCCCAGTGCCCTTTCTCTATAGGTGGTGTTGAAGATTAAGCAACATTCAGAAGGTGAATTATTGAAGGGGGGCTTGGCATGGGTGTTTGGCTCAATACTAAGATACATACATGCACTAGAGTGGGGTGCGTACGGGAAGGAAATGATGGTAATCTTGTGGTTGGGGATGCTGAGTAGGGTGATGATCACATTGTTATCTAGGATACCCAATATATTCATGATATGGTAATTCAAAGCATAGTTTAAATGAATTACAAAGGGGTGAGATCTAGAGAATTTATTGAAACATCATTAATGATTATAACAATTTGTGTTTTGATTGGCCTCATTAGCTCTATCTTTTGTGCAAGATAATTAATTAAGGATTATCCAGGCATCCGACATGTGAGCATTTGTCCTCAAGGACCTATCAAACTGATGATGGAAAAGGATATTATTACAAATAGAAGTCTGAAGATACCAAGGTAGAGAATCTGCTTGCTTGTGAATGTAAGCCAATGGAAGACCGACTCCCATGAGAATGAGCACTCAAACAACTTGTGTCAAAAGGGGCTAAAACTGAGAAAACAAAGGATTGTTCACCAAAATCGTAGACAGAAAGGAGCTACTATGTTTCCTATCAAGTGATTGTGATCCATTGAAGGCTATCTTACAAGATCAGGAAATGGATAATTCATCCTACAATGGTGCCAATCTGCAAAACAAGTGCACTTGATTGATTGTAGGAATATTGTAAATCATCAGAAGGAAGACAGTCTTCAGGCAGTTTTTGCTACAACAAAGAGCAATCAGCTAAAAGAGAAAAGTGTTATAGGACCTGGGCACTATGAGACAAAATAGGAATGAGAAAAAAAGATGTATTTTAAATTGTTGAATATTGTGGGGTAGGTGAATCCCTAATGTAATAAAATCTGAGCCACATAATGCAAATCAATCCTAGCCATTCATTTGGGGTTTTGAAAACTATAAATAGGGGTCTCCCCCTCATTTGTAAATGGTTGGAGAGCTGATGTAAAAACATTTTGCAGCAATAGAAAGCAACATTGCATGATCTATGGGTGTTCCTTTTGAGTTTGCTCATTATGTGTGCATGGTTTTACTTCCCTAAGTTAGTTTTAGTTGTTAATCGTTTTAGTGGAAGTGATGATGGTGTTTTCTGTTATGGTATTTGATAAACTTTCAGCCCATACTTTTAGCATTTGTTTATGACAAACTATTGTGTAAAGTTAGCCTGGGCTTTTTTATTTCAATGCTGCAACTTAGTTCAATTGCATGTTCATGCTGTGCATTCACAATATGAAAATATGTAGTCCTTAGGTGATTGCACTAGTTTTGTGTTATTGTAGGATCCTCTTGGCCAAGCAAAACCCAACTTAGAGAGTTTGTCTACTGTAGCAACCTCCATGATCACTGTTTATTCATAGTTTCAGATCCAGGAACTTCCTCTCTTTCCTGCCCTAAATCCTTTTTTTTAATAAGTAGCCTATTCTAAGGTTCATTGCACATTGTAAAGCCAAATCTAATGATAAAATGGAGTTCAATACTACTGTTTGAACTTGCAACAACTAAACAACAATTTCTGCACCTTAGGAACTCCATTTGCAAATCCAACTTCTCACGCTTCGTAACTCATCCATAAGTTCGCCTTGTGATTCCAACAAATCATATGAATCAACTGAGGTATTCCAAGCACTATCAAGACTTGACATTAGAGACCTTGGGATAATGTTCTACAATTTGATTGTGGAAGATTACATCTTTCAAGAGAGGTGATGCACCTATGCATTACCTGTGTTGAGAAGTGCATAAAAAACACATCAACAATACTAACATCTGTCAGAAGCCCATTATTAAATGTGTTTACCATTTTGAATGAAATAAAAACCCATATTGTCAAAATTGTAATTAAGATCTATGTACAAGATATCCTAGTAACATCAAATAGTAAGGATGTTGAATCATGCAAGTTAAAACACCAACAATTTGACCATTCCATAGCATTATGAGTACATTTTATATGTATTGTACTTATTATCAAATATGAAATATCCTATCTACCTTGGGCGTAATCCCATATCTATACCCCATTGTAGTACCCCTCCAATTACTACTATGTGAATCAGTTTATTTGTATTTGTTTGCTAGTCATGTAGTTGTTTTGGATACAATATTATATTGACTCTACTTGCGACATTGATGTTATATTAGTTGTTGAACCCCGTGGATAATTTATTGAATAACAAGATTATCTGGTTAAGTTTGTGTGAAGATATTATGATGGATGCATGAGCGTAGTGGATATGTAGTTTCTGAGTTTTAATGTGATTATCATGATGTAATAGATGTTTATGATTTAATCATGCTTGTCGGTCCTAGTGAAGAAGATGGTGCAACACTACTCACTTGTGAGTATCCTGTTGCACAACGATTCTTCTTCATGGTGTGTTTTCCAATATGTGATAATATTCTTAACATGTGATGTTTTATGCAGATACAGGTACCAGGTATCGGCTCCACCTGCTTGTCAAGTCTGAGTGTATCCTAATCCAATTAAATCATGTTGATTCAAAGATAGTGTCTGGTCCTTGTTTAACCATCATTCTTCATTGAATGAGTACCCTATTGTTGCCCATTGTCATTTGTTGTTTTGTTTTGTCGTGTCAATTTTGTCAGTGTTATTTTATTTGGAAATTAATTACTATTTTACTTAGTTAAATGGCTAAATTGTTAATATATCTGATTAAATGCAAATTTGTATAAATATTAGAATAAACGTTTATGTTATGTTTATTGTTTAATTTATTAATTTAAATTAAGCAAGTCATTAAATTAAAAGAGAATGCGAAATTTGTTAAAAATAAATTCTTTAAAAGTAATTAATTAATTACTTGTGCAAATATGTTTTATGTAAAAAAAAAAAAAAAACAAGTATTTTAAAAGAGTTGATTTCAAAAGTTAGAACATCTGAAAACAAGTTTGAGTGAAAATATCTTGATATTAAAAGTTCATAACCGCATGCACAAGTTTAGGAAGGGATGTTTACATTTAGTTAAGTGGCAACTAGAGTTAATTAATAGCATTAAATAGTTTTTGGGGATGGCAATTTGGGGCACGACAATGATTTTTGGAAAAAGAAGTTTTCACAATAGCCTTCCAGAAGAAGCTTTTGGCACAACAATACTCTAGAAAAGTTTCTTGACAATAATCGTTTGTTTTCAAAAAAAAAGTTGGTGATAAGGAATTTGGAAGGACTTTTATGAATTGATTGTGAATTGTATAAGAAGATCGGGATATTCAAAGTTGCAGCTACAAATTCTGAGAGAATCCCTCAACATCATTCTACAATCCTACGAATCAGGTTCCCCTGTGTATCATTTTTGTTTGTATTTATGTTTGTATTTATCTGAAATGTGATACCCACAAGTTTATATATGAACTTTTTGTATTTTTCTACAAGCATGGTGTGTATTCGAACCAACGCCAGTCAGCCCTTACTGTAGAGCTTAAGCTACCCATTTGATACTAGATAGATATCATAGCTATAAATTTCTACTTGATACTTTCTTTAAGGGTCGATGGCAGTCCCCAATTTTTACCACATACTGGTGTAGTGACAAGCGTGATTTGTAGAATGAGTTCAATATTAAATTTTGATTCATAGGCACTTGAGGGTCAATCATGCACACCCAAAAGATTAGTAATATATAGATAAACCTATATATATGTAATGCAATATAGGTTACCTCTGTTACTGTATGTGCATCCCATCCTTTAATTCCACGTGGCTGCATGTTCCTCAAATATGGCGATGTATTCATCTCTTTAAGTAAACTGAAAATACCTTGAAGTCACCAACTTATATCTCTCTTATCCTTTTTGATTCTTTCTTGCTGTAAATTGTTTGTGGGATTAAATTATCTATAGCATATGGTTATTGCGCTTTGAATCTTTTGGTCTATAGGAAATTTCATTAACAGAAAACAGTAGAAAGTATAAATGTTAGCATATAGAGGGCATTAAGCCTTTGCCTTGAAACTGCAAAAGCACAATGATTAATATGTGTGGTCTTTCCTTCAAGCTGGCGTCTGAGGCTTACAAATTATGATATTATAAATAATTCCATCTGTCTTGTTGGCTTGTAATCCCAATTGCAATCTATAAGGTAGAAGAGAGATTGATATTAAGGAGGTTAAATTGCTAATAGAAGGTGTTGCCCTATATGAAGTTGGACAGATTTGGTATTCTCTTTAGATTGAAAAGTACATAGGTTTTGAATATTAACAGGTTGAATATTAGTCGTATGACCTGGTAATGTTCAATAGCCTATAAAAGTCCCTCATTCATATACTTGCTTCTATTCATTGATTTAATTCACTTCCTTGACTTCATTAATAATCTGATTTAGTTTCATCGTTCATACATTAAGGCAAAGGATGTGTAAATGAATTTCTTGATTTCGGCCTGTCTCAGATGCAGTGCATGAAAATAGAGTGTTGATGAAATTTAAATAACCTTTATGGTTTTATTAGCAACCTTTCATAGTTGTTGCACTCGAACATGGAAGGGAGTCTAGATTTAAATAACCTCTTGGATTCTGTAGAGCAGCAACAGTTGTACATGATTTAGGCGTTGGATTCAATTTTTAGACTATTTCATTTGGCATTAGAGGTATTCTCCCGCCTTCCAATGTTTTGTTTTATCCTCCTGTACATGCGTGGTAGCCTGAAGTAATTGGTAGAAATGGTATTTCTCTGTATTGCAAACTGCAAACTAAGTGAGAATTCGCTGAGATTTAATCTAAACTACCAGTGTAAGGCGTCGCCCCTGCTCCAGTTTAGTTAGTTTTCCAGTCAAGCCAGTCAAGTTAGATTTTAACTTTTTGCATGTATTACCTGAGGCTTAAAACAAAATTAATAACCTTCTTCTTTAAAATTTTGTTGAATCATATCTGAAAACCGGAGGTATATTTCCTTAATCAATAAACTACAATCAAATCATGCAAATTCGTTGATTATGTTTCTGGTAGTCTTTATACAGTTGAAACTTAAATTTGTGAGTTTCATTCGATGCAATTCATAATTTGGCTGAATAATCATGGCATCGAAATTATTATATGTATATTAATTTTTAGTTAACATAAGTTATCAATTGGTAGACACATAAATTATAAGTTTGTATGAAATATATTTTGAATCTTTGGTAGTCAGCCTTTAAGTCTAGGGCCCATGGTTTTGAGTTGTCATTTACTTCTTTCATTTAAGATCCTGTAAATCTCTTTAAGCTTAACTTGTGAGCATATTCCAACGCCATCTTCAGGTAAGTTGAATGCTTTGTAAAAGATGAAGTTTAAGTCGCCCTCTTATCTGGAAAATCATCTCTTGTGACTGGCTGTGAGTACATTTAATTGTAAATAGGTGAATTTCGAAATAGTTATTATAAAACCATGTTGTTAATTTCTCTTGTTTTGTAAGAGTTCAGATATTTCATTTAAGATTATGCAATTAGTTCTTTAATTTTGTTTGTCATTTGTTTTAAATGATAAAGAAATTATTCAATTTCATAGATGTGTATTGTGTTTAAATTTTAAGTGAGTTTTTTTTATTTATAGTAAAATTCTTCATTGATAATGGAAGTACTTTAAATCAAATTCAACTTAGTGGGGTTTTCTAAGTTGAAGCTTTTATGTTAAATCTATTTATTAAAACAAAACTGGAATTCTTTGAATTGTACTTATTCTTTATAATTTCGAGTTAAAGGAAATTAAAGTGTTATGAAAAGATATTTATGTATGTGTAGAAGATAGTATTCTAGTTGTGATCTATTTCTTTGAATTATGCTATTAAATTATTGATTGTTGTTAAATAAGCAGTGATTAGGTAAGGTACCTGCATGTATAATTGTTGTGACGTATGGGAATATTTTTAAAAGGGTATATGTTTCATATATGTACTTTGACTTTTGTATATAAGAGAAAGATCGTTATGCCTAGTATAAATCTTTAGATAATTAAAGAATGAGTTCTTATATGTTCATTGATTTAAGTGAAATTTTGTTGGTATTGTATGGGCAATATTGTTGTGGTTGTGATTTATGAGTGTACTTTTGTAGTACAGAGTTTTATTTTCTAGAGGCTAGGGAACTCTTGTATTGAGATGTTTATTCTTTATAAGTCATGATGATCATTTGAGTTAATGTATTGTGTGATATCCATGTACGTGGTGTTTATTACCTATGTGGTAACTGAGTATAATATATATTCTGTGCCATGAACGGATTGTGGTGATGATTCAGTTTGTATGAGCTTGATGGCTATCTTTTTGGTTTATAAGTGTTGTAAAGTTGTAAAAGGAAGAGTGGCTTTCAATAAGGGCCAGTACCCAAAGTGGTAGCCAGGGTAACTTATCAGAAGTTTTTAATCTAGTGAAAATATTAATAATTGTACTTGGGAATTCATTAATTAAATTTAGATAATTAAATGCCTCACCTAGTGCCTTAATGCTCATTTAGATTAAGGGTAGGTTGAGAAGGCCTGGAATGGCTTGTCAACTACCTTGTTCTCTTGAAAGGTAATTTGACACCACATGAGTTTGTCTAGGGGCCAAGAATCGGTAGAGATTGCCAGGGTAACTCTGGAAGAGGGCCGGTAGTCTAGGAAGATTCACCAGGGTAACTTAGAACAACTATGTGATGACACTCTGTCCTGAAACATGATAGTAGTCTCTTGTGATGAGTTATCTATTCATTGTGATCATCTCTGGAATCATATATTGTGAATACTAAGGTTTGTTGTGGTCATGTCATTATGTGTAGTCAGCCATGTAATGTAATGTAATGTATGTTCTTGGTTGTTTGTTTGGTTGTCTTCTAGACCTGTCACTATCTCCTAGCATGGAGGGAGTGGACCTTCAAGTTCCACATGGTTGGGTGGAAACCATGCTACACTTTCATTGGTACTCTTACTAATGACATTATACTTGTAGCTGGTTCTTGATACTTCGATGATCGAGACACTGGATGCAGATCATATTCGGATGTGGATATTTGATGTGAGGAGATGATTACCCTCTTTGTATATTTACCTCATGATTGAGGGTGTACTCATTGTAACATCATTAGATGTACTGAGATTTATGAGAATCTCGTTGGATGTAATCTAAACATGTAAATGACTTGAACTGTTTAAGTTTATGGAAGTGGATCATTCTTGTATATGTTATGTACTTGTATTTTATAACTTTAATATTATGGTGTGATGTTCTTATAATAATGTATAAGTAACGTCGTCTTGGAATCCATTAGACATTTGTTTTATCAAATGACTTTTTTTTAAAAAAATTATTTCGTTTATTCGTTACTTAATGCATTATCTCTTGGAATCCCTGGCAGGGAGTTACACCCATTCCTATCTCCATGTTATTTTGCTATTCAAATATTGTTCCTAGGATTTTGTGGATACTTATGGAAATTCTCTTTTTCATTCTTGATTTCCCAAAGTAATATTCACAACTTTGTATGTGTCCAAAATAATTTGCATAGTCAAAATCACAATAACTAAGATACACAAGAATCCTAATTCACTGTAAAGTCAAGAGGAAATAACAAGACATAATAAATGTGGTAAGATGATTGAGTACTTGTCATTGTGATTGGATAAACTTGTTATAGTGAGATCATAATGTTTCATTTTATGTTCAATTCTATACAATGAGAAACTTAGTCACTCTCATCAATCAATGGAAGGAAGGATATCCTCTTTTCGTTGTAAATAACAATATTACATTTAGCATAAGAGGATATGTAGGATTTTCATTTTATTAGTATCCCATAGAACTTATGTTTTATATTCCTTGATAATTTACATGTGGAAGTGTCAAAGATCTTACTATAGTTCAACAATATTAAAAATAAGCACAAAGAATTCTCAGACAACACTATGGGGATATAAATTGTACATGCCTGCTTAGAATCTCTTTGGAGATCCTAATTGTAGATGTGGGCTCTTTGTTCTATTCAATGCATCTAAATGAGGTTTTCTCCAAGAATTCATTCTTCTAAACATTGTAAACTGCAGAAGCTTTAATTCTCCAATAATATATAATTCCAATTTCGAGATAATGGTTATTTAGTGAGGGATTGTAAGTCCCTTTTGTAATTTTTGTTTATGGTTTCTAATATATGATTCCAACAATATTTATAAATTATATGTCAAGTCTAATTACATAGAAATGAAACATACATTATTTAGAACATTTAATGAAAAAAATGAGACTATTTATATTACTGTGCAGGATATAGCTAGTTGCATTCAATACAACATTTGGAAAAACCAATAAAAATCTCCATTTACCAAAAATACATGATGTAGTACAATTAGCAAAACAATGGAAATAACATTTACATAGTATAGGACAAAAAAATGTAGTATTGTTTTAAGTGTGTAGTGTTCGAGAGGTTTGATTTTTGGAAAAAGCATTTTTGTATTAAATTTTATTTCATTATACTTTTGAAATTGATATTATATGCAACATGGTTTAATACTAAAAATGCTTTGGCTGAAATAAAATTTGTCTGATGCAATCCAGGTATTGCCCAAAATCTGCCTAGTCAAAAATAGAAGTTAAGAAATACAAGTGATGAAAAAATACAAAAAAACATTTGTTGTGCTTCCACATTAACTACAATAAAGTGTGGCCTTAGTATTGTTATAACTAAAAGTGAATTTGCAAAAAATTCTACCATTAAATTTCCTATAAATTCTAGGAATGACATTTTTTTTGAGTAACTAGAAAACATCTTGTTGTAACTCCCTTAAGTAGTATATGTGTGGTCAAGCAACTCTTGCATGGCCAAAGAGGCAACACTAACCAGTATGGTATCAAAATCTTGTAGGATGGGCTTAATATTTTACAAACTTGACTCTTTAGGCCTTTATCATTCTAATTATTTATTATCAAAGGTATTTTTTCATGAAATTTCATGTGGAGCATAGTTTAAAAGTTTGGTTTTGCTTGCGACTGTAATGGGCATGGTTAGCTTAAGTAGAGTGTATTTATAAATAGTTTGGATAAGAAGAAAAAAAAGACATATACATGTATTGCAACAATCCATGTTCTTTGCATTGATGAGAGCTAGGACCTAATTACTACTACCAAGCACATAACTCTATGAAGTAGATGATATTTGTATACAAATTTATTAATAATTGTCCTACTGTACATTGCACCAAAGTTGTCTTGTGCATCAAAATTTTTTCAAGACCTTGCTTAACATTATTATTGTCACCAAAATTTCACCTACAACTCATTTTGATCGATCTAAAACATTTATTACATTTAAGGTGAAAGGTACTTCAATAAATTTTTGCTAATCTTAGTCATTTGCATTCGAAGTTTCAAGTGGAGTTCAATTTTTATTATGCACTGCTTTACAACAGAAAGAGATTATACAAATTGCATAATATTGTTGTATTTCATTCATTTTGAAAATGAAAACGTATACAATATTGTTGTTTCATTCATTGAAGATCAAAAGAATGCTTAAATATCCCACACAAGCCATAGGAATGATTGAATTGAATTACTACAACAATGTATGTAAACTATACATCTGAAGATAAGTAAAGAAAAACACATGAGAAGATATCATATCTATCATTTCCTTAAGGGATGATGTAGATTTTGGTCCTTCAATATTCAACTTGATCCTCCTATCTTCAACTCCTCTCGTTCTCGATCTCCAAATGCACCTGCAAATGATTGAAAGATTTTGTTAGAGCTCAAGACATGAAATCTAATTACATATTTCTATTGGAAATTGTGGTTGTGTTGCTGATATGTGGTTGTCATTGATGTCAACACTATTGGCATTAGTGTCTTAGAAGCTATATATGTTGAGGATATTGAGAAAATTGTAATAAAATAAGTTGTAGGTTGCCAGTGGTGAAGTTAAGTTCAGTCTATTGGTTAGCTCAGTACATTGATGATCAATGGTTGTGGACTAAAGGGTTTGTTGTTGAGTATATCTAGTTTATCCACATTAAGTTTTAGAGATCCGCATGAAGACTTGGTCGTGTTATGAGTAGATGTGATCTAATACTTTTTTTTGTTGCTTCAATTGGTGTTCTTGAATGAAGATGATGTGATTTTAGTAAGTTCAGTTATTTTGGATGCTTCTCTAGTGATTCATGATGTTTATGGATGTTTCTAGATCATGCTCTATCTATATTGCATGTCTACATTGATCGTTGTGCTCGCGATTAGAGATTTTCTCTTGCATGTTCATGTTTTTCATGTTCTTGGTTGACAGGGTGTTGTAGTATGTTGTGGATCTTTGTGGAATAATTATTTGAAGTGTTTTCATGTTTGAATATTTTATTTTGGGTCTTCACTATGTTGTGGCTAACATTGGTTGATTCACATTGAAAAATATTTTTTTTTTGGGCCGATAGTTTGTATTCATTTTATTATTTTGTTGAGGCCAACATGTAGTGATGTAATTTCTTATTGTGGATAATATAAGCGATTTTTTATTCCATTTGAAGGTGTGTGTGAGGTGTTCTTGTCTATGAGATGTATGAATAATGTTTTAATCATTCAAAGGTAGAAGCAAAGTGTGAAGAAGTGTTCATGTGCTTAACCAGAACTATAATCAGGCATTAGCAGATGCTATTTTCTTAGTTCAAAATCTTGTGGATGTAATCCAAATCTTTTTGTAAGATAGTGAGTCTTCCTTGTTGTATTTGAGCAGTGAGCTCTAGGAAGTGCGTCTGAATGCATGTGTATTTCCCATTCATATTTCTTTATACTTCTAATAGGGTATAATCTTGTGGATTGACCTCCACCATGGTTTTTCCCCTAACAGGGTTTCCACGTAAAAAATCTTGGTGTTATGTGTATTTATGATATGTTGTTGATTTATGTTTCCATGGTTATTAATCAAATCTGGGAATAAGGTTAATAAGTTGAATAAGTTTTGAATTTCTATGACAATTGATTCACCCCCCCTTAGTTGTCTACCCTTGTGTTTCCAACAATTAGTATCAGAGTAGGTTCCTTGGAAGAAGTTTAACATCTTGAGCTGATCCAAGATGGAAACTTACAAGAAGGATAGTCCAAGATTTGATGGAACAAATTATTCTCTGTGGAAAGCTTGAATGGAGTGTCATCTGAGATGCATTGATGAACCCTACTAGAAAATTACAAAGAATAGGTATATCATTCCACATAATGGTCATTCTACTACAGATGAGATTAAGGAAGCTGAGTACAATATTAGTTCTAAGGAAGCATTGTTGAGTGCTTTGACTGATTCTGAGATGAAAAATGTTATGGATTTGATAACTGCTTATGAGATCTGGAAAAGTTGGAAACTTTGTTTGAAGGTGATGCTAATGTGAAGATTGCTAAGTTGCAAAGTCTGAAAGGGAAATATGAAATGTTGAGAATGGGTGATGATGAGGACATTACTTCTTTCATGCAAAGAGTGAATGAACTTGTGTGCAGTATCAGATGTGCTAGTGGACGACTGAAAGAATCAAAGATTGTTGCTAAAGTGCTTAGATACTTGCCTACTGCATAAAAATTCAAAGCTACTACTATTGAGGAGCTCCAAACTGTAACAAATGTAACCAAGGATATGTTGATTAGTAAGCTTACTGATTTTGAGTTAAGTGAGTTTGGTGATGCTCTTCTTAAGATAGAATCTACATTCAAAGCTACTACTTTTGGAAGGGATAAAAAAAGATATGATTTGGGTGAAAGTTCTTCTAGAAAGGTATTCAAGTATGTGGAGGAAATGAGAGAGATTGAAGAAGAGATAAAACTTGAGGAGCTTGAAGCACTTATTGTTAAAAGGGATGCCAGAGAACAAGGTAAGGATAAAGGAAAATTTCCTATTAAATATTTTTCTTGCAATAAGATAGGCCATTTTCCATCAAGGTGTTTGGAAAGAGTTCCTAAGCCAAGACCTAACAAGCCTAGATTCCAAAGAAAGTGTTATTATGTTGCTGATGAAGGTGTGACAGATGATGAATCTGATAAAGGAAACGCAAGTGAAGATGAATGAGTATTTATTGCTATAAAGGAAAATGATCCAACCCCTACTGAATCTGTTAGTTACTCAAACATGGAGATAGCCCTAGCTACTCGAGTTGAAGAGAAATATGAATGGGTGATTGACAAAGGATTATCTCATCACATGACAGGTGATAAAAGAAAATTTATGAGCCTAGAAAAGTATGATGGTGGTGTTGTAAGATTTGGTGATGAAAAAGTTCATGTAATCTGTGGCAGAGGATCCATTTCTCTTGATGGTAAGAATAATACTAATGATGTTCTTTATGTGGAAGGTTTGAAACATAATCTCTTAAGTGTTGGACATATGGTTGACAAGGGATACAATCTTCAATTCAAGAATGGAAAATGTAGAATATTGGCAAGTTTTAGAAATGTGATTGCTTTAGGTACAAAAAAAAAAGGTAACATCTTTCACCTGAATGCTGCTAGTAAAAGTTGTATGATTGCTCAAGTTGATGAAAATTGGTTGTGGCATAGGATAATGTGTCATGTAAACTTTGACAATATTATCAAGATAAGTTCTACTCAGGCAGTGAGAGATCTTCCTAAATTGGTAAAGCCTACTAATACTATATGCAAGGAATGTCAGTTAGGGAAGCAAACTAGAATTTCATTTGTGAGCAAACAACATTGTTCAAATGTAGTGTTGGAGCTTGTTCATATTGATTCATGTGGTCCTTCTAGAATTATAAGCTTACAGGTAGACAGGTACTTGATGTTACTTATTGATGATTACTCTAGATTAATGTGGGTTACTTTCTCAAGGGAGAAATATGAAGCTCTGGAGAAATTCAAGATTTTTAAGGCTATGGTTGAGACAAAGATAGGTCTAAAGATTAAATGTTTGAGATCAGATAGAGGTGGTGAATTCACTTCCCATGAGTTTAATTATTTTTTTGAAGTGCATGGAATAAAGAGACAATTATCTACCCCATGGACCCCTCAGCAAAATGGAGTTGTGGAAAGGAAGAATATGAAAATTCAAGATTTTGCTAGGACTATGATGCTAAAAGGAAATGTTTCTCATATCTATTGGAGAGAGGTTGTGAGTACTACTATTTACATCCTTAACTAGGTACAAGTCAAAGGTGATACTGGTAAGACCCCTTTTGAGCTATGGTCTAGTCATAAGCCTACTATTAGATATTTTAAAATCTTTGGGGGTAGATGCTATATCAAAAGAGATGAAGATATAGGAAAATTTGATGCTAGGAGTGATGAAGAAATATTTCTTGATTATTCTACTAAGAGTAAGGCCTACTGGTGCTATAATAAGAGTTTTTGGAAAGTAGTTGAAAGTGCAAATGTCAAGCTTAATGAAGACATAGCTAGACCATCCAGATCCTGTGGATATGATTCAGATGATCAGAATAACAATTCAATCATAGGAAAGAAAGTTCAAACTCAAAATAAAGTTTAGATCATTCTGATGAATCAAGAAAATCAAGAGGAAGGAACCAGTGAAAGTGTAGAAGAGAGATCACAAGAGCCAGAAGTTCAAGAACATCATAAGACTCCAAGGTATGTACTACTAAATCATTAAAAAGATTAGATTATAGGTGAAAAGAACAAAGGTGTTCAAACTTGGAGAAAAATTGTAGAAGAATACTATATGATTTCAAAGACTAAGCCTAATAGTGTCAATGAAGCATGCACATATGAACATTGGATGAAAGCAATGAAAGAAGAACTACAACAACTTGAAAAAAATAATACATGGATTATTGTTCCTAGACATAAGGATAAAAATGTAATTGGAACTAAATGGGTCTTTAGAAACAAATTGAATGAGCAAGGTGAAGTTGTTAGAAACAAAGCAAGATTGGTGTGTAAAGGATATTCTCAGATGGAAGGAATTGACCTTGAAGAAACTTTTTCCCCTGTTGTTAGGATTGAATCTGTGAGACTATTTCTTGCTTATGTTGCTTACAAAAACTATAAGGTATATTAGATGGATGTCAAGTTAGCATTTCTAAATGGTAAACTAGAAGAAGAAGTGTATGTTGAGCAACCCAATGGATTTCAATTAATTGATCAAGGAGATATGGTTTTTCGGTTAAAGAAAGCATTGTATGGACTTAAGCAAGCCCCAAGAGAATGGTATGCCAAATTGGGCAAGTATTTGTTGAAGCTTGGATTTAATAAAGGTATGGTTGATAGTAATTTGTATTTCAAGATTGATGATGATAAATATTTGATTGTTGAAGTCTTTGTTGATGATATCATTTTTGGAGGAGATGATAGTTTGTGCATGAAGTTTGTTGATGAGATGCAAAATGAGTTTGAGATGTCTATTATTGGTGAGATGAAATTCTTTTTGGGATTGAAAATTACTCAGTTAGATAAAGGGATCTTCATATCTTAGTCCAAGTATGTGAAAGAATTGCTAAAAAAGTTTGGTATGGAAGATTCAAAGCTAGTTGGTACACCTATGGTGACTGGATGCAAGTTGACACAAGATGATGATTCTCTGAAAGAAAATAAAACTAGATATAGATCGATGATTGGTGGATTGCTTTACTTAACTCAAACTAGACCAGATATCATGAATGTTGTATGTATTGTTGAAAGATTTCAAGTTGATCCTAAGGAATCTCATGTAACTATTGTGAAGAGGATTTTCAGATACTTGAGGGGATAGTTGATTTTGGGCTATGGTATCTTAAAGATGATGATCTTACTTTGAGTGCTTTTATTAATGCTAATTGGGTAGGTGATGTGGATGATAGAAAGAGTACTAGTGGTGGTGCATTTTTCACAGGTAAGAAGATGATTTCATGGTTAAGAAGCAAAATGCCATTTCTTTATCTACTGCAGAGGTAAAATACATTGTTGTTGCTAACGATTGTACTCAAGTATTGTGGATGAAGTAGATGTTGAAAGATATTCGAGTTGTGTATGATGAACCTACTGCTATATTTTGTGATAATTCAAGTGCAATTAAAATTTCTAAGAAGTTGGTGCTGCATTCAAAGACCAAGCATATATCTATCAAGTTTCACTTTTTGAGAGAGAAGGTGAGTGAAAAGGAAGTTAGATTGGAGTATGTGGCTACTAAGGAACAGATTGTAGATATCTTTACAAAGTTGTTGCCTAAGGATACTTTTGAGTATCTTAGAGGGAAGCTAGGGGTGATTACCCCTCCTAATCAGAACTAAGATGCATTGAATTGCATCAATCCATGCATTTCATAGTCATATCTTGATCCAAATTGATGTTGTGGTGGATCCTACTCAGGGGGAGTAGTCATATGTTTAGATATGTGCTTCAGAGCTTGTGTCACTAGTAGAATTTGGTAAATAAATGACTAAATGAATAAAACTTTTAGTCATGTGACTAACACTAGTAGTATTTGGAAAATAAATGACTAATTTGGTCATTGGGTAAAATAAAAACTAAATGAATAAATAAATGACTAATATCAGACAAATAAAAATGACTAAATAAATGACTAATGGGTATGTGCAGGATCATCGTGCTAAAAACAAGCCCTTAAGTGGCAAAAAATTCAAAAAATTAGTGTTAGGCAACTTGATGTAAATATTTGAATAAGTTATCTATATTATTTCAAAATATGTAAGAATATAATTTTTAGAAAATTGAATTTAGTTTCTAAAATACTAGGTTTATTTAAAATAAATAAAATCTATTTGGTGAAAATTTGAAATTTCAATCATTAGTACTTAAATTTAGGGAAAAAATAAGAAGTAGGTGTCTATCGACCACCTAACCATAATAAAATGATAATATTTTTTGTAAGATTTTATATATAAGTAGAGGACTCATGTGCGGATGTGATGCATATTTTTTGTAATTTTTTCCTAGTAAATAATTAATTATGAATTTTTATTACAAATTTTAGAAAATATAAAAAATCGTCTGTCGACACCTTAACTTGGTCAAAACTTCATGAAATTTAATTTTTATTTTTAATCCTATAGTATGTGAATCATAGAATGTGGTATGTTTTTGGATTTAAAAATTTGATCGTTGAAAGTTATAGATGTTTTTAATGACCTATCGTCGGGACTTTAGTTGTAATTCTAATAGAAAATGAATAATAATTATTTATTAAATTCAAATTAAATCATAATTTATATTGTTGGAAAGCTGATAATCTCCTCTAAAACCCTTTTCGTTTCATTAATTTTGGGTGAAAAAAAAGTTGTTAGCCACATACCCTACAAATACCCATAATATTGCCACTTTTTGGCGCACCATGATCCTGCACATACCCTAATATCAGATAAATAAAAATGACTAAATAAATAACTAAATAAATGTGCTCATTATTAAAATCTTGGCCATAATTTTCATTTTAGTGTGAGAATTATGTTAGGGTTAGGGTTTGGATTATAATTATAATAGGTTTCAGGTTACAAATAAGGCTTTGGTTAGTGTTAAGGGAAGGGTTGGAATTACTATTAAGCCCTAATCCAAATTGGACCTTAGTTATATCCTAACCCTAACCCTACTTAAAATAATACCCTAATTGAAGAAACCCTAAATCTAACACTAATCGTAACCTTAAGTGAACACTAACCCTAATTGAATTGTAACCTTAACCCTAATTTAATCATAAACCTAATTCAACCCTAACCCTAACCCAAATTGTACCCTAACCCTAATAGTAAACCTAATTAAACTATATACCTAACCCTGATTAAACCCTAAGTATAATCCTATTTGAACCCTAACCCTAACTAAACCCAAACTATAACCCACACCTTAATTGACCCTTAACCCTAATGCTAACTTTGAGATTTATTTTAGAACCCTAAGTACCTAATTAACTTAAACCCTAATTCTAACCCCAAGATTTATCCTAGAACCCTAATTAAACCCTACCCTAATTGAATTTTAATCTTAAGATTAAACGTAACCCTAATCATAACCCTAATTGAACTTTAACCCTAAGCTTTATCCTAATTCTAACCCTAATTGCAAAATGCTAATGTATGCTAACCCTAATTAAATCCTAACCCAAATTTCACTCTAACCCTAATTAAACCTTGATTGAATGTTAACCCTAATTGAACCCTAAATCTAATCCTATCTCTAGCCCTAATTGAACCCTAAATCTAATCCTATCTCTAACCCTAATTAAACTCCAATTCTATTTGTGACTTTAGTTCATGTCTAATCCCATTTGAACCCTAACCCTAATTGAATCCTAAGATTTATCATAATAAAATCTAATTGAACATTAACCCTTTTCTAACCCTAATCATAAGAATAATTGAATCCTAGTCATAACCATAATTTAATCTTAATTAAACCCTAATATTAATTAACCCCTAATTGCACCCCAATCATAATAATCTTGATCATAACCTTATATGAAACCCAATTGTAACCCGAAGCACAAGCTTAATCATAGAACAATAACCCAAAACCTAATTAACCCTAATTGAATTGTAACCTTAACCCTAATTTAATCCTAAACCTAATTCAACCCTAACCCTAACCCTACCCCTACCCCTAACCAAAATTATACCCTAAACCTAACCCTAATAGTAACCCTAATTGAAATATATACCTAACCCTAATTAAACCCTAACCAAAGTCCTAATTGACCCCTAATCCTAATTGTATCGTAACCCTAACTGAGTTGAAACCATAGTTGGATCATAACCCTAATTGAGTTGTAACTTTGATTGTACTCCTATTTGAACCCCAACAATAACCCTAACCCCAAGGTTTATAATAAAACCTAACCCTAATTGAACCCTTACTCAAACATAAAATGGAGAGGGAGATATAGATAAGATATAAAGAGGTGGATAGAGAAAAACTAAACTAAACTCCTGTAATAAATTTACTATTACAAATATATAATTTTGTCTAATGAAAAATTATATTTAAAATATATATTTATTGAGTGAATGCTAATTGAGACCTTTGTTACATAAACATCATTTTCTAAATGACCTACCAATTGACCTCATGTACTACACATATGTCTGAAAAAATACACCAAAATTTTCTCTAATTGACCTTTCATACCTCTTCGACGTACCTATTGCACACCAAGGTGCAATTTATAGTAATAATTATATATATATTTAACATTTCAAAATGTGCTCATTATTAAAATGGCCATAATTTTCATTTTAATAAACATACTCTAAAACCTTCCTCAAGACCTTATTTTCAATGCCCGCCAAAATGGAGAAGTGAGTCGCATAGCTGGCTAAAATGGCCATAATTTTCATTTTAATAAACATACTCTAAAACCTTCCTCAAGATCTTATTTTTAATGCTCTCCAAAATGGAGAAGTGAGTCGCATAGCTCGCTAAAATGGAGACATATTTTCAAGGTAGCCCGTCAAAATGGAGAAGTGAAAGTGCTTGATTTTGGATTGCAACCTCTATCCATTTTTCCGTATCAAACATGATTCATGTAGAATCTTGTGGTAAGTCACTTTCCATGGTTTCAGTTAATTTTTCTTTTCAAATCTGTACGTGGTCAGGCCATATGATCCATTCATTTTTATCTTTCCTTCTACACTTTAAGCTTGGTTATCCTACAAATGGAGCATGTTCATCACGCTTTTCAAGTTTCTGTAATGAATTTGGTCTTCATCTGCTTCTACTTGTCCATATGCTTCTTTTATCTGTCCTTGCATTTTTATTCAATCTTTATGATAGAAGACCCACAACACAATATTCCTAGTCACATTCAAAATCCCAAAGAAGTTGTAAGTAGTAGCAAAATATACTTACATCATAGCAATAGCTCAACTGTCAATACAAATTTGCATAAGTGGGAACTGCATGTAGACCCCAATAATGTATATGGCACCACAAGAAAGAAGCAAGTAGCTTGCAATGTCCTGAAAAAGAGCCAATATCTATTTCTCCCCTTTAGCATTAGATAGAGCTTTCGTCATTACAACAACACTGCATGTAGAAAACATAATCATTTAAAATCAATTCACTGTTGTTTACAAATATTGTGGTGTAGGATCATGCATCTAGATCATCACTATTTGGGATGAAATTGTATTTTGACATTTTGTTTAAAAACAAGTAAATATTAAACATCAAGTACACAATTTTGATGCAAAAGAGAAAAAACTATTGGGATATCAAAATGGGAAAGAAGATATATTATATAGCATATATTATATCTAGTTCACTGTATCAGTTCATCACACAAACCCTTAAGATTTAGTCCAAGACCCCCCTTACACAAACCCCAGGGTCTGTTCATAGGATGCCACTATTTGGTAATCATAGTAGTCTTTTAGAGGTTCTCAATGATTAGAGGTTGTATGAGACTTCTAGCTTTGCTTTGTAAGAATAGTCAATATGATTTTCAATTTTGCCTAACTCAAGGTTCTGGCTACCAAGCTGTAGAATTCTCTTTTAATGATCAAATCTTCATCTGCACAAAAATCTACTTAACAACATCCACACTGAGTTTTTCAACAATAGCGAAGTCAAAAAATGGTATCATCCTTGTCAAGTTTCCAATTTTCATAATTTGATATACCTGAGACACCTGTTGTAACATCCTCAATATGATTAGTCTTTTCAATGAAATAATATATTATTCCATTTGCACTTCTGAAACAGGAGAGCTGATGACAAATTTTCACTAAGATTTGTAAGCTTCCTAGAAAGATCGAGCCTTAGATATTTTAACTCCTCTCCTTCTCATTGTCAATTTACAAATCAAGGAGCCCCATGCTTGTGATCATAGGGTCTGAAAAAAATAATAGTTGGTAGTATAGGTAACATAAATAGTAGCTAATAGTTGCAAGTCCTTCTGGGTCAGGTTTTATTGTATGAGTAGTAAATTGCCATCACTTGTGATTTAGGAGTCTTCTTCATCATGCACATAAGACCATGAATGTCCTCTATAGAACAAGAAGCAGTTCACTTGCCTTGTCTATGCTTCCACATTTTAACGTATGTCTAGCAGGGCACTTGTAACTACAACATATGATAAAAAAGTCCTTGTTGTTATGCTTTGATGGATGTCCCTTCATCATTATTGGATATCTGATGTAGTGCACATTATTATAGTGCAAACCTATTTTTTAGATTGTTTCATTTAGCACCACCAATATTCTCAACAAGAAAATTGACCCTATTTAAATTGATGGAAATGGTTCACATCTCTTAGAACAATTTCTCTTGCAATTGTTATCTTGGGCTCACATATCCCTATGATAGGACTCCATCCAACATTAGTACTTGGAATTCTATTACATCCAGTTTTGTAATTGAACATAACAGATTGTTTCATTTAGCACCACCAATATTCTAGAATGAAAGTACTAATGTAATTCTAACCATACAAGAAACTAAAAAATCACTGAAAATAGTAAATTAGGGTTCTTGGTATGATCAGTGATTTACCATATCAATGAGACTTCCAATTTGAATGGATAATAATTTGTCCTCACATAACCCTATGATGGGACTCCATTCAACATTAATACTTTCATTCTAGAATCTCTTAAAGATTTTATAAAATGTCAATTAATGATCTATCAAAGAAAACCAAAGGAAATCAAGGAAAAATTTAGTGTTGCATCATGTAATGTGAATTAACTTTTCTCTTATTTGAAGGTCCTAAAAATCCTGATTGGATACCTTAAATGCAATTCTAAAGATAACCATATTGTAGGAGTTAGCTCATCCTTTTATCCTGCATCAAATCTTACTATTGGGAAAAAAATTAGATAATCTTCTTGTATAGACTAGACACTCTTCTATAAACTAGAATTTAATTGATTTTACTTTTTATAAATTAGGTTGTATATATTCTACTAATTACATTGGGACTCTTCTTGCAAAAAAGACACGTATTTGCATATGCAACTAGGAACTACTTACGTTCTTCTCAAAATATTTACAATTTGAATGAATTGCACTTCTCATAAATTACAATTACATTAAATTTAGCTTCATTATATGCTTTAAATGAAGAGAAATCCACTTATCTTAGGTGGAGAGACAATGAAAATACAACTATTTTGGCCTCTTTAGACTCCCTTGAGAATGCATGGAAATTTTATTTTTCTACAACCAATGGAAACTGTTGAAGAATATTTAGTACATATTACACTTGATTATATGTACTTTGGGGATTGAATCATTCTTAGCACAAAATTTTTCCCAAATCAATGTCTCAAGTAGAAAGGTATATTGTTGTTCTTGACATTTTCTATTTGGAATTTACGAAGTGATATGAATGTTGTCTGAAGAAGAATGAATTTTTAGCTTTTGGATTTAACTGTATTTTCTTTTTTCCATCAATATTTTGGATTGTACTCAATGATCCATCTTTATGATAAGGATAGAATAGTGATTGGAATGTTGTTTGTTTGATAGAAAGATCCTATGATAGGATTATGGCATATGTTGTGAGGGTTAGTTGCTTTTATTTCTTCAACACATTTTTGGATTTTAATTTTTAAAATCCTAATTACAAGTACAAATAAAGAAATATTATAGACCACTTATATAATAGAGTATTTGCTTGCTCTCTAAGGAACCAAAGTCCAGATTCTTCCTTGTGTCAATGATGTTTGAGAGAACATGCAGGTGCAATCTGTGGAAGTTAATGAAGCATTCAGACTTCAAAAAGAAAATGGATATGTTCTAGATGTGCGTTGAGAGGTAGAATTCAAAGAAGTAGGTACTTTAAATACCATTCATGCTTCTTGGGATTTTGAGGATTTATTGTAGTTTTTAATCTTAATAGGAAAGTTCTCATTACTTGTTTATGCTCTACCTACACTTGAAGGCATCATCACATTATCTCAATGTGCAGGAGCACTTGTTTGATTACATGCTCCATGAGGAAAAAATGTAATAAGTATTTAAGGAGTGCTAGGGGTTCATTTAATAAGGTCTTTCAAGACCATTCTAATGCATTTGAGTCATTTGATAGGCATTAGGATAAGTTATGTAGTCATTTTTGTCTAATTTGCAAAAAGATAGAAAATGTGTTAAGTAAGCTCCAAGGTAGGATTTAGATTTTTTGTCATTTGAATAAGGTCAAGGAGGATCCTTTATCATATAATAAGCCAATTTATGGATCTAGAGGCATGGAGGGATTCAAAAAGTGAAAGAAAAAAAATCTTGTAAACCTTGTTGTTAAGGGAAAAGAGAAAAAATTAAGTAAATGACAAATCAAGTGGTTCGGATGTCACGCCCCGCCGTGCGAACCCCAAAGGAACTAATAACAATGGAACAATTTTTTTTTTAAATAGAATATAATAACATACTTAAGTATTATAACATAACAATGTATCATGAGGCACAACTAGTTCCAATGGGGTACACGAAGTGACATGACTACACTAACCCATAACAACTATAGAAAGATAGCAATAATTAATCAATTATGTAAATCTATTCATTCCAATTCATCATTAAAATATCCATTAAACAATAACCATATTCATAACATAAGTACATATGATAACACATGCGATTATAAAGATATAAAGTGTTACATATTTTGATATATACAACATAACATATCCAACTATTACAAGTGATAGTTCCAGAATAAATACAAGGCCTGAATATACATCACATCCAAATGATAGTAAAAATACAACGGTCTAAACATACATCCCAATAACCACATATACAATTTACAACATGGTCATCCCAACACACGTGGGAGACAATACATCAATGATTACATTACATCTGAAGTATAACATCCATCTGGGACAAAGAACTACTGGATCATCAACATCCGCCCAAAAGCCCTGCAATAAAAGATACATCTGCAACAGAAAGGGAAACCCAACGGGGTGCGAAGCACGTTCCACCCAACCACCCCCGTGCTGAGAGTAGACAAGGAAGGGTCCCCGACCAAGCACGTCTAACAATAACACAAAACTAACTCCAGACAGACAACTTAACATCAAAGACCACTAGAAACTCAACAACGACAAATCCAAAAGGCACAACAACAAACCACTGATGAACATAACAATAAAACACCTTTCCAAATTACAACTAGTCTCACTCACAACATCAATGAAACTCAAGACATAATATCAAAGACTACTTCCAACAATGACCAAAGACAAATCAATAAATTGCTTCCAGAGGACTTCAGTAAATCAACACAAACAGAGTGTTAGACGAGAGTGTCATCGCATGGTTTCACATGGATTCTCCAGACAACCTATCACAAGGTGTCGCCTCCATCTCTACATGGATTCTCTAGACAACCAAGTTAAGGTGCTGCTTCCATCTATGGTTCTCCTGACAGCCTATCTCAAGGCACCGCTCCATAGGGTTACTCATGCGGAGTCATTAGCCTTTCAGGAAGACAAGGCAATGACCTTGCCAACCATGGCCTTCTCAGTCCCCTTTAGTCTGTGATAGCACTAACAGGTGGACGAGGCTTCACAATTATCTTGTTAATGTTTAATCCCCACCTGTGGTTTATTACTTAAGTTATCACTGATTAAACTAACTCTACGTGGGTTACCCTCACAGCCCCTTTGTGCGCCGGCCCCCACTAGAGCCACTCTCTCTAGACACTCTAGCACAAGAATATCCAACTAAATAGGGTTGTATCAACAAGGAAAACTGAACCATCAATGGATCGACTGCGAGGCCTAACCCTCTCGCCCAAAATCATACATATAACGTTCACAAACTTACAATCCAACTGTACATTAACTTCACATCCAAGGCCAATCATAAGAACAACATCAAACCACAAGATTGAATAAAGATAACAATAACCACTCCTCTGGAAGTCCTAAACACATCTTAGGTTCCTATAACTGGACAAGCTAATTCTAGAGTTTTCCTACAAGACATAACTCAAACAAAAGAAAAATCACAATTAAACAAATAAACTCGAGAGGCAGCAAATACATAAATAATGCCATAAAACTCATTCTAATAAACAACACATTCTGCCAATTAAATAAATCAACTACTCAAGAACACTCAGTTAACTAACACGTAGTTTATACTATTTTTTTTTCCAAACATTACAACATACGAGAATATATGTATATATGCTTACAAAATAGATATTAAAAATTCACTATATAAAAATAAATAAATTTAATTAAATAATTCATATAACAAAATATACATATATATATATACATATATATATTTAATATATATACATATTAAAATATATATATATATATATTAAATATTCATATATATAAATATATTAAATAAACTATAATTATTAATACATATATTGAAATCCCATTTTAAAATTATATATAAAAAAACATATATTTAAATCCTATTTTATTAAATCATTTTATAAAAAAAATCATATATTAAAATTCATAAAACAAATTTTAAATAATAAAAAAAAACAAACGAATTAAATTTTAAAAGGCCGAATGGAAAAGCCATCGCCCACAGTACTGTGTACTGTGGGTCGTGGGGGTACGCAGCCCCCACTGGCTGCTGTATGCAGTCAGTGGTGGCTGCGTACAGCCACCACTTGGGGGCCGTGGGCGGTACGGCCGCAGCCGGCCGCCCACCCCCCAATAACAAATTTTTTTTGATTCTTTTATTTTAAACTTTATTTTAAATTTAAATTAATTTTAGTTCATTTACAAAAAACGGACGAATTTCGAAGCACAATTTTTTTATTTTTTTATAAGACCTTTTTTTTTAAATTTCCATCGCCTAGGGTACAGAAACAAAGAAATATATGATCAAAAATTTTAAATTTTTATATATATATATATATATTTAGAACAAGAGATCAAACACAGTACAATATATTTGATCGAATAGCAGGATATAATTATAGATATATAAATATATATTTTCATGAGAGATTCAGAAACAAATTAGATAAATAATTTGTTTTCTTTCAGTACAGATTTGGAAATACAAATATAAGCAATAAGTAAAAAGGATTTTCTCTTTCAAAATAATTATTTTCATCACTACGTTTTATAAAGATTTTTAGAATATTTTTCAATAATCACAAAATAGATCTGTGAAGTAAATTCGATCTTCAATCAAGGATGGTTTTTGTTTTATTTCAAACAATAAATTTTCACTACTAACCTATATTGAAAAGTTTCGAACAAGTTCAATGAAAGTTTTCTACAGAAGATTTAATATAGTTTTCAATAGAAATCATTCAAGAATATAACACAACCAAACAAAACCCTCTTTCAAACAAACTATTTATTTAAAGTATTACAGACATGATTTTCTTTACAGAAATAAAAAAATAAATAAAAATAAATGATAAATTTTATGGAACCTGGAGTCCTTCGTCTGAAGAAGAAACCCTTCTGTAGCCTCCTCTCGATCTCCTCCTACAGCTCTCTCTTTTCTCGATCCTCTGCCTTCAACGTTCTTCTGGACAATCTTACCTTTCCAATCTCACAATAACTTTACCCCGAAAACCTCCAAACTCAAAAAAAACTATCTTTCTTATTTTTCCTTTTTACCAGATCCAAAACAACAGAACCCAAAACTTCCGTGTGTGAATCCCTCCTCAAAATAATAAAAGAATCAATAATATCAGTAAAACTTTTCTTCTTTCTTTTCTCAAAAATCCCCTCCTCTAATTGGTCCTTTTTCCAGCTTTTAAAAGCACACTTATCTAAAATTTTAATTAAAATAATTTATTTAATCAAGATATTATCTGTACATGATTTGCTAATTTAATATTAATAAAAAGGTATTATTTAATTATCTTCAACAATATTTATTTAATTTAATTATTATCAATAATATTAATTTAGACTAATTATTTACTCTTTTAATAAATTAAATCACTTTTTAATTTATAATATATTTAAATTTAATATTCAACTAACACACAATTAAATCAAACAACTAAACAACTTTAATCCATTATCTTATAAAATAAGGTTACTTAAATAAACATGAACCATAAACCAAATGAATACCTCAACAATCAAACTACACAATCAACGAGAATGAAAACTTCAGTCATAACACGACTCACAACAGACGACGGACTTGGGACGAGGATGCTTCCAAACCTACTCCCTTTTTCAACATTTTTACCCGTTGGGTTAATTTATTGCTCGCCCTGTCCTGCCGAAGCAGGTGGAATCGAGACTTATTCCTGCAATCTTGCATCCAAACAAACGTCAAGTAGCACATGTATATATATATAATCAAACATCCTACCATGAGAAGGAATTGTAGTGTAGCAGGGCACTCGTAAACGAGTGATGCTACACTATCCTCTCACCTAATCTATTCTAACAATTACAATATCAATAACAAACTAACATTTCTAACCAAATTGATCATAAGATAACATTATACTTAACTACTGCATCATAACTAATTACTAAACCATTGCATTATAAAATAATACTGAATTCAAATCACATGATCACCATAGGATTATCACATCGACATATAAAACATTCGAGAGAAAGCATTGCATAATAAAATAATCCAAACCCTACATACAGAGTATCATAAATCATAATAATAATATCAATTGTAGCAATCAACTAAACTACGCAACCACACACGCCAAATCAATGAATCAATCACCATCACAACTCAGTATCACACTAACATATAAAAGCAAACAATAGTAGTAAATAGTATCAGAAACATGGGGGTATTACATCGGAGGAGGTTATAATCAGTTATAGACATTGGATTTAATTTAGTTTTGATTTTCAAGGCATAAATGGGCCTCACACAAGTTGAGTCAGGAGAGAGTTTTGCATTGTAATGAAGAAAACATGAATAAAACTTAGAATTTCTATGATTTTTACTGGTAAAATAGAGTTTGTGGCTCTTGTACGGCCATGTATGACTTGATATTGAAGGGGTAGTCATTTTTTTTTATAAAGCTATGTGTCTAATGCATTTTAATTTTTATTTCATTCATTTTCATGGTCAAATGAGAAAGTTATGGTGTTTGATTGTAGACTAGGTGAAACCTTCATAAGGGTTAACAGTGAGCATTAAAAATGACATTTCTCATGTTTGGGAGGGTGGGGTCTCCCAAGAATTGGTGAAAAGGTCCCTTTGGTGTGTATGATCATGTTTCATAAGTTGCAGAGTGGAAGAGTAAGGTATGCTAAGATTTCATTGATGCTCTTGACTGTATGTGTAGGCTGGTAAAAGTTTAGAATATAGAGAGTTATTGAAGTTTGTTATTAAGAATGATACCCAGTAATGGTGTAGAGGTGAGAGGAGGATGTCAATGTAATGTGTAAACCATGCTTGGGTCAAATTCATCAGATAAATGATGTTAAATATGTAATATGCAGTCATTGTCCCGTATGACTAAGTGTAGTCACAGTCCAAGCAAATCATTGTGACTTTTGAAATTATTTGCAGTCACTTGGAACCTTGGAATTCATGTAATTGAGGACCATGAACGTCTATCAAAGTTGTGTAAAAGTCTTACATGAAGAATTTTATGGTAATAAAGGAAATATGTGTACATGTTCTGTTATAAAGTTAGTCATAGTTAGACTTGTGAACAAGTGTCAATTTGAAATATGTTATGCCAAAGAATAGTGAAACCCTTGTGAAAAGCATGTGAAAGGGTGTGTCTTGAATAGCTAATTAATTTTAGCAGAGATTTTGCATGAGATATGTATGGTGGAAGGATTTGGTTCTGTGTAAAGAGCCCTAATTAGACCTAAAAGGCATAGCAATAGTCATAGTTTGAGGGTAATGTAACAAAGTAAACCCATCCAAGTTTGAGATATGTTTTATAACATTGAATGGGGTATCTAGAAGAGCAATCACAGTTTGGATAAGAGTTCATCATGAAAAGTTATGAGCAACAGTCCTCATAGGAAGGGCTAGTAGAGTTGAGACAACCAAACTAAGAAAAGTGAATGATTGAAGGATCTAGGTTGGAAGGATAGTTATTTGTGGTTGGGTATGTCATTGGTAACCTATATAAGGACTATGGAGAGTCAGGTTGGTGTATGGCTGCATGATTTTTTCCATGAAGTTGCCACAAAGAAGGCTCGAAAAGCATGAGTTGTGAACATTTCCTTGAAAGGATAACTGAGTTAAGAGTGAGTTGAGTTTGAATCCTCCTAGCTCTGCATCATCTCACAATAAAAAAAAGTATACTAGCATATTTTTAAGGAATTATGATTGTAAGGTGAAAAGAAAAGCTTGTTTAGAAGCATTAGGTTTTTCATTTTAAAGCTTTTGGATACAACTGCATGGTAGTTTTTTAGATCATGGTTTCTGATCACATTGTGTGATGAGAGGATCACATAGTGTGATCCAAAATGTTGATGTAGAAAACTACCACAACGTTTTATCTTAAAGATTTAAAAATTCAAGAAAATCTTGAGTGAAGAAATGGATAAGAACTCTATATGTTTATTGTTATATCTTCTAGTTGCTTGCATATATAGTTAATTGGTAGTTGGTTGTATTTGTATTTTTGTATTCTTGATTCCAATTACTTCCTTAATGTTAGTTGCAAAATTTGGTGGTAAATTCTTTTTAATGTGCACTTGTTCCTCATGTTTCTGATGAAGCCCTTTTTTCAGTATCATCCAGAAGGAGCTATAAATGTGCAAATTTATAGATTAATAAAAGAGTGGATGGCATGGGATTTTGCTAGACGTGTTGCATTTGCATTCTTTGGGATTTTTCAAGGCACTGAATAAAATCCAAAGTTTCTTGAAGGTAAATTTTTTCTAACATTGGAATTATAGGCATGTCAATTAACATCTCTATTAAGAATCTATCATAAAAGAAAGTCTATTCAAATTTTGAATACTATATCTTAAGGAAATTTTTGTACTTGACATAAGTGAGATCAAAATTGGATAAAAACTCAAAAATCATTGTGTTATTCTTCCAAGGTGGTACCTTGAAGCCTTCTACAAATTTTCCTGAAGGCCAACAATCAAGGTAGAATTTCTTCTTTCTATATTATGGTTGATTGTAGGCCTTTGCTTCCTTCTAGTAGTTGTTAGAATAGAAAATAAATGAGAAGTAAACATGGGAATTTAGATTTATAACTAATTAGGTTCAAAAGGAATTATTTGAAGTTTACCAATTGCTAGCCTCCAACACTCTAGTTGTGGCTACACAAAATATCAACTTCTCAATTCCATTTTAACAAACTCAATCCATGTTTAGTTTGATTACTCATCTCAAGTTCTTCTTTCCCTTTCCAATCACTCAAACCAACACAAAAATGTGCAAGTAAGAGTCCCAAAACACTACAAATCCTTCAAGACACCTTGTTCAACTTTAACTTAAATAAAAAAAATCAATTACAACATCTTCCCTTTCATATTACATCACCTTGTTATGACTGTCCTCATTGTGCCACCATGGTACTTACAAACCTCAACCCTCAACTTTGATTTTCATGACACCATGTTATCTATTTCAACACCTAAGACACCATTACTAGACTTAATTTAAGATGATTAAACTCTTTCCACAACCTAAGACATAGAGCCTTTCACTTTGATAGACAAACTTTAATGATTGATTGTACTCCTTGTAGCCATGCATCACAACACTGTTAGAGATAGCTTCTCATGGAAACCTCTAATATTGACTGTAATCAACAATTAGGATCCCCATTTTCATGTACCAAAACATATCAAAAGATTTCGTTAGGTTATTTTGGAGAAAAGGTGTACAAACAAACTGTTTACACCTCAAAATGGGGCTAATTAGGTCTACAACCAAGATAGGGCTTATTGGTTATATAATCTCCACACATAAACTCATTGTTGTAGTGCTTCAAACAGAGGTATTTTGACTTTTTTATGCTTAATAGACCTTTAGATAGCCATTCCCATGCTCAATTTACCAAACCCTAGGCTAAGTTCCATTGAAACTCTGAGTTTTATTAGTCTATAACAAAAAATTCAATCAAGAATTCCAACTCTCATCACCTTAACTTTGTGTTTTGATCCAAAAATCATTAGAATATGGAGGAACATACATGTAAGAGTAATTTCACAAAGAATTAGTAGATTTCACCAGTTGGAAATAGATGAAACAATTTTCTTAACCATTGTTTACCCTAATGAGGGTTCCTGACTGATTTCACAAAAATTCAAATAACTTACACAATACCTAATCAATCTGCATGAAACAAGAAGAATGTGGAAGTTGATTGAAGTATCTACTATTTACAACTAATTAAACATGCTTTTAAGTCCATACTGGGCTATACATGGCCTAAAAATAGAGATTTTATGTAGAAATATGCTAAAAATTAGTATTTTCATTTATCTAAATATATTCAAGTCACTTGGATGTCTACACACTACAATAGCTTAGCTCCAAGTTCACTTTTTAAGTGGATCAATTCTTAAATATTGTAGATGAAACCATTATTCAGCCTAACTACTATCATCTTGTCTACAAGGATCTTGATGACACTATGATTATACACAATATCTTCAATTTGGAGACATGGGATAATTGAACCATGTATTTTTTGCTAGATTTGTGATCATGCTAGAATCCCCTCCAATCTTCCACTTAACTATCTAGTGCAGGAGCACCAAGCACATGAAGTTCACATTAAGAGGTTAATTTTCTAAAGTCAAGGTGTTAGGGTCTTTAGGCATTAGATGTGGTTTTTTTTCAGTAAATAAGATCTAATGAGACCATCTATGATGTAAATGGGAGTTTTAGAATCATTTGTGTCGTAAGAGCCAAATTTCTACTAGTAACAATAGGTCCTAATGAGCCACATGTTGCAAGCACAACATGGCCTTATGATGGATTGATGGAGAAGCAACGTCTGAAATTTTGGGAGCATGAAATCAAAGGAGCTGATTTGGAAGGATTCTTAATCTCTAAACTTCCATCCCATCAAAAGCTTTACCGGGGCCAAATTCAAAATGGAATTTGATATGTTATTCTCCTGAAGAAAGTTCCTCCTAATAGGTAGTTACATTGGGAGGTATTATTTTGAGTAAACATGTAATATTGTATCATTTCATGTAGATCAATGACATTTTTTAAGCATTCTAATTTTATGTTGAACTAGTTGTTGATTTGTGTCATCCCAATGGATTCTAGTAGCAAATAGAATAAAACAAGAACTTTTATTGCTCTTCAAGTTTAGTTTTTTTGTTCACATGAATAAACTTGACAATTTCTTGTTTTCTTTTATAACTTATGCATGTAATTATCAACACTAGAATTGTAAAATCATTTAATCTGAGACCACCTGCACCAAGAAAATCCTTGAAAGTCTCTGTTCTTTTCCTCCATTCAAAACTTATGTTCAACTTAGGTTGCTCCATAGAGTATATAATTGATTGTTGAAGGAATTTTTTGCTTAAATCTTAATCTATTAGGTGTTCAATAAGAACTTTATAGGCAGAAAAGTTAGCCCTTGTGAATTTTGCTTGCTTAAATCATTGAAACATATTAAATTCTCAATATATCGATGGGGAAGAGTTATATTTTCAAATCTAATTGAACTAAGTGAACAATGAATATTTTCCCATTTCTTTGTGTATAGATGTGCATGTGCATGCCCTTGTTTAGCTATCATGGACAATTTCTATTATAGTTATCAACTAGCTAACTAAATAAATGGCCAACTTTAGGCCTACAAGCAATCCACCCTCAAAATAAAAAACTAATTACTTTAATTGAACAAAATATAGATTTCCCCATTTTGTTTGTGTATATATGTTCATATTTAGGATTATGATCAATTTTTGTGATACCTCTTAGCTTTGATACAAATATTGTGCATGGTTCTTCTTAGTTTATTCAATTTGATGCTATTATTTTTATCCTATGATTCAGGCTTCAAACCAACCCCTCTCATTAGTATTTGTCTTCCAGAATTGTCTAGAAGAGGGTAATCAAAATCAGTACCGAAATATTTGAAAGTCAAAGATCCTTTCCCTAAAATTGAAGCTTTGTTCTCGACAAACCAGAGCTGAGATGAGCCAAGAACTAGTGGAAGGGAAGTTGAATGAAAACTGAGAGAAACTAAAATCCTTCCTAAGAAAAGTTCCCTTTCCACTATAACTGTCAGTTCTAGTGTTTCCTTGTTCATTTTTTCTAGCATCTCCTCATTTTTCATTTCTTGATAGAGAGCTTCTGAAAGATGTGCAAGATGTTCTTCAATCTCAACAATCAATGTTGAGATAAAATGGAAGCATTGCTCTTGCAAATAAGGTGCTAAATCATTTATCCTTGAAGGAGATTTATGTGCATGAAGAAAACTTAGGAGGTCTTCCAGAATATTCTTGGACCCATTATCTATGGTATATTTTATTTGACTAACATTAGTTCCAAAATAAGCTTTAAGGTGACCAAACTGGTCTTCATCATTTGTCATCATAAATCTAAAACTCCACCCAGGTAAATTGACACTTTTTAGGTCCCCTCTCTTGACAAGCCAACCCTCACTATTAGTTAATTTGTGCAAATAGGTTTCAACATCTTTTTAACTTGCCAGAGATGCAACTATGGATTCAAGGCATTTACCAACCTTAACTCTCTCATGCAGATCTGCAAATCCACCAACTATTATTTGTTTCATCCTACTAACAAACATGCTTTCAAAAAGTTCATCCCATAGACTCTTTGAGTGCTTCAAAACAATCTCACACACACATTTCCATGAAAACTCAACATTTGATCCAAAATCCATTTTTAGCCACTCCAAGCTTCCTTCAAATGCATCCAGACTATCTAATGTTTCTCTGATCAATGTCTCATTCTCTACAAGTTCCTTGCCACTTTTCACAAGATCAAGCAAATACTTTCCCCCAAACCTATCTGCGGAGAGAATATCATTTGTACATGTCTTAAGCCATGCTAACCAAGAATCTAATATAATTTTTCTTAGCAAAATCATCATGGTAGCTTGTAGCTTCTCTCTATGAGATTTCCACAAATGAACCTCATTGTCTGGGTTTGGAATCCCACCAAACAACTATGATCTAGGTGGCATTGCCAACACAGTCTTATAAAAGAGAGGAAAATCATTTAGAACATCCAAGAAGAGTTCCCCAACATGAAATTGCATTACCTATATGACTCTTACCACATTAAATAAAATGGAGTTGACTACCCCCACCCTATCAGTCTATCAGTCGGACATGTCTTCTGGTTCTAGCGATGCATCAATGGTTCTGTTTTTCATTGGTGTGAGTATATTCTATCGGTGGGATGGGGTCTCCTATTCCTGTAATGGTCTGATGGGGATGTCATTGGTGGAGTTTGTTCCTATCACCAGGACTTGGGTGGTGGTTTGAATGATGGGCCAATTTTGTTGGCACTCATGATCTAAGTCAACACCAACAAAACCAAGGTTTTGGTCTTCTTGTGTTGAAAGGATAAGAATTAGATAAGCTTTATATTTAGTTGAACCCACTTGAGATAGTCTTTGAAAAAAAAATTGTGGGGCTTGATTTCAATAACAAATAGAAAATGAAGATGCTCATAGCTCAATTGAGGACTAAATAACACCAAATGAGATGTGAGACGGGTGTTGAAAACCAATCTAACTAATCTTTTTGTGGCTCTATGTGTAGCCTTGTTAAACTTGCTAGATGATTCGACCAACAATGATTCAATAGGATTTGGTTTGTTTGTGAGGAGTTCTAGAAAAAAAAAAAATCTTCCAAAAGCCTTTGTTTGAAATAATGTCAATAGAATGGTGCAATGGTTTGGAAAAATCAATGTAAACACAAACCCTAATAAAGCTGCTCCGAGCACCATCATACTGTGGGTTGAATCTCACAAATTCAAATCATACTCAGAGTTTCCCTTATAGAGTTGATTTGATGCATTTGATAGTTTTTCCCCTTCTTTAGCTCCTCTACAAGTTCAAAGAAAATAAATATGCTTATAAGTTATAACATGTCTTCTTTGGAAGCAGTTTGTTGCAAACAAATTTGAGAAGATTGTTACAACAGATTTATTTTGCAAAAGAGAACATCAAAGCTTCTACAATAAAGATTACTTTAATAGTATCTTTTGATGTTGCCAATAGATGTGCACATTTGAATTTCCAAGTTAAGGTCATATGCTCTCTAATGGTTTATGGTTTTAAATTATACTGGAGTATGCTTATGCAATTGCTTTTAACTTGATAACAACATGTGTATTCCTAATATTTTTATTATTGGACATCAAAAATGTGTCAAAAATTAGAGTTCGTTTGATGCTTATGTAAACATGTTTTGTTATTACAGAGATTAACTTTGTTTCTTGGTTGTTTTGTGGTTGTTGTCAGGTATATTTTACTTATCATCCTCACTATAGAGTTAGCTGCACTTGCATTATACAGTTTGAATATATAAGGCAATATAAATATTTTTTTTTTGGGGTAAGCTTCACTTCAATAACTTTCATTGATTAGAAAGTATCTATTTGAGTTTATATTACTCAATTATAAAGCATTTAGTTACCAAATGCTAAGCATATTTTATAGAAAAATTCAAATAAGACTAGAGTAGGTATCTTTTTTATGTTAGTAGCCATTTTCAATAGGTGAGCATGTTGGAATGTGGGTTTACCTATCATCTATCTCAGTTTTAAGTAATTAGATTTACAAAACTTTATACCAACAAATATTTTGAGAGCGTCCTTGCAAAATCCATTTTGTGCATATCTTGCAATTATTGCATTCCATGAGATGACATCTCTTTGAGGCATTCCATCAAAGAGTTCACATTCCTTGTGTACATTTCCACATTTTGCATACATGCCTAATAGAGCATTTCCAACCATAGTATCTGACAAAAATCCCCCATCTATTATGCTCTAATGGATGTTCATACCTTGCTCCAAAGCTCCCATCTTGGCACAGGCAAGGAGGATGTTGGCATAGGTTGTGGAATTTGGCTTCACACCTGCTAATTACATTTGCTTGAAAGTTTCTAAAGCCTTTTCAACAAATCCATTTTGTGCATATCCCTCAATCATCCTATTCCATGAGATGGTATCTCTTTTAGGAATTTTGTCAAATAGTTCACATGCCTTGTTTATGCTTCCACATTTTGCATACATGCCTACTAGGGCAGTTGCAACTACAACATCTAACAAAATTCCTCTATTATTTATGCTTTGATGCATGTTCATACCCTGTTCCAAAGCCCCTATTTTGGCACAGGTAGGAAAGATGTTAGCAAAGGTTGTGGAATTTGGATTTATACCTACCAATTGCAATTGCTTGAAATTTTCTAATGCATTTTAAACAAATCCATTTTGTGCATATCTAGCAATAATTGCAGTCCAAGAGATGACATCTCTTCGAGGAATTCTATGAAAAACTTCACATGCTTTCTCTATGCTTCCACATTTTGCATATATTTCAACCAAAGCATTTCCAACTATAATATCAGACAAAAATCCCCCTTCTATTATGCTTTGATGGATGTCCATACCTTGTTCCAAAGCTTCCATTTTGGAATAGGCAGAGAGGATGTTGACAAAGGTTGTGGAGTCTGGCTTTAATCCTACAAATTACATTTGCTTGAAAGTTTCTAAAGATTTTTCAATAGATCTAATTTGTGTAAATCCTACAATTATTGTAGTCCATGAGACCACATTTCTTTGAGGCATTTTTTCAAACAGTTCACATGCCTTGTTTATGTTTCCACATTTTGCATACATGTCTACAAGTGTTGTTGCCACTACAACATCTAGAAAAATTTCTCTATCCTTTATGCTTTGATGGATGTCCATACCCTATTCCAAAGCTCCCATTTTGGCACAGATAGGGAGGATGTTGGAAAAGGTTGTGGAATTTGGCTTTACACCTACCAACTACATTTGCTTCAAATATTTTAAAGCCTTTTCAAAAAAATAAATTGTGCATATCTTGTAATCATTGTATTACATGAGATGAAATCTCATTTAGGAATTCTATCAAAAACTTCATGTGCCTTGTTGGTTCCGGAGCACATTTGATCAAAATAAGGAGTCATAGGTTGGTCTAGGAGTTTAAAGTCATGAAGTGGGTCAATAAGGTCTAAAAGAGAACATTAGAGTGTATGTGCAACTCTGATTTGTATGGAACTTTCTATTATTTCAATTGTATGTGCATAAACTCATCTTTCACAAGACAGACACACAAATAAACCCAACAATGAATCTAAAATTTAACCATAACTTTTCAAACCAAAAACCTGACTAAACAGAGCACACATAGTCTGAGGTGTCCCACATTTCTGATGTCAATTTCTTGTTTCTAAGCCAATAGATGCATCATGAAAAACATTTTTTCTTTTCTTTTCTTCCATGGCTATTATCTGCAAGACCAAAACAATATTGTGGGCTCCATATGTATGTCTAAAATGAAAGTTCCTTTTAATTGAAAAAGTGGGAAAGTTCTTTCACTTATGTTGATAACATGGCATTCTAATGTTTGTGAGACTAAGCCTCTAATCTTTCTCCTACCATATGCAGCTTGGAAGATGGTTATGTTCAGTGCAACTTGGCCACCTAGTGTTCATCAACTAGCCAAAGAGTTTATGGACCCAAACCATATAAAGGTATTTATGTTGGTTCCTAAGGAAATTAGATTATTTACCAATATCAAGCATATTATTTTAACCTCAAATAACAAAAGAAAGATGGTTTTCAACTCTTACAAGCCACATAGTTTCTTAAACTAGTTTAATGCAAGTATTGCCTGAGTTTAATGATGTTTCACTGCGTGATCATAATTAACACACATATTTAACATTTGTAATTATTTCACCTCTCTAGTAGAATTGATTTGTCTGATTTTACCACAAAATTGATAATCCAACAAAGTACACTTACATGAAGAACCTTTTGTTCTAGGTGGTGGTTGGGTCCCAGGATTTATCTACGAATCATGATGTGATGCAAATAGTGGAGGCATGAGATTCAACTCTAGAGAATTGAATCACATTATTGGAATATTATGGCAGTCCATAAGCTTTTGTTTATCATCAAATATAAATTCTAGAATTCTTGTGGTTTGAAATTCCATATACATTTTGAAACATTAATTTTGAAGCTTGAATTAGGCCAAGATATTTTACAATGTTCTTTAAATAGCTCCACTTTCTCCTTTAGTTTTAGTGCATCAGATGGGAATGAGTGTGTCATGGTTGAACCCTTAAAAAGTAGCAATTTAGATATAATTTAGAAGAATCCATGTTCTATTGTTTGACTTAATACAAACCCCCAATCTCTCATTTTAGGTTTTGGATGACCAAGTAAAGGACACATGATTGGTTTTGTTGCTTGAGAAATACCACAAATCTCACAGGTACTTTCTTGGTTATGCAGTGTTGGACATTTGTGTGGCTAGCAAGGATTCAAAGAAATTTAGTTTTGGTTGATGTTATCGAAATATGTTGATGCTATTTGTATAACTTATAAAGCATTGAAATTGAACATTAGCTACATAACTCTTATGTCCTATTCTAGAATTTAGTTTTTATCATATGTGTTTATTAAGAAATACTGGACAAATTGAACATTCGCTACATTACTCTTATGTCCTATTCTAGAGGCTAATAAGTGTTTGCAAGATGTGAAAATGGCTTGCTCACATCCTGCAAGAAGATAAAACATAAAACCTAACAACAAGTGCAGAAAAATATATCAAGCAAAACTTGATGGATAAATACAAAATACATAATTTCTAATTAGTTGTAGATGAATTTTTATTATTATTTTGGGACATCATTATTTTTTTACTTCGTTCATATAACCTGGCTTTAAGGTCTAGGAGCCATCAAAATGGGAATAGCCCTAAGTATTTGAGATCAACAAAGAACATACATAATTAGACTATCTATCTAGATAGAAAGGCCAAAGCCCAAAACTATCTATCATATTAAGACCAAACTAGAGCTTAAAAAACTAAACATAACTAGGGAAATCTACACAGTCCCTAGCACCTCTTGACATATAGAGTTATACTTTTACATATCCCTCCCTCCATTACTACTACAACACTATCACATTCTAAATCACAACGGTTGGAAAATAGAGGAACCACAACCACAGTTATCTCCTTCATCAATGCCACAAACAAAGCAGACGTATTTTGAAAGTATGCATGTGTCCCAATACAAAGATGTGGAAGGACAACCAAAAGAACCACATTTTCATGAACACACAACAACTGACTGAAACATAGCCCAACTTCTAGCATAATATCCCAAACCCACTTCATCCACCTTCTTAAATTTTTTCATCCAACTAGCACATCGGTGGGAATCATTATGTAGTCTCTCTGATATGGTGAAATACAAAAGAGCACATGATTGAAGATTCTATCGGAGGGAGAAATGAATATCGGCGGGACAAAAATCTCAATTCCTCTGATACTTTGTTAATACTTGGGCACAAAATTCATTGGCGAGAGAAGTAAATTTCGGTGGAACAAAAAGCTCATTCCCTCTGATACACCGATAAAACTTAGGCACATAATTCATTGGTGGGAGAAGTAAATTTTGGTGGGACAAAAAGCTCAATCCCTCTGATACTTCGATAATACAAACAAAGCTTACAATGTTAGGATATGTTTCAAAGTGCTTCATTAATTCAAATATTTTGAGAGCATCCTTGTAAAATCCATTTTGTGCATATCCTGCAATTATTGCATTCCATGAGATGACATCTCTTTGAGGCATTCCATCAAAGAGTTCACATTCCTTGTGTACATTTCCACATTTTGCATACATGTCTAATAGAGAATTTCCAACCATAATATCTAACAGAAATCCCCCATCTATTATGCTCTGATGGATGTTCAAACCTTGCTCCAAAGCTCCCATTTTGGCATAGATAGGGAGGGTGCTGGCATAGGTCATGGAATTTGGCTTCACACCTGCTAATTGCATTTGCTTGAAAGTTTCTAAATCCTTTTCAAAAATACATTTTGTGCATATCTCGCAGTCATTGTATTCCATGAGATGGCTTTGTGCATATCCCACAATCATTGTATTGCATGAGATGACATCTCTTTCAGGCATTATGTACTCAAATTAGCTTGCAATTGATTAGGTTTTTATAATTTTTAATATTGATTTACGGAGGAATGCATAGGAAAATATGTACCTTAAAAAATCTCTATATATCATGATTTTTTCAAAATTTTGAGTTAGTGTTGAGTTTCCATGTTGAGTTTTAGGTTGAGCCCAATTTCTATGTTAAGTCCAAGTTTGGTAACTATGATATAATAATTGGTGCCTCCCATGGATTTCATGGTAGACATGACACTAAAAAAATGCTCCTTGGTCTCCTCTCTTAGAGAGAACAAAGGTGGTGGTCCATTTGATATTGTAAAATATGGTGGTTAGTCTCAATTCAAATGGGAGCATACTCTCAATTGGCCAAGAGGAATCCACAACTCCTTACAGTCTCTAAAAAAATGGTGTGGCCTTGAGAAAAAAAATGCTCTATTACTAAAACACAAAATCCATGATTTATGGTAAGGATTCGCCATGTATCTTTTGTAGTGATTTGCGGGAAATGCTTTGAGATTCTTTCATGAATGGCTGAGTTCAAATCTTTTATGAGGAGAACCCCTTATCACATGTTGCTCTATTGTGAAAGCGGCACAACAATTCTAATTTCCAAGTGAAATGTTAATCATAAAAATTCTTCGTGTCTCATTCACTTTGTGCTATTTAATTATTTTATTTGCTTCAAGTCAATCATTTGTTTTCATTTTTATGATGCTAAGAATAAATCATTTGATGAGTTTTATTACAGGTAGGGAGTATGCTGGCAAAGGTTGTGGAATCTGTCTTTACACATGCCAATTGCATTTGCTTGAAAGTTTCTAAAGACTTTTCAACAAATCCATTTTGTGCATATCTTGCAATATTGCAATCCATAGACCATAGTTTAACATGATATCAAAACAAAAAAACTAAGATCTTCCACATCGATGATTGGAATGTACCATTACTTGTGAGGGAGTTACCAAAAGATTTTAGTACACTTACATCAATGATTTTAAGTATCTTGGACCTATCAATGGTTGTAGGTACCCTAATTACACTAGTTGTTAGGGTGTTGTTGATCCACACTTGTGTTAGGTTGTTGTTCTATTCTTTTTTCAGTCGATTTATTTAATTTCGATGTGTTCCAATAGCTGCAAAAATGACTATATTAGTCTCAAAGAGAGTGATCAACTTGAACATACTTCCAATTTTACACATTGAAAGTGCCATTTGTAGATGGTATTAGAAGTTGATTTTAGGGTCTATGTTAACACCAAGTTTGCACATTCTACATATATTCTCCAGTTGCTTGAATATAAGAAGAAGATAGCCAAAGCATAGTGAATCATCTTAGGTTACAAACATATCGAGTGCTCAAGAAGGGTGTTAACTATTATCAAATACTTGTAGTAGTTGTACCATCCATTGTAATTTGTGTCTACTTATTTTTTCATAGAAATATTAATGAGTTACACTTTTGCTATTCTAGGTAACATTCTTATTTGCTTTGCATTTTTTCTTTGCATAAATGGTTTTCTATTTCAGTTGATTTAGGACAGCTATTGATAAATTGAAATTCTCTATCTGAGTCTATGACAGGGATTTTCTTCTAAATACTTGTAATTGCTATTGTAACTGATGTTGTGAAAGATGCAGTTGACCAACCCTGCCTTGAATTTTTTGGCAGTGTTTTCCAGATGGCATATCAGTTGAGAACAACTTATCAACCTCTAGTACTAAAATTTAGTGTTAGCTTTTTTTCTCTTCCTGATTAATGATCATTTTGGTGGCAAGCTCTTTATTTATTGTTATTATTATTTTACCATTGATTATTCAAATTAGCCTTCTAACTGATATGAGGTTGTTCCAAAAATTTGATAACATTACAAGGAGGGTTGAGTGTCATGGCAATGAACATGTCATGAGGGAAGGTCACAAAAGCTTTTGGCCCAGTGGACATACTTCATATAAGTGCAACATCCTATACTTTTTGTTAAAATCATTAGGGGAGGTTTCCCTTTATTTATAACCTGTGGAAAATTTACAAGGTGCGGAATATACAAGAATACTTGCATTCATTAAAAAATCAACTATTAGATCAATTATTCAATAACATGCTATCTTAATAAAACAACACCATACAAAGAAATAATGACAAATTTTCTCTTGTATTTGAATTTTCTGAGTTTTTGATGTGCAAATTTTGAAACCTTATTTTTAGGCTATAGCTCCAAATTGGAGAAGTGAAAGGTGAATACTAGTGAGGAAGATTTTAGAGGAGCCAAAACCAATAGCAGTGGGAAAACTATAGATTTGCAAGGGGATTAAATGGGTCAAGCCCCTATAGGAGGTCACTGCCCTTCCAAAAGGACTACAATTAAGGAAGAGGAAAATAACATAAGTATACGAAAATAATAGTATTCTATTTATATAGTGTTTGTAAGTTGTACAGTGTCACTAAGACATTGAATGTAACCAATGAGATTTTGATTTGCCAATGAGGCTTAATGAAGTAAATTTTAAGAGTAGTTTTTTCTCCACTCATAAATAATGTGTTGTGGCTCCTCTTGATTTGTAATCTATTTGTGTTTGTGTCTAATCAATCATATTTGTTCAAACATTTTATTCTTCATTTCATGGTGTTTTTTAATATTTGAATATCTATGATACTTGAAGTTTTTATGTCTAAATTTGTGAGGATTAATTAAGTTAGATTTGATTTGTAATGACTAAAGTAATGACTAAATTAATGACTAAATACATTACTAAATTAATGATTAAATATATGACTAAATATATAACTAAATTAATGACTAAATATATGACTAAATAAATGACTACCATGACTAAATAAATGGCCAGTTAACAACAATCAATGACTAAATTAATGACTAAATATATGACTAAACAAATCACTACCATGACTAAATAAATGACTAAAATAGTTTAGTCATAAATTTAGTGGTGTTATAAATGATTGCAAATAAACCTCCAAAATAGTCACATGACTAAAATTAATGACTAAATATATGACTAAATAAATGACTAAATAAATGACCAAATTAATGACTAAAATCAATGACTAAATAAATGACTAAAATTGTTGTCATAAATTTAGTGGTGTTATAAATGACTACAAATAAACCACTAATAGTCACATGACTAAAGTTAGTCATTTATATGCAATTTTTAGTAGTTTATTTAGTCATATATTGTTGTTTGTGTACTAGTGTGTGGATAAAAGAGATCTTTTTCATTGATGTCAAAGGGGGAGAAGATTGATGTGAAAACAGTGAATTATCTGGGAGAAGAATCATGTGGGGAGAAGAGTTGTGTAAAAGAATTGAGGAGAAAAGAGTGAGAACCTAAGGGGGAGTAAGTGCCAAAGATAGTTGCGTTGATGGTGTTTTTCACATAATGTGTTGCCATCAATGCCAAAGGGCGAGATTGTTGGATGTTGTGGTTGTGTTGATAATATGTGGTTGCAATTTATGTCAACACTATTTGCATTAGTGTCTTAGAAGCTACATATGTCAAGGATATTGATAAAATTGTAATAAAATAAGTTGCAGGTTGCCAGTGGTGAAGTGAAGTTCATTCTATTGGTTAGCTCAGTATGTTGATGATCAATGGTTGTGGATTAAATGGTTTGTTGTCGAGTATATCTATTTTATCCACGTTAAGTTTCAAATATCTACATGAAGACTTGATCGTGTTATGAGTAGATGTGATTTGACATTTTTTTGTTGCTTCAGTTGGTGTTCTTGAATGAAGATGATGTGATTTTAGTAAGTTCAATTGTTGTAGATGCTTCTCTAGTGATTCATGATGTTTGTGGATGTTTCTATATCATTCTCTATCTATATTACATGTTATCATTGATCGTTGTGCTCATGATTAAATATTTTCTCTTGCGTGTTCATGTTTTTCATGTTTTTGGCCAATAGGGTGTTGTAGCGTATTGTGGATCTTTGTGGAATAATTATTTGAAATGTTTTTATGTTTGAATATTTTATTTTGGGTCTTCACTATGTTGTGGCCAACATTGGCTGATTCACATTGTAAAATATTTATTATTTTGGGCCGACAATTTGTATTCATTTTGTTATTTTGTTGAGGCCGACATGTAGCAATGTAATTTCTTGTTGTGGATATATAAGTGATTTTTATTCCATTTGAAGGTGTGTACGAGGTGTTCTTGTGTATGAGATGTATGAATAATATCCTAATCATTCAAAGGTAGAAGTAGAGTGTGGAGAAGAGTGAGAAGAGTGTGAAGAAGTGTTCATGTGCTTAACCGAAACTGTAATCAGGCATTAGCAGATGCTATTTTCTCAGTTCAAAATCTTGTGGTTGTAATCCAAATCTTTTTGTAAGATATCGAGTCTTCCTTGTTGTATTTGAGCAATGAGCTCTAGGAAGTGCACCTAAATGCATGTGCATTCCCCATTCATATTTCTTTATACTTTTAATAAGGTATAATCTTGTGGAATGACCTCCACCATGGTTTTTCCCCTAACAAGGTTTCCACGTAAAAAATATTGGTGTTATGTGTGTTTCTAATGTATTGTTGATTTATGCTTCCATGGTTATTAATTAGATATGAGAATAAGGTTAATAATTTTAATAAGTTTTGAATTTCTGTGACAACTGATTCACCCCCCCTCTTAGTTGTCTGCCCTTGTGTTGCCAATAGTTTCATCTATAGCCATATAACTTGCAACTATGATGCATTAAATCAATTGATCCATTATCAGATACATGCAAAAGAGCCAAGTCATATCATCAGATGAGAGTCAAATCATTAGAATGAGCATTGAACTTCATTATTTTTCTAACTAATTTTCTCATTGTGCAAATATAGGTTCATCTTTCATTTCATCATTCATCTCTTTTAACATTTTAGCACATGGATTTTAAGAGGGATTTGAAGTACATTTCAAATTTATGAAATTCATTTTAGTTTTCATGCAAGAATAGTCATGACAAGGGACAACATAAAATGCAATTAAAAGAATAGTACTCTTTTATGATAAAACAAATAATAGAGATATCCATTTATGCTCATGTTACTTCTCACAACTATTGTTCAACATCAGAGGCTTCTATTGCTCTCAATTAAAGAGAAATCTTGGTCACATAGGATACACTTTTATTATTTCAAGTGACCATGGAGCAGAAGTTAAAGCAGTGAGGGGGTTGTCAAGTGCAAAAAATTCAGTTCATCATAAAAAGTAGCCCTTGTAAGTCACTGTGATAGTCAACATAACTGTCTAAGATAGACATAAAATTAGCAAAAGGTTGAGAAAAGATCTAAACAAGGGACAAAGAATATCATAAATTGCATGGACAACCAATTAACAATATTTAGCATTTGCAATTGACAGTCCTTAATGATGACAATAAGACGGGAGAAAGATAAACAAGTAAGCTTAGCAATAAGAACAATGTATGACAAAGTGCCAAGGAGAGATAGCCAATATTTACAGTGCATGATGCATAGTATAGAACAATAATGCATCCTTTGAAAGGGAAGCTATACCATCTTCACTCAATGATCAAGATTGATCTATGTGCAAGAACTGAGATTGAATCAACATTGAAGATAATATCTGATGGATTTCTGGGAATAGATCACATAATGCAAAGGATTCCCATGTTCTCTAATATGTATTCACTATTCCAAAATTTCTTTAGTTCACCTCATGAGTGGCCAAGGCCGTATGTTTTACCATTTCAAGAAACAATATTGCAAAGTCTTTAGTTCAAAAAATCAAAGGAGTTGTTCATTATTGGACTTGAGTGGAAGAAAAGGAGGGGTGATGAATTCTGGCAGCACCCAGGAAAACCAAGCTTCTACTTCCATGCCAAGATACAACTATAAGCTGATTTGATGAAGCATCATAAGGAAAACTTTACAAAGTTTTAGTCACTTGACAATATCTCAATAAGATAAGGCATAGAAAATGATTAGTCAATCAACAATGAATATGACAATAAATTGATGGAGTGAGAATCAAATGTATAGTAGTCATGAAAGTTCATGCAAGAGGATAGTACAAGAGCATAAAAAATACAATCCATGGGCTAGGGTTTCTAAAACCCTCGTATATGCATAAAAGAAGAAGACCCAACAGGAAAATAAATTCAATTTCATCAGTGAAGGGTTGAGCAAGAACAACAAATGAACTCAATTTTTTCCAAAACCCTTGATTGTTTTCAATAACAAAAAAATTTATTTGCAAAGGAATTTCTAATATTTTGTCACAAAAAATGGAGAAAGCATCTAGCAGGGGCCGAGCTTATAGTGAAACAAAAGCATCTTTCAACATCTTTTATGCAAAAAATAAGCAAAAAAGTATTTCTCTTTCATGATGGACATAGAAGATGAACATACCATGCATGGAGGGCTGAAGATCTTGCAAAGTAAACTCCAGATCAAGCTCCAAACCATCTTTCAATCTCCTATAGAGTTCAAGAAAAACCCTTGATTGGCGGCGCCCAAACCAATAGTAAATTTGCAAAGTGAAAGGAAGATGAAATGAGGCTACCTATTTTGAGTTTAGGCTTTCTTTTACACTCATATGTTTGGCCGATCACTTAGATAATTTTTTCACATTGTTTTGAAAAAGAATATATGCATAAGTTAATACTAAGGTATTTTTATGCCTAAGTATAGAACCGCCACGTAGGAAAGCATAAATGCATATATTTAGCAAACTAAATTCACATTAGCTTAGTGCTTTTTTCGTACGATTAGGGGACCCAAATAACACATTGTAAACACACATTTAAAGTTGATATCATTATAAATCACTTTAAATATGTGTCATATAGGTGCATGTAGTCAACTAGGTGACCCATAAGTGAAGTGAGTTATGAGAGACCAAACCTTAAACACCTCATTTAAAGTTGCATGCTTAAAATGCCTTATCTACATACACGAATTATGTGAAAAAAAATAAGAGAGAAGTGAAGTTGAGCTGAAATATAACTGAAGGTGATTCATGTAGATTAAGTGATTTAAGAGCTCCTAGTTGAATTTTAGTCAACCTAGAGTTATTTTTAGAGTCCTCCTTGGTCAAACTAACTATGAGGGGGAGTTTGGATCTATTTTAGCTCAAATCACATGAGTTTTTCCCCCCTTTTTTTGGGCTTTCATCTTTTTCTCATGGGAGATAATGATGGAGACATTTCTAAGTGGAGTTAACTTCAATTGATTGAATAGGGACTCACTGGAGACATTTTTGTATATAGAGGAAAAGACTTTGTCTTTCTTCTTAGTTTTGGCTTTCTACTTTCTTGTTGATTGCAGGGAGAGAGAAATATTTTGTAACTCATTTTTAGTTGATTCAACAGTTTTCAATACTTTGTTTTTAGCTTTTGCAGATGGGTTCCTTCCTCCTTTTCAATAAAAGATCAAGTTTTTCCTTCCAGATTTTAGGTGTCATTGTTTATGCATGTTTTGATAGAAATTTATTGTGTTTAAATATCAGAAACTCTATTTTTCTATTGAATTCATAAAATTATGTACATGTCTTTTAGCTCAGTTTCACAGGTCATATATTGTGCAAAGGGTCAAGTTTTTCTTCCTAGTTATGAAAAAATTGCTTTTCTTTGAATTAAGATAAAATTGTCAAAGCCTTCATATGAATTACTTATGTGTCTAGTTGTTCAAATTAGGTTGTGCAACAGATATATTGAGGGAAATTTATGAACTAGATTGCAATTTCATAAACCTTTAGGTGCATCATGATAGTTTAAGATTCAATTATCCATTTAATTCAAAGCTTTTCTTCCCTTTACCTTCAAAATTATCAATTATTCATTAGAAAATCTTAAGGGAACCAACCCATAATTTGGAGATTCATCTTCGCTATAAGCATACCCACAGGATGGAAGATAATTCCATGTTTCACGAGATTGTTGAGTGTATAAACTTGGCATCTAGATGCAATCTCCATGACAACAATTATCTTTTTCAAAGAGAGTATAAAATTGATTTGCATAATCTTCCTCTTGAAGAACAATGTTTAATGCATTTCAAATCAATGTTCACAAAACTTTGGCTAACTCCACTTTTATCTCATTCAATGCAAATGAGAAAAGTAGAGTTAGCGAAGATGTGGTGATAATTGAGTAAAATGCATTGATAGTTTCTTCAATAGGAAGAGTATACAAATTCATATGTACTCTTTCTGAAATGGATAGTAAGTTAGGGAAGATTGAGAAAAAGTTGGATGAACAACATAATTTTGGTGCAATTTGTCACAAGAAAATTATAGAAGTGAACTAATAAAAATCTAGCATAACAAGCCAAATTTTCTTGTGTTCTCTTTGATTGTCTTTATCATTAAAGGACTTGGCTTGATCAATTGAACATTAAACTAAGCACAATGCCCTATTAGCACTATGAAACACATAACTCTATAGATAATGAAATCAATTCTTAATGTTTTTAGTAACTAGAATGCATTTTGATGTAACTTCCTTAAGCACTAACATTGAATAATAGAAGGTCATATATGAATAGAAAGAAAAGAAAAAAAATATTCGAAAAGACTATGATTAGCATCAATGCCTTGACTTAGGGACTCTACACCTTAGCAACCATCTAGGTATTGCTCAAAATTTGCATGGTCAAAAATAGTGTTGGAAAATTGCAGCCATTTAAAGACAATTTCCACATCACCCAAAAGAGAAATCTATGCAACTAAGTATTCAAAATCCACATGCAAGAGAATAAACAACATACCCATGAAGATATACCTTGGGAAATCCCTTAAGAGGGAAAAACCCAACCTCCAAAAGCATCCATCTCTCATGTATTATTCCACAATAAAGATTACAATACATCTTTAGAGTCTCCATGAACACCATTGAAGCATCAAGCCCTCTCCAAGCAATCCATGTGAACAAGCATGTAACCACACATCCTATTACATGCTTCAAACCCTCACAAATGCTAACCATAGCTTGCATGCAAACTTTCATCAACCTAAACAACTACCCTTGTGGTTGCTTTTATAGAAATAAGCTCCCCCAAAACCACCAAGTGGTATTACACAAAACCATGTGACTAAAACCATGAGATTACAAAACCATGTCCCCTTATTTAATATTGGGTACTTTATTTATTTATTTTCCCCAATAATATTAATTACATTTTAGCAACTTAACTTATGTCCCAATGTTACATGCAACATAAAGTGGCCCAAAGAATAATCATATTAAATATATTATGCAAGGCTTACAACACCTTTTCCTAACATTCTCCAACTTGTTGTATACATTGCATAAGGGGAACAAGTAACCTCAAAACATGACTCAAAAGAATAATGCATTAGCCACATATACCATCAAGGAATCAAAGTTCTCCATGGTGCTCCATCAGGATACCTGCAACAAGAATCAAAGTAACCACCATCCCAAGCATGAATTTTCTCATCCTCCATCATGCCAATGCACAAATATAAGAAGCCATCCAATAGAGAAGCCACACAATCTGTCACAACAAAGCATAAGTCCTACCTCAACCGATATCCCAAACACATACACTCAATACAAAGGTAACAATATACACCAATAGTCATCAAGATACACAAACCCATAGCTGAAATAGCACCCACAACAAGTGCCAAAACATCCAACTATCCATACCTCAAAGGTATACAAATCATAGCAAACTCATGCCATAAACATATACACCCATAAACTGCAATCATAAACTCCATGTGCAAAACTTTTCAAAGAATGACATACACATCCAAGAGCTCCAACTGCATGGGTAATGAAAATTTGAAAAAGATCAAGGAATACCAAGTCTACCAATAACATCATATAATACGTGTAAACAACATCATGTATTACCAAGGAATCATCCACAATGATATGAAAAACGTGTAAGAACAACTCTCATCACAAGTCTCCATAGCTTTCCCAAGTTCTCCACACCAAACAAAGGAAAAAGATAAAGGAATCTCCATGTCATCACCCAAGAACATAATTGAAAATACATGACCACAAGCTAGTGATCACTATAGCTCCAGCCAAACCTCAAACTAATATAATGTGAAACCAAACATCTAGGAAGATAACCAAGAAAAAAGAGAGAAACTTTGCACATCATATACCTGTAGAAAAATCTCCTACATACACCTCTAAATGCCAACTATGTCAAGTATGATCTCCTTCACAACACCCCAAAAGAAAATCCATGACAACACCCAACCATTCAATCACCAAGATCAACCATAACATATGTATCATGTAATCAACATGGATGTAAGCCTCTCATAACTAAAGAAGATCAAAATAAATCCATTCCCAATGAAAGAAATAAGCCCAAAACATCTCCTAAACTCAACATAAATGAATGTAATCATAATGCATAAGGAGATAGACATGCCAACACTCCTGAAATGAACCCTCAGAAACCATATATCCATAGCTCAATATCCATATGCATGAGAAGATAAAGCATAAAACATAAAGCACCTAAAAGTAACAATGAGCAATACCTCTCAAGTGAAACCACCAAGTAGACCAAGAGTGGGGAATGGGAATTCTCCTCCAAGATATCCAAGTCATCATGACTCATCCAAGAACACTCTTCTCATAGGTCCATGTTGAACTCATGTCCAACCAAGGTGTAGGCTCCTTAGAATTCCTGTTGAAATCTCATCAAGAGTAACCATCTCAACTCATGTCTCTAACCATAAGATAACTCAAGCCTCACCTATGTCTCCAAGTATCCATAAGTACCTGTAACCAACCAATCCATACCAAACTCCAAATGCAACATAGCACCATCATGAAGCAATCAATCAAATGATAGATGTACCCAATACCAAGAGAACCACACAAGATCAAAGTCATATATCCATCCTAGGAATTAGGAACATAACCATGACATCATGATCTCACACCTCCTCAAAGAGTATCATATAATCCAAAGAATATAACATGCACCTGTATCATGCCAAAACTCCAATCTGGAATCAAGAGTAAATCATAACATAATAACATAACCGTCATATCAAAAATAAGGATCACATATCAGAAAAAACAAAGCATGACACCTCAACCATAGACTAAATAATTCCTGCATAGCAACCAAAGATTTCAACATATCCAAACCGCATGAATATAACAATCCTCTATCAATGAAACCAAAGATGTCAATGAAACCTCACTGCATAGAAGTAGAATCCAAGAATCCATCCATGACACCAACAGACACTATAGAAGATCATCCACCATTAAATGGTGAATCCGCATCACTTCCAACAACTCCCACTAAAAAGTGATACCGAGTCACACATGGCATCATGACTACCATCCTCTCCATGAAGATCATCCAAGTCTACACACACAACTAAACTATTAGTAACATAACAAGTAGAACAAAAATATTCAAGCCAAGAAGATACCTACAACTGCCAAACCATCATAAACATATCCAACACCACCAATTCATCACTATCAAAAGCTCCCACTAAAAAATGTAATCAAGCTATCCATGAAATAATGATAACAATCTCCTTATGAAGATCAACCAAAAGGCCCTCACACAATCAAAGAACTCAAATGTAACAAGAGCTCCCAAAAGGAAAAGTAAAACCATGATCTTCATACCAAGAAGATACACTACCACAACCATAATTAGGAACCAATTCAACACCACCAATAATGCACCTGCATACACCATCATGACATTCCAATGTCTCTAAATCACAAGAAACATCCAAGACACCATGATCACCACCAAATGTACCAACAACTCAACCCAACCATGTCCACATATCTGCATAACATAGTCAAAGACATAGGTCTCACATCATGGCTGTATTTAGTAATACCATCTCACCTCCTCAATATGAAAACAAAACCAACAAACCAAGTGACTAAACCAAGCCACCAAACTAAAAATGCATCAACACTAAAATATCTATGGGAAAATACAACCCATGTCCAAGTCATAAATGCAACATGCAAGTATAGACCACCTACAATGCTACATAAGTTGTAGATACATCAATGAAACATACAAATACAACCAAATACTGATAATCATGTCAAATAAGAGAATAATCTGAGATGTACAATTGAGCATACAATGAATCCAACATCAAATCTCCAAGACTTGATCATACATAAGCTCATAGTATCACCATAGTCAAAGTAACCCATAAACAACTCAAATAAAGAAAACAAAAAATAAACCATGCCTAAATATCTCCAAACCTAACCCACTATGAAGTTCTCTAAACAAGATTTTCGTTGAATATTCGAAGTCCAAAATCCGACTTCGTATGCACCCAACATCACCTCTCGAAGCTCAAATAGAACACCTGACTTCCAACATGCAAAACACTATCAAAATTTTAAAACATCAAAAAATAATAGGTACCATAGCATAGACCATCCAATCAGCTTTCCAATGAGTCCAAGAAGTCAAAAAACAGAGCACCTAGGCAAAAGTTATGCCCCTCCAAAGTAAAAGCATAATTTTGGTATGTGAGGCAAAAAATCACCACCCCTGATGGTGGCTCTCTAGTGGTTGGGAGGCGGCGCCACCTACCTAGTGATGGAATTGAAAAAATATATAATTTAATTAAATTTCCAAAGCAAACGTTGGGCGGCCTTTTACAAATTATACCAACGAATAATAATAAAAAATGGTTTTTAAATATTTAAAAATTAAAAAAAAAAATTAAAAAAGCTTTTGACGGTTTTATTTCCACCAGACTGGTGGTCTAAACCCCACCGGCCAAGGACACCTATGAAAGTCGGTATTACTTCTAGCAGAAGCCAACAGGACTACCATCGATAGTACCATTGGTACTGCTGTTACAATCCTCAAAGGAGTACGGGGGATGGGCTAAAAAACTTCAATTTATTATTATTTGAATTTTCAATCAAACTTTTTATTGATCCCCCTTTTATTGTTTTTATTTTTTATTTTTATTTATTTTTATTTTGCAGGAATGAAATTTTAATGGCTATGGGGAAAATTATTTATTATTTTTCCTATAGACGCCCTAGACGGCCATACGGACGGGCCAGGGCTATTTTTTTTTGCATTTTTTCACATTAACAAAAATAGGTCGAGTTATATATCAATCTTCCTTTCTCAGCCAAGCTAGATCCAATTATGAGGTCTATTTTGTTCCAGGAGGTCTTCTATAAATTTTCCCCTACAAAACCTTCATTTGAATACATAGCCAAAAAACCCTTTTCACCCAAAATTTCTCACACCGCAAATCTGCAAACAACCCATCATAACAACAAACCCAAAACCCTCATATCTGCAATAAATAACCCACAAAACCCTCATATCTTTCCATGTATTTCATTCTTTCATGCAATGCACAAATTCAAACTTAAACAAGATTTTTCTCTACCAAGGGTTATAAAACCACAACCATGGCTTTGATACCACTTGTTGGAAACTTGCAGACATTTAAAGAAAATTTCCACATAACCCAAAATTGAAATCTATGCAACTAAGTATTATGAATCCACATGCAAGAGAATAGACAACATACCCATGAAAATATGACACAAGATATACCCTGGGAAAACCCTTAAGAAGGAAAAACCCAACCTCCAAAAACATCCATCTCTCATGTATTATTCAGCAATAAAGATTACAATACATCTTTAGAGTTTGCATGAACACCATTGAAGTATGAGGCCCTCTCCAAGCAATCCACAAAACCACCAAGTGGAATTACACAAAACCATGTCCCCTTATTTAATATTGGGTACTTTATTTATTTATTTTCCCCAATAATAAATAATTACATTTTAGTGACTTAACTTATGTCCCAATGTTACATGCAACATAAACTGGCCCCAAGAATAATTACATTAAATATATTATGCAAGGTGTACAACACCTTTTCCTAACAAATAGAAGATAAGATATACCAGGGATGGTGTCACATCTGGCTTCTTATTCAATGCCATCATGGATCTATTGAGATGTCCATATATGTTACATCTGTCATGTTGCAAATACGTCCACACCTATGTCTTCAATGAATCCCAACTTGAACATGCCATAAGTCATTACGATGTCAAGGAGGGAATTTTTCCTATTGGTGGCATCATCGTCTTTGAATCAATTCTCTCTCATTGTGATTTTAGATATATCTACTTTGCAATCTTTGAGGGGATATTAAAATATTGTGTGCTGGTTTTTCTTTGTAAGTAATTATTATAAAAAGCATTTTCTCATGAAATTTCAATGTGGAGCATAGTTGGAAAGATTGGTTTGGTTTGCAATTGTAATTGGCATGGTGAGCATAACGAGACTAGTTTCGTAGATGGAAACATAGACAAGCAAGTTAGTATGTCAATAACAAGCAAGATTGAACAAGTTTAAAATATCTTCAAAGCAAGATAGTAGTAAGATAGAAGTATAGATTCATATTTCAAACAAGAGAATTCAATCCTCTTTTTTTCTAATTGTGCAATTCAATATATTATTCTCATACGAAAGCCATTTATCTTTACAATGCATTTTTAAATTGGTCATGTTTTGCATCTCAAGGAATTCAAAGCAAGAGAATGAGCAAATTATGTGTAATAAATATAATTGTTGACAATGGCTATGATAAGATGATGTCAATGGGAATTGCTATACTTATAACAAAAATGTTGATCTTGTTTGCATTGCTCGTCTTAGTTAAAAAACTTCTCATTTTGTAATAGTGGCCATGGCAAGTGTATTTCTCATATTCTACCTATTTAGAATTTGACTGTTTCCTTGAAAAGAATGACATTCATTAATGTAGTAATATGAACACAGTACCTTGAACATGAGTCACAGTAATTCAACTAGTAATATGAAGATGCTAAAGATTCCTATATAAATGAGTTGTGAATATATTATATTGTGTTTTATTCTGTGTTGTCTACATTTTCCTAGCTTTCTTTAATTCTATCTATGTTGATTTGTATTGCTTATTCTTTGTTATCAAATATGAGTCATAATTTTATAATTGTACTTGATACAGAACTAGAAATCCAATAATGTGAAAGGGAAAAATGTTTTGACAAAGTGTCAATTGTGCATTATAAAATTAAGAGAAGCAATGGAGAAAAGATATAGAGGTGTTAGAAAATGGTAAGGCATTATGGTTCAAAAATCTTTAACCCCGATTTGAAGAGGCAACAATGGCTTGGAACATTTGACACAACAGAAGAAGCAACGTATGCTTTGTACAAAGCTGCAATAGCAATTAGAGGGAAAAATGCAATTACAAATTTTGTGTACACCCATTCTAAACCATGTACCTTAATGTCCAAGGAATCTATTGTTAATTATGTCATTTAGAATCTAGATTACAAAAAAATAAGAAATCAAAAAACAAATTGGCCAAATAATTTGCATCTCACCAATGCAAAGCAATAATAGAAGAAAGCAAATACCTATGCTTGAATTCTTATGAGTCTAAACAATGTGAAAAAGATAGGTCATATAGAGGTGTTATACAATGTCCAAGTGGTTGACATGGTACAAAAATTTGGAATAATAAGTTGAAAAAATGACAATGGATGGGAAGTTTTCATACAACTAACGAAGCTGCCTATGCTTATGATATGGCTACAATATCCATAAGGAAATAAAGCAATCACAAATTTTGTCCATACCACCAAGTTCTTGCAATAGACTTTGTCTAATAATAGCTACGAAGAAAAAATAAAAGAAAGGGAAGACCTATACTTCAATTCTAATGAGTTTGAATAATCTGCAAAAGAAATCTCATATACATGTGTTAGACAATTTCCATGGGGTTGTTATGTTGCAGAAATTTGGAATAAGAAATTGAAAAAAATGACAGAGCTAGGAAGTTTTGATATAGCTGAAGAAGCTGCTTATGCTTATGATATGGCTGCAATATCCATAAAAGGCAATATGGCAATCAAAAATTTCAACCATACCAATTCGAAGCCAAGAGACTTCCCACAATCCAAGAAGTCCTTGAAATCGACTTTGTCTAATAATAGCTCAACTAGTTTAAGAATAGAAAATTTAGGATCTAATGTTATGAGTCATAACAATCTTTCTCACATGAACATGGTTGATGATATACAATTTTCTACAAAGATTATGGATAAGAAGCAATGTGTACTTGGACTTGATTCCAAAAATTTATTTGATCCAAAATATATTAGTGTCATTTGTAGTAGCAATATTGACAGTAGAATGCCTTTGCAAGACTATACACTTGATGATTCTCCTATGAATTTTGGTATGCATTGTTCAAATACATTTGAATTGTTCAATTTTGAAACCTTTTTTTCAAAATGCTACTAGTAGCAATTTTGTTACTTTATCATCATCTCCATGGTTTGAACCCAGTCTTAGCTTTACTAATAGCCCTATTATAGTTAATAGTACCAACAGTGATACAATTTCAATTATGAATACTAAACAATCGACTTTTCCCAATAAAACTAAAAGCTAGTATATTTTCCCATTCTTAGAAGATCCTCTGTTTGTAGCTGACAATCTTGACATAAACAAGTAAAACAATATCAATTCTAATATAGTAATTTGTATGTGGTTGTTAGTACTTCTACATCTACAACAAAAATTTGATGTTGTTACAAAGTCTTCTTTCAATGCTCCTAGTTTGCAACAATATGTAGAGCATATATTTGTGCAATTATGATAAAACATTTTCTTAAAAATATATGTATTGAAGAAAACTGTTGCATTTTAGAAGAATATATTTAATGAGTTTATGAAAAAATTGTTTCCCTGTTGTCATAATTATTATTAATTTCATTTTTATCATTTCTTATTGTTTGAATTGTTTGAATTATTTTAAACTTCATATTTATCATGTCTTATTTTTGCAATTTTCATGTTTCATTCTCTCATCTTTGCATCCTATCAGAATAAGTGAGATGATAGTGAATAAGCATATCTACATGCCATGATAGAAATGTGAGGTGCCACTTCTAGGCCCAATTGATTATGATATATTGTCACACACTTTTTCTGTGGATTGTCCACATGTTGAGCAGGCCTTAAAATTTATATTAGGTGAAGATTTTATAAATGGTCCAAATGGAGTGAAATACTATTCAGATGTATTTTCATGCTTCCTATCAAATTGCATGGACTTAGTGCACAATTCATATTCCCTAGATAAGTTATTGTATGCATACGTTAAAGATTATATACTTCCACCAAATGTTTATAGTGAAGTTGTCGCTAGATATGATGAAACAATTGGTGATGCTCCTTTGGGGGGTTTATTCCCCTATAACATGTTAAAACAATGTGAAACACTTTCATGTGTTTACAATGCTATACAAATGGGCTTGAACAATAATTGAGAGCTAGTATTCATGCATTCCTTGCATGCACATTCTGCCTACTTGGGTCAACATCTATCAACAAGGACCTTAGAGGTCATTAGGGAATTGATTTACCTAAACAATCATGTTCCTCTTTGAGCCCCTATGACATCTCCAATATCCAAATCCACTTTAGATACAGTTTCTTATGAGGAAGTTGTGAATGTTTATTCTTCATAGCAAGCTCTATGTAATTTGTACATCTTGCTATATTTTTTATTTTTGGTATTCAACTATACAATTTTAAGCATTTTATCAATCTTTTTAACTTTATCTACACTTTTCTTATGTTTTTTAAATCTTGTAAATGTATACATCTCATCATCTTTAGAGGTTCACATTGTCACAACAATAATTCTCAAGTTGGGATGTTTTCTACTATGAATGCATTTTGCTATATCTTGTGTATCATCTTTATAAAACATCAATGGCTCATTATGAATAAATTTCCATTGCAATACAAATCCAATTTACATAAATAGATGTAGTTACAATAATTGAATTTAGTATGCCATTTATGTAACCTATGAAGAAAAATCTACAAAATTAGGAATACTTTATATCTAAATAACAATGTGCTTAGATAGTTTTGTATATGAATTCTCTATTAAATCTGAGAGATTTAATATGAAATCATTTCTTAGAATCATATATGTAAAATATGGACTACCACCTTCATACAAAGTTTATCAAATATATAAACTAAAATGAAAATTACTCTTAGAAAATGCATGTGTCAAAAATTCAATTTTAATCTCGTAATGAGAATGCATCATCATCTATATGTCCTATATTTGCTTATCTGTAAACTATATTTTAAACCTCAATATAATTTTTGAATTCAAGCATATTAAAAATTTGAATCTATCTTGTAGCAATCAATGGAATCCAACAAGAGAATAGAAACAAGCCAAAAAAATATACATCAAATATCAAAAAGGTGAAAATCATTATCTATGTTCAATTACAGTATCCAAATTAGTATTGAAAATAATAATTTAATTCCTATCGTCATTGCAGATCTAAAAGCAAGAAGAAAAATTCAATATCAATTGAAGAACTTCGCTCCCACAAAAGGAGGAAATATATTTAAAGGAGATGTCATTGTTGTCTACAAAACAAATAATACAAAAAAGTTCTTCATGCATATTTAACTAATGAGAAAGGTGAAATGACAATTACAATCAATATAACTAGTTTACTTGTAAAACAACATGAACCATAAAGAGTTCCTAGAACATATATATGCATTACATATTTCCAAATTGCACTAAAAAAATAATATAACTGTGGTGATTGCGATTGCATCTTGATTTTGACAAACACAAGCATAGCCAAAGTCATATTGCACTTGCACAATGATTACAAATTCATACCAACTAGCACAATCAAACAAATTGTTACATGTGAAGAAAACTATGTAGTTGGATTTGTAGGGGCACTTGTGGTCGACACTAAGAGAACTTTCTAGTTTCTTATTGAAATAAAAGATGGATATTCTAAATTGGACATAGCATAGGTATAAATATTCTTCTAATTTTTTAATTGGTTGCAATTTACAATAATTACTGCTCACCGTATTTGTTAAATAAAGATAAATATTCATATAAAAACATACATCCACAATATAGGTACAAATACATGAGAGTTTGGAACATCACTTCTCTACAATGGATGAACAAATCCATCTTGAAGAATAACCAATAATGCTATTTAGAAACATTGTAAAGAGACAGGAATCAAAAGACAACATTCTCCGTACAACTCAATCAACATACATTGGAAAATTGAATAACAATAATATCTAAACAATTTTCTACATTCAACATTTGAGGTAAGTAGGGCCTTTGATTGTGTCAACAATTTGAGGTAAGTAAATTTGCACTTATGCAATTCTAAACTATTAGAGAATGATGAAACAAAAAATAATATACATCTTTGTTATATCTTGTTGTTTCATGGAACATAAAAATAACTAATCCATTATGTGCTTTCTATCCAAGCTACAACTATAAATTTGATAATATGGAGAACTACAAGACCAAATTGCCTATTTTATTAAATGCAAACAACAAGTTGCATATATCTACTATCACTACCTTAAAGTGACTTTGACAATCAAAAAAAAGAAAACAATAGAGTGTTCCATGGAAAAATCCGTTATTCAGCTTTTGCTTCCTGATTTACTAAACATTTCCTATGAAGAATACATTGATGATAAATCATCAATTGTTTTCATCCTAATAGATTTCTACAAAAAAAGACAATTCAAATTGAATCAAAACAACCTTATAACTAGTGCATAATGTATTGAAGAATGATCTATAGATCCTATGGCCAGGTACGCTTCTACTTCACTACCACTTAGCATAATTTAAATGTTTAGTTTCTATACTACATTGTCTATTGAAAGATTATCACATAAAACAAAAAAAAAGTCCTCATAATCACCTTCAAACATTTTTTGTAGGAAGCAATGTCCAAAAGAACGTGGCTTGTCATCTTCAACAAGGAGAATCATTGGGACATCTTGAAAAAGCAAAATAAATATGCAATATTTCAATATGTTATAGGATTTTCAACTCAAAATAATAACTACAACAAAAAATTATATAATTATCTATTACTATTTGTATGTATTGATCAAAATCGTTTATAAATAGACATAATGTAAATTGTTTACTTATTTATGCATTTAGAATCATATATATTTATTAGTAAATGTAATGATTACTACTATTTTAAGCAATTCTTAAACAAACAACAAGTTACAAATTCTACCAGTAGGAATCAGACACAATGCGTCTCTTGTTTATATTAGTATACATAATATATATAATATATAATATATAATATAATACTATACATAATAATATGATATATAATAATATAATATTAATATTATATATAATATAATATTAATACTATGTATAATATTATAATACAATATTACTTATTTAAAATTATATATAATGTATAATATTATATTATTTATGTATATATGAATATATTAAATTTAATAAAGATTTACAAAGAAGGAAATGGGTACCCATGTTATCAATAATGGATACCCATTATGTGAGACTAAAAAAAAACCCGCCATGTCTTCAAAATGTAGACATGCCTCTCTTGTGCAAAATAAATATCCGTTTTCTAAACTCAAGAAATCTATTATATATTATAACTTATACATTATATTATATGTTATGTACTATCTGATATATTATTATTTTTTAAATATATATTATATTTATATATTAATAAGTTTTAATATATATTATATATTATATTTAGATATATTAATATATTTTAATATATTATATATTGTATTACTATTAAAAATCTAGACAAAGAAATGGAGAGAGGTGGGGGGAGAGAGAGGAATAGAGGGAGAGAGAGAAAGAGGGAAGGAGAGAAATAGGGATTGGTAACATGGGAAGGAGAGAGAGGGAAGGATGGAGATAGGGATTGGTAGGGTGCGAGGAAGAGATGAAGGGACAAAAAGAGGGAAGGAGCTCGAGTAGCGAGAGGTAGGATAGGAGGGAGATAAGGATTGGTGGGGTGGGAGGATCAAAGAGATGGATAGGAGGAGGGAATGAAAGGAGGGAGAGAGGGAGTGGTAGGGTGGGAGGGATAGAGGGAGGGGGAAAAAGAGGGAAGGAGGGAGATGATTCTAAGGTGGGAGGGAGGGAGAGAGAGAGAAGGAGATAGGGATTGGTAGGGTGTCAAGGATGTTGAATAGTCTAGATAACTGAGAGGGGGGCCTGAATTAGTTATCTAACAATAATTTTATTTTCTTTAAATAATCTGGAGTAGACTTATACCAATCAGAAATTAATCAAACAAATTTGAACATGGATGCACACAACAACACTAAGTACAACGAATCCTAAAATTTACGTGGAAACCTAAGAAGGGAAAAACCACATAGAACGATAATTCTAAATTATAAAGCACAAGTTAAGGTGACACCGATTAAGGTGATTTTTACAAGGGCTCACTGCCAAGTTGCTCATTGTAGGGTGGCTCACTACTAGTGGGCTCACTGCCCAAATACAAAACAATAGATTACAAAATAGTCTCAGTGACAAAAGTGAACTAATGAAATTGCATCTATATATGCATGAATTCAGTTCCAGTGAAGAGTACAACATCTGTCTGTAGCATATCTTAAAAAAAACTTCTACACAACTTCTTCACATGAAATCTGTAAAACAAATTACTTCTTCCTTTGCACCCTCTTATCTGCTCACACACATGATATTCCACACTTCTCATTTCATTGAACAAAAACAACCTTTACTTATACGATTCCATGCCATCATAATCTCCTAGGTCAGCTAGGTCTGCCAGACACAATGTCTTCATAGTCTTCCAAGTCAGCCAAATACAATTTGAATTAGATCACTACAAAACATGTTGGCATGAAGAACAACCTTGAGATATCCAATAGGGCCTTGCATGCTAGCACCAAACCCAAAAGATAAGTCACACATAAAGATCTTTTTACCATGTTACCAAGGGACCAAAAATGGTTCATACATAAGATAGCATAATTTCCAAAAGAGAAAACTTTAAATTACATGAAATATATTCCGAAGCCAATGAGAACACCACAACCAAGATCAAATCTTGATTATCATCAATTTTAGTGTCAACCAAAGAACCACAATATGACATACAAAAACTTGCAACATGCTACATGAAGTTCTAGATAACAAGGTTACTTAGAGTAAGCTTTGAGCACAACAACCAACATCAAAATATTAGACTTCATTATACTGCATAAACTGAATTCAATAGATGTCCCAAAAATAAGTAGTGCCATATCTAGATCAAGGATAATATCCACACTACATAACATCATAGCATGCGATAGGATAGATTAAGTTTGTTCATCATCTGAAGCACATCCTTCTAGATACAAAATTTTGAAATCAATGACACCAATGCTAAATCATCTTCAATAAATTCTCAACAATATCTCCCTTTGGAATTGATGGAAAAACAACAAAAACTTCAAAAACACAAAACTCCACAACTCCAACTCCAAAACTGCAAACTCAAAAACTCCAAGTACTCCCCCTTTGTTCAGTAATTCAATACCTCTTTTTGTTTTTGTTTTTCTCTTCATTTTTCTCCACCTTTTTGCCATCAATGGAAAATGGCCAAAATTCAAACATTCAGGAACTTAAGTAAAAATAACACTTTGCATATGAAATATTTTCTTGTACCTTTCTCTCACAATTGGAAGAATCCTCTTCCAAGCTAGCACCGCAGAATACAATATAGAACTCATACTATCTAACATATCCAACAACATAAATGAGGATGGGATGAATAGTCCCGAGTCAGGCACTATCGTTCACAATGTTCTACATCAGAAAGTATCCTAGAGAGATGATACAACTGGACCTCAACAATTTCCTTGACCAATCAAAAATTTCTAACCAAGTCTTCCCTCTATCTCTAAACAATCAATAACTCCACTTGCAACTCACCAAATCTTATTCTATATTTTCCATCTTTGTCTTTGAAGAAATCAAAAATATTTCCAATATTATTCATCTTAGATTCAATAGCTTCAGGGTATGTGCAGGATCATCATGGAAAAAATAGGCCCTTAAGTGGCAAAAAATTCAAAAAAATCAGAGTTAGGAAATTTGACGTCAAAAATTTGAATAGAAAAGAATTATCTATATTATTTCAAAAATATGTAAGAACAAAATCTATAGAAAATTGAATGTAGTTTCTAAACTACTAGGTTTATTTTAAAATAAAATCTATTTGGTGAAAACTTCAAATTTCAATGCAATAGTACTTAAATTTCTAGGGAAAAAATAGTAGGTGTCTGTCTAACCACCCTAACCACAATAAAATGATAATATTTTATATATAAGTAGAGGACTCCTGTCTCGATGTGATGCATATTTTTTTGTAATTTTTTTCCAAGTAAATAATTAATTATGATTTTTTTATTACAAATTTTAAAAAATATAAAAACGCATATGTCTGACCACCTTAACTTGGTCAAAACTTAATGAAATTTAGAACTTTTTTTTTTAATCTTATAGTATACAAAGCATAGAATGTGACACATGCTTTTAATTCAAAAATTATGATAATATTTGAAAGCTATTAATGTTTTTCAATCAGCCTATCAATCAAGACTTTAGTCGTAATTCAAATAGAAAATGAATAATAATTATTTATTAAATTCAAAGTAAAGCATAATTTATATTGATGAAAAGTTGAGAATCTCTTTTAAAAACCCTTTTCATTTCATAAATTTTGGGTTAAAAAAAGTCGTTAGCCACAAACCCTACATGTACCCATCATATTGCCACTCTTTGGCCCATCAAGATCCTGCACATACCCTTCAATTCTGCTTCTAAAATTATCAACAACAGTAGGCCACCAGAGACAATACTTGTAGATGTCAAACATCTCCTTAATGCATTCTTTTGTCTCACCAATGTGTTTGGATAACTTCTATTTAACTTTGACACATCTCTCAATCATAGCTTTGAACTTATTTCCTTCAAGTCCTTCCAACAACATTTTTTCTTCAACAACTTCTACTAGATTATCGAGTAACAAGTCAGAAATATCTGAAATAGTAATACCCTTTTTGAGTAGATAATCAACCAAAGCATCATCAATTTTAAGCCTTTTGATTGGAGAGCTGGCACACCACATTTCACCAACCTCCTTCATATCACCTTCATCTAACACCAAATGAATATCATTAGGATCGATAGAATCAGATCCAGGCAGAGACTCTTCTTCGTTCTCCTTTTCTTCCAAGACAGTGATGACATCTTCTATGTTAACTTTCCTCTTTTTAGGTTTTGGAGGGGAACCACCAATAACAACTTCCAATTCCTTCTAACCGAAGGAGGAATCCTCCTCAAACTGACTAGATACTATCACACCGGAGCATAGATTCATCTCCAAGGATGAGAAATAGACTTTGCATGCACTTGCTTTATCTTCCATACATTCCAAATACCTGTAAACTTGCTTTCCGACAAGGATGCTAGACTTCCATTTAACATTCTCCTTTGCTAGTAACAAACTCAAAAAGTAAAATACCAAACATATGAGAAGAGATCCAAATCAGAAGGGATAACTCTCAACCAAAGACAATATGACATTCTCAATTAGGTTTTCCATTATTAGGCTACAAAAATCAAACTGCTTATTTTCCTTCACCATTATGTGTGCAAGATATATAGCAATAGCCAAAGTAGAACCTTCATGATTTTTGAAGTAGATTTTATAAGAGATGTTGTAAGCAACATACCTTACTAAAGGATCAACTATGGTATTTATCAGTAGAACCTGGGGGTCTTTGTCGATACCAGTGAGTTCCTCCACATCTCTGTATTTCACCATTTTCTTCCCAGGGAGGTCACCAACACTGCACAAACCAGTAATAGCTTCAATGGCTTCCTTCATGATTGGATAGGGTTTTTCCAAAATAATGTTGCCATCCTTGAATCAAGTCAACATGAACAAGATAGATTCTTTGTCTGCAAACGAGGGAAACTCTCCCCATAAATCCATACCCAGAGGATTTATGTTCTGCAATTCATTCATCTTCAACCTTAGTTCCATTTCCTTCATCTTTCGATGATCAAACTCATCTAAATCAAATTCCTTCAACCTTAGCAGAATACTGCCACTTGATCCTCTATTAACAGATTCCATCGTCGTGCTTATCTTTTTCAAAATTTCTATTGCTCAACGAAAATTCTTCTTCTTCTCCTTTGCAAACTATAAGAAATTATTTTGAAAACTCCCACCTTTTATTCTTAGTTACTCATAATGATTTCACCACCAAAAACACACATTGATGATGCTAGCAATTGTACTTCACTTTTCAATCAACCAGATTAAGCTTCATCATTTATCATCAATCGGTTTGAACTTAATCATGTTAAAAATCACTTCAATATTACTTCAGAGAGGGGGAAGTGATGGAATATGTAGTGCAAAACTCCCCCTGAGCCAAAGCAAATTTGCTCAGATATTGGTAGGGCATCACTACAACAAAACAAGAAAATAGTGCCTAAAATAGTGCCGAATTTTAGTGTATTTCATTCCACAAATTGGGCGAGCTGATTGGTGCTACACTTAGTTCTAACAGGTACGATCATCTTGGCACAAAATTTTATGCCAAAATTTGTGTTGTATGTAACACTAGAATTAGTGTTCTAGTTAGTACCGAAAAATCACAGCGTCCTCATTAGCACTGAAAAATAGTGCCAAAAATAGTGCCTATGTTAATGCCTAAGATAGCACTAGGAAATAACATTGAAAATAGTGCCTAAATTAGCGCCCAATTAGGCTTCCAGTTTTTCTTCCAATTTTGCTTTTGGTTTTGCCTCCAGTTTTGCTTCCAGTTTTTCTTCCAAGTTTACTTCCAGTTTTACTTCCATGTTTGCTTCCGGTTTTGCTTCCAAGATTGCTTCTAATTTTGCTTCCATTGTTGCTTCCTTTTTTGTTTCTAAAAATGCTTCTTGTTTTGCTTCTAAAAATGCTTCTTGTTTTGCTTCCTTTTTTGCTTCTAAAAATGCTTTGTGTTTTGCTTCCTTTTTTGCTTCTAAAAATGCTTCTTGCTTTGCTTCCTTTTTTCTTCTAAAAATGCTTCTTGTTTTACTTCCTTTCTTGCTTCTAAAAATGCTTCTTGTTTTGCTTCCAATTATTAATTTAATATGTTTTATTTCAATTTAATTAGTTAAATATATTGTGCCTCTTAAATAACTCATATGATTATAGACTAAGTAATTTAATTATTTAACTCATATGATTAAATAACAAGACAATTACCACAAATTTTTTGTATTGCTTGTAAAGATAAAAAAGTACATCTATTGTTCAGTGTCATTACCCACCAAAATTCCACAGCAAACGACAAAAACCAGAGGCACCTTAACGTGCAGAGTAAAACATTAAATAAACCCCATAATTGTTTACCAGTAAAATCCTTACAAAAAATAACCACCATTAACAGTGTTTAGAGTTACATGCTTTAATACAACAAAATCAGACATAGAAAAATATGACCAGTCTTAATGAGCTCCACCTAGACCCAATAGATGCTTGGCTATCTCCTTCAGAGGCTTCTTCTTCTGGCGATTCCCTAACTTCTTCTGGCACTTTCCATCCTAGTGTTTGATGGAGAGTTTGAGCACTTTCCATCCCAAACATGCTTCCTCATAAAAATGAGCTTTCTATTTTCCTTCAGGCCAACAAATAAAGGGTTTGAGCCCCAGTCTCTTATAGAGCTCCTTAATTTCAACATCTACCAGTCCTTCACAATAATCTAAACCTACACCCAGAACTGCCCATTCAAGAATGGACTCCATGCCTACCAGAAATCTTCATGCACAATTTTATGCATCACCATCCTCATCGTTTCATCTAGTTCACCTAAATCCAAGCCCCACGCTGCAATTAGGGAGTAAACATCCATGTTGGTTTGGTATCTATGTGTCAGAGAGCCGAAATCCCTGCCATAAATCATTTTGCACACTACACTAGCCGCTCATCATCAACAATGAAAAGGCCGTCCAGTCATTTTCTAGACACCTCTCCATATGGGCCCAAAGATCTTCATGACCGGAAGGTGAAATTGGCTTCCATTTCTCCTAACAACCAGTGCCGCCACCACCAAAGTTTGTTGTAGAGTTTTTCTTGACCCTTTCCAAATGCAATTAACACATCTTAATCAAGGGCTTGCATTTAACACCATCTTGGATTGCTCGCCACCCCTTCCTTCACTTGTCATGTCAAACCTACTTTACTCACTTTTCCACCTTGTTCATTTAAGGCGTTGTCCACTAACTTAACAAGTCTAAAATCCTCTAGCCTAAATTCCCTCGTTTCACCAAAATTTAAAGCCTATTTAGATAAGACGTCTACTTCCACATTACCACCTCTTTTAATGTGGCTCACCGCCAAACTTTCTATTACATTTTGGAGGTTCCAAGCATTAATTTTACCTTTCATCACTACCTAAACTATTATTGTAACGTGATCATCATCTATAATTAAAACAAGTGATTCAAATATCTATAATTTAATTGAATTTGACAACATCCATCCTGAGCAATAAATTAAAATCATAATACGTAATAAATATCCATCCAAAAATATATCTTGTTATGGGTCTTTTCTGAGGGGGGCTTCTCTATGGGGTTAAGTGATAAAATTATGTTTGGGATATCTTTCTGGGTCTAGTTGGGGTTCTAGGTTAGCTTTTCTGTCTATTTTTGGAGCTACAACCAGAGGTTTTCTTCCCTGGTTCTTTCCTACTAGTATGCTCCTTTTGAACCAAGGCTTGTAAACTTTTTCCTAATCAATAAAATGTTCAGTGGCATAGCCACTTTTATTTTAAAAAAAATCCATCCAAAAATCATCAACTGCTTTTAATATATATAAATTGACAAGTCAATACTGATAAGATCATCATCATATATAACTAAAACAAGTGAAATTCAAATATGCTAGTACATCAAAAACATGTCAAAATGATACGTCCAATAGTCGACATAAGTGAAAATGATACATGTACAAATGATATAAATAAAATTGATAAATTATGTAACTCAAACTGATACAAGTCAAGATGATACATGTCCAAATGATATAGTGAAAAATTGAAAATGATACATGTCAATATGATACAACTCAATAATATAGTAATGTAGGCCATGAAAATGATACATATGATAGTAACCATGAAAAAAATCATCATAACGATATATTAGCAATGATCCATGATATAGTCTATATGATCATGAATACCACTGGTTACTATCACCAACTGTCTCATCATCATCATCACCATCATGATCATCATCATTGTCGTTGTCGTCATCATCATCATTGTCATCGGACTTGGTGTCTTCCACATCTACGTCATCATCATCCTCTACCATGTGATTTGTATAGACAGAACCAATATTTTGTGGATCTATATCATGTTGAGGATCATCTTGATCTTTTGGAAGACCTATGTTAATGCCATATTATGGTCCATTATATTACAGTGGTGAATGGAGAAGGCTAGCAGAATAGAAGCCTAGCATGTCAGCATATGGTCTAAATTCGAATATGTATACACATCATCTCCAATTGGAAAGTGGAAAAGAAATGAATAGAGGTCATCTTATGTATATAGATGGATGTGCATACACACAAAATATTTTAGGATTTATAAATAGCAGTAAGGGAAGGGACCCTAATGTAAGACCAAATTGTTAATTTGTTGAGGTTATAAATGATAAAGATGGAGATATGGAAAGAGAGGTTGATAGATTGATAATGGTTGAGGCTATTATGGACCTTACCATTGGGGATGAGTTATTGATTGATTACCCCTTCTGAAAATGCACTCCTGCATGAAAGAAGAGGGAAGAACAAGGTCTCCCTAAGGATGCTCTTAAGGGCAGAAAACCAAAGAATAATAAATGAGTGTTGACTGATGTTTTATAAACTATATTGTCAAAATTGTGTTTTATAGTAATTATATTATAAAAAAGGTAGTCTATAAAATAATGTTCCATTATTCAAATGATGTATATATGTTCATACAATTTATATAATGTCTAATATATGTATGCCGTTCATGTGCATGTATTTTTCTATGAAGATATTTTGGACCTGAAATGGATATTTGTCATACATTATGATCCTAGATTAAGGCATGTATTTGACGATGCATTAGTGGATACTAAGTAAAAAAATTATGGCCAAAAAAATGAGAGAGAGGTATTAGAGAACATCGAAGAAATTGACATCCATGATGATGTTGAAGATGGTTATGTTTAGGCACAAGAAGACAACAATCCAGAGTTAGATGATGATATTGAAGACAACAATATGGATGGCATAGAAAATGATGATCCAAATACATCTGGTAACAATATAGATGGTCTACAGTCAAATTTCAATGGTGATGATGATGATGCAGGTCAAGATGAGGAGGATGATAATATTAAGTACTTGAAAGAACATATGAACATTGACAATGATACACTAGATGACATTGTAGCAGACAATAATGTTAATGACCAAGACTTCTAAATTTTCAAAATTATTTGCAATCCATGTTTAAAAAAGGATGATTCTTATGGCCTAAACTTTGAAATGCTTTAGTAATATTATGTTGTACTTGGACAATTGAAAACCTATTTTATTCTCCTAGAAAGCTTTTCTATTTTCCATTACAATTCTAGACCAAACAACATTTGCGGGGATGGCCTTTTACACCAATCTTAATTTGCATGAAGTTCACAAACATGTTGTCAAGTAGTAAATTCCTTTCGTACATAGGAAATGTAAATGCTTCATTTAAGAAAAGATAAGTATTCTCTTTCTAAGGGTAATCCACATGCAAAAATTAAAAAACACATAAAAAACAATTGTACAATAGAAAATCAAATTCAATCAGTTATGTCTCATTTCGCTTGCACACTTATCTGAAAGAAATAGGGTATTCACCATACATTTCCCTTGAAAAAGAAAACATGTGCTTTCATTTATTTTTACTATATATCTCAGAAGTGAAATTGTTGTTACATAATGGTGCACTAAGAAAATAATATATTCAAAAAAATGCATTGAAAATGATTGAAATTTAACATGCCACCTAACATGTTGTGCTGAAAGGAATCAAGATTAACTGGGAAAAGAAATAAAAATAAAATTTTGATGATTGTACTTAAGAGTGAACAGGATATGAAAAGTGTGGACAATGATGGTGCTGAAATTGAAAACCCTGATTTTGATGATATTACTATTTTATGTCATTTGAGATAAAGAGCACATACAATTTTATATAGATAACAAATGGAGATTTGAAACTAGTAAACTAAAAATATAAACACTGTAATATTTTCCCTTAAACAATAATTCACATACTCACTTACAAAAAAGGGTGAAGCATTTTTTATTCAAACTCTATTTTATTTAATAGACATAACAGTAAAAGAATATATACACTATTTCATAGAAAATAAGGAATGTTCCATAGAATATACAAGTAGAAGAATATATCATCATCATCATATCCTTAATTAATACCTATTGCAATATCCTTAAATTGTTCAATCTTTGGTAAGAAATATTGGCAGAAAAAATTAGGATTACTTGGATGCTTCTTCCATTCATTTTGTATCAACATATGTTCATGAAGACACAAAATTTAATAAAATATTAATGCACATAACTCACAATTATTTAAATAAGAAACTTTTTTAACTTTAATTTTTTTAAATAGTTTCCATTTTTATGTTGAACATGTAACAAGGCAAAATAATCTCAAATTTTCAAAGTAGCTCTACCAACATCCACAATAAATGCTTTATTGTATCAACATATTCATTCACATAAGCATAGTATTGAGGCTCAATAACTGATATTCATTCAAATTAAGAAGAAATAACTATGGAAAACATATGAAAAATACAGAATGATAACATAGTCATGGACAATCTCTGATAATAAGATGTTCTCCATTATATTGCTTCAATTGATATATATTCATAACAAAAGGGTTCAAAATGGAAATGATATATGATGATGATAATTTAAAAATGGCCTTGGTTTCCTATTTATATAGGAAGCAACAAGCTACAGGCATTTTACAAAAAGAAACAACCTTTCATAACTACTTCTTTTACTAACAACTATTTAATTAGCACAATTGAGGAAATAACAAGACTTGAGACATTTTAACATATGGTTTCATTATTCAATGTAGAATACCCATGATCATTGATCTAGCAAAGTCTTCCTCTCCATGATGAACGTCCAAATTCTCTCGCCTCAATGTCCTATTCTTCTAAAACCAAATACTTTTCCTCCCACTGATGCACTATAAGATTTGATGGCCACTTATATTCCTAGATCTTTTGCATCTTTGCAAGATGAGTTTTCCATCAACTATCTAGTAATTCCTTTGTATCATTGACAAACTTTAGGTATCTCGCATGAAGAACAATCAACCCCTCCATTATCTAATTTAGCCTAGGAAGACTGGTATCATCATCCTCTGGTTGTATATGAGTTATGCACTTATGAGCAACCTTACTAAATTATTTCTTCCACTTATCCAAGTCCTCCAACTGATCACCATCTCTCATGATTTTAGGTATATACCACAGTTTGCAGGTATGGAATAAATCCATTTGTGTTACAATCTTTTTATCAAACCCTTGTACCTACTAAAATTCATCAATAATCATCTTCATAGTTTGTTCAATTGGCTTTAATGTTGTGGGTGCATCAGGACTTCTTTGCATAACTTTGCATATCTTAGCCAAAGTTTGGTGAATAGGTTGCTACCTTTTGAAAAAAGGATCTAATACAAGCATATGTGTCTTTATTTGATACATTTCCTACTGAAGTGTTCTATAACTATCATGCACATTCTCTAGTTTATCCATAACTAATTTTATCCTGTGCTCAAGAATATTTTCTAGAACTTCACAAATTCATCTTTTCACTTCACCCTGGGTTTGATTGTTGGCCTTCTTTACATCATCCACTTCCTTCTCTAGAGTTTTTACCTATTCTGTAGAATTTTTCTTCACAATATCCATTGGAGCAATAAGAGGCCTGTATAACACCATCTTCTTTCTTTGTGAGGGTCCTGCTCCTCTTAATTGTTCTTTCATTTTGACATTCTCCATGAGCAGTTTATTAACTTCATCATTTAGGAACCTTTGTCCCTTTTCATACTCCTTCAATTTGTCTTCTAATACCTTAACAGTTGCTCAAGTGAACATGGCCGAATGCATGGTCATTGTGGCTACCCCCAAAGGGTGGTATCTTGTATTGTCCTTACCATCATTGCCCCTTTCATCCCTTGAATTACATGCATTAATTTTGGCTTCTGTGTATTTTTCTATTTGATCCATATGGCTAGGGTTTCAATCTTTGGGTTATACCCAGTTCCACCCACACCTTCATTGGAGTCAAATTCTGCAACTACCATTGGATCTTCCTGAGCCCACACATGATCAAGCAGAAACATTTCTTTAATTCCAAACCAAGGAAAATGAGCATATTTCTCTTCAAGACCATTTCTCTAGCCTTTTGGGGGCTAATGTCAATGTTGTCAACTCTTAATTCCTAGAAATTCTATGCTACCATTTCATTTTTCTCCAATTCTCCAATTCCTACTTCAGCTGACTCCATCCTCTCTTGAAATTATTTTATCTTCATCTTCAACAAGAAATCCTTAAACTCAGGAGTCTTAATGAATTCATCATCTTCTATGAATCTCCTGGCTATAATTTCCCTTTCATCTTCATGTAACTTTGTACTTGTTTTTTCTACATCACCCATCCTTTCCTAATGTTTATGGGCATTGGTATCAAGGATGGGTTGATCAACTTCAATATCACCTTTCAATGTCTACAGTACTATAGCCACTTCCTCAGTATCACCCACCTCTTCAGTATCCTTTTAAGGTACTAACTATTCAATACTTCTTGTCTTCTATCTTTTGGGAGGTAACTGCTCCATGGGAGGCTAAAAGGTTTCACTTGGGGTATGCTCTACAGTTGTACCACTATGATGTTCTTCAAGATATGCTTCCTTCTTTTTGTACAATTCTTCATATCTACTAGTTATCAATTCTATCTTCTTGATGGGGTCCTTTTACTCAACAAAGTATCTTAGGAAATCCTTGGACCTCTGCTTCATCCATTCTTCAACCTTCTTCATATATTCCCATTTTTTCCTACTACTAAATACATCATTATAAGTAATGCAGTTCCTTATGACATCTTCAAAATCCGCTTGGTGTGGCACTCTGACTTTGGTAAGAAGATTGTGCCTTATGTTGTTCATATTATTTTCAGGGTCAAAGGCTCTTTCTTTTCCAGATTTCAATGCATATCTTGTCTTCAAATAATTTTGTAACTCCTCTAGTGTGTCTGAGCCTATAGTCCAATCTTCACACTTGGTTTGGTTTGGTAGGAAGTGCCTTTCTTCTACTCGTGCATTACATCTTTCTCCATCCACATCATTTGCCACATAAATTCATGAAATGCTAATATGAGGGGCACAAATTTTGGCAATATGTGTGGAGCAACAGGCCATCCATAAACTCTTATTATTGTAACTTCTGGGAGGAAGAACCAATCTCCAAAATTGTGTGTATGACCTTGCTTTGGTCTTAAAGCCAAGGGTCTCACTAGTTGCAAAATTTTGGTTGATAATATTGGTATTGCATACCCAAGAACTTGAAGGATTTTGTGTACAAAGTCTTCGTAGAATACAACAAAGCTTGAATTCTTGCACCGACTGTCCCAAATATAGCACCATTTCTGGATAGGTGTGGGATTACCTTGCTCATCTACTCTAGCCAAGTCCATTGGTCCCTATTTTGGTACAATATGAGATGAAACAGTAGGGAATAGTGACTGAATGTAATCAGTTCTCTATCCTCTATAACTTGGGAGAATTCATCATCTAATTCCTTCTCAAGGTATGAAGCAAAGTCATATTCAATATTAGTTTCAGGGTTTTAAATTCTCATGGCCATCATCATTAGGCCTATTGGAATTTTATCTTGAGCATTTATCCCCAACACTTGGAAAAGAGCTAAAAATGTATTCACAAAGTAATATTGAAAATCTGTCACATTAAATGGTTCAATAGTGGTAGTAGAGATGGGGAATGTTCTGTTACCAATGCCTCTTTTCATATATAGGGGTACCTCATCACTTCTATACGTCATTTTTAACCTAGCATAATCCTCCTCACTTTTCTATAGGTTTATCTTGGTTAGAGCCTACTTTTTTAAGCTAAAAACACTCAATGATGGCTTTTTTGGTTACTTCTACCAATACTGTGTTGTTTGGAAACCTTACTATTTTGGTAGCTAAGTGATAGTGTTTGGCTAGTAGTCTAATAAATTCTACATCAAAAAACACATTTGGGACAATCAACCTTGCTATATCCAACATCCAAGCTTTTGACACTGGAATCTCCTTATTTCTCTTACTGTAAAAATACCAAAATAGGTCCCATCTAGATTTGGAAATGAGGGCATCCCTACAACTTTGTGCGATGTCAACGAGAAACTTCTTATTACCATATTTAGTAGACCCTAGAAGTATATCTAATATGGACTGATGGAGTGGTCTCTTCTTTACTTTAGGTTCTTCATCTTTAATTTTAGGTTGACTTTCTTTTACTTCTGATTGTTTTCTTTTAGGAGGCATGTTTCAATTTTCTCTACTATGGCTTCAGATGACAAAACCTTGAAAGATTTTTTATATTAATAGAGCTCTTTCAAAGAGTTTTCGTGCACTTACTTGAGTATTTCACACTTGTAGGAATTCTTCTTCTCATATCCTTAGCTCCTTCCACGCTAGTGCACTATAATTGAGTGTGATATTGGGAAAACTCACTTATCTTTGGATGGCAAGATATTCAGTCATATTATTTTTGGCAACCCTTAAAATTTTATAGCATTTAATTTTGGTGATTGATATGATTTTCTACATTTATTGCTATAAATTGTAATGATGCCACATTTACCGCACTACCACCTTGATCAAGGCTTCTTGCTGCAGGGTTGCAGTGTTTACCACTCTACCACATATGTTGCTCACCTTCCCGATAGTATAGCAGTGTATGCTTTTGATCATTACTTGAAGAGTGTCGATGAGACAATCTTATTTTTCTTACCAATATCTCAATGTCTCATCGACATTAGATCTTATGTTCCTCTGATGTTGGTTGTCGATGTCGATGAGACAAGTTAATATCTCTTGCCGATATGCCACTATCTCATCAATATTTTCCTTCGGCAGTATTTCTTTATATATCAGTGTAACTCTGCCATGTCGGGGAGACTTGTGATTATCACTGTGGTATCGCAGTGTTCTGCCCTTCCCTTTTACTGTTTACTACACTACTGCCTTGCTCAAGGCTTCTTATTGTAGGGTTGAGGTGTATACCACTCTACCACATATGTTTCTCACCTTCCCGATGGTATAGCGGTGTATGCTTTTTATCATTGCTTGAAGAGTGTCAATGAGACAATCTTATTTGTCTTATCGATATCTCAATGTCTCATCAACATTACTAAAGTCTAAGATAAACCCAAATCTAAACACGAAGCTAAAGTTGAAGCTAAAAGATGCGCTACACTTGAAGCTAATATCAGTGCTAAAGATGGTGTTACTTAGGGTGCTAATTAGTGCCGACTTGTACTGGTCAACACAATAAATTCCAAAAATTGTGTCATCCCAATAAATAGTGCCAGTGTTTTCAAAAGATTGCCACAAAATACATTAAAATAGTGGGTGGAAGCAAAAAACATAGAAAATACTAGGATTCAGTACCATGGAAGTGTTCCCCACACTTGTTTCCTTCTTCCTCCAAAATGTTATCATCTTCTTCTTAGATTCATTTGATTCTGCTACCTTCTTTTTGTTCTTAGTCTTTTTCGAAGCAACATATCTACATGTGTTAGTATAATGTTTAGGTTGATTGCACTTGTAACATCTTTGTATTGACTTAGCTGAGTGAACTCTAGGTATGCACTTATTAGGTTTGTGACCATAACCATAGCATAAATACAAGTGTTTTCCTCCTTGATATTTTCTTTCAACTCTTCATTTTTAGATTTCGTGCTTTCCATGTCATCTAACATTATTTTAAATTCTTTGTCAAAGTGATAAGCTCCTGCCATATGTTCAAACTTCCATGTTCAAACTGCCAAGATCACCCTCAAGTGGTTAAGCTCTATCTCCAAGGGACCTTGCTCTTATACCAATTTTTGAACAGTCCAGATAACTAAGAGGGGGAGGTGAATTAGTTATCTAAGAATAATTTTCTTTTCTTTAATTAATTTGGAGTAAACTTATACCAATCAGAAATTAATCAAATAGATTTGAACATGAATGCACACAACAACACTAAGCACAATGAACACCAAAATTTATGTGGAACCCCAAGAAGGGAAAAAACATGGAGAATGCTAATTATCAATTATAAAGCACTAATTAAGGTGACACCAGTTAAGGTGATTTTTGCAAGGGCTCACTGCCAAGTTCTCACTACAGGGTGGCTCACTTCCGGTGGGATCACTGCTCAAATAAAAAAGAACGAATTACAAAATAGTCTCATTGAAAAAAGAGAATTGATGAAATTGCATCTATATATGCATGAATTCAATTCTAGTTAAGAGCACAACATCTATCTGCAGTAGATCTAAAAAAAACCTTTTGCACAACTTCTTTGCACAAACTCTGCAAAACATATTACTTTTTCCCTCACACCCTCTTATCTATTCACACACATGATACTCCACACTTCTCATTTCATTGAACAAAAACAACCTTTACTTATACCATTCCATTCCATCATAATCTCTTAGGTCGACCAAACACAATGTCTTCATAGTCTTCCAAGTCGGCCAAATACAATTTGAATTAGATCACCACAAAACATGTCTTCATGAAGAACAACCTTGAGATATCCAATAAGGCCTTGCACGCTAGCACATGAGCCAAAAGATAGGTCACACATAAAGATCTTCTTACCACATTACCAAGGGACCAAAAATAGGCCATACATAAGATAGCATAATTTCCAAAAGATAGAAAACTTTGAATTACATGAAATATATTTTAGAGCTGATGAAAATGCCACAACCAAGACCAAATCTTGATTATCATCAATTTCAGTTTCAACTGGAGAACCACAATATGACATGCAAAAACTTGCAACATGCTACGTGAAGTTCTAGATAGCAAGGTTACCCAAAGTAAGCTTTGAGCACAACAACCAACATTAAAATATTAGACTTCATTATACTGCATAAA